>OZ023266.1:52279854-52879854 GCA_964006375.1 Tillus elongatus
AAAGGAAGTGATTCAGAGTTCAATATAACCGAAGAATTAGCTAGCTTACAATCCTCGAAAGGAAAAACCACTGGAAAAGTTATTTACGATTCTAGATTTGGGGGTATTTCAAAGTTCAACTTGCCTATGGACAAATTATGTGACAACCACGGATGGAGCACCCAATATGGTGGGCAGCAATTTGGGGTTTATGGGTATATTTTGCAAAGAAAACCCCAATAATAATGTGTTATTTTTGCACTGTTTAATACACCAGGATGTGTTGTGTAAAGCAGATATTGACATAAAACCTGTTTTGAGTGTGGTTGTTAAACTTATCAACACAATACGTTCACAGGGTTTGATGCATCGAGAATTCCAAGAATTTCTAAAATCCACTGAAAGCAAGTTCTCTGATCTCTACCATACTAAAGTAGAATGGTTAAGCTGTGGTAATGCATTTGAGAGAGTGTGGAACTTAAGAAAGGAGATTCAAGAAATTCTGACGGTGCAAGGAAAATGGGACGACTTTAAGATCCTGTCTGGCGAAAATTGGCTTCCTGATTTCGCATTTTTCACTGATTTGCTGTCACACCTAAATAAATTAAATATGAAGCTTCAGGGCAAGAATCAATTCTTAGATAAGCTTTGGGAACATTTAAAAGCCTTCAAATTGCAGCTTAAATTATTTTGCAGTTGTGTAGAGAAAAATGAACTTACACATTTTCCCAAACTGAGCAGTATATCACCTGTCTCAGACGACAACTTAAATAGGTTCGCTCAACAACTGAAGAAACTGCATGAGGAATTTGACAAGAGATTTCAAGATTTTAAGGGAATTGAGTCGTCACTAAATATTTTTTCGATGCCTTTTAATGTCAACGTCGATGAAGCACCCGCTAACATCCAACTTGAACTAATTGAGATGCAATGCAATACCCATTTGAAGCAACTATTTCTTAACACCAACAAATTGGAATTTTATAAGTCCTTATCTAGGACACAATACCTAAATATAGTTGCTCACGCCCAAAAAATAATGGCTATGTTTGGTACAAGCTATTTGTGCGAACAAACGTTTTCAACAATGAAACTAAGAAAAAATTGTCTTCGTAATGGGCTTTCGGATGACCACCTTTTTTCACTGTTAAAAATTTCAGCATCACAAATGGAGCCGGCTTATGATGAAATCATGCAGAAACAAAAACAGTTCCACATGTCACAGTCACATGTCCCCATAAAGACTGGAGCTCCTCAACCTTCTACTTCACAGCAAATTTAAAAGTTTAATTGCAATTAGATAAGTTATTTTGTAATAATGCACAAGAAATTAGTGGGTCAGAAAATACATATCAATATTTTTATTTCAGTATATAATGTAGCCAAAAATTCCACAACTTGGCCCGCCATATATTTTGTTAGTAAATATTGGCACGCGAAGGAAAAAGTTTCCCCATCCCTGTTCTAAGGTATCATCCACATACGTATTTTATTTCACAATGTTTATGTTTACAAAAAACAATGATGGTTACAGACTGAAATCACTAGGAAACTAGATATACATTTTATTAATCTCAGAGAAAAACATGTACACATTGAAAGAGCTGGAGGAAATGGCTCCCCAAGTTTTATTTACACTCTTAGATGAAATTCCCACTGATTGTAAATCTGACGTGGAGAGTGACGAAGGTGATATTAGTGAGGACTATTTATTTGAGATTAATAACTTGCCTATAATTTTCAAAGATAACAGCTTATTGAAGAAAACAATATAACAAATATTCATAAAGAAAATGTCATTATTGATGATAACTTCTGGGAGGAAGAAGACAACATTCCCTTGTCTGTGCTTAGGGCCAGAGAATTAGCCAAAAAAAACCATTTGAACCCAGTCAACAGATTATTGTAATGCCAATTACAGGGAGTTTGGAGAGGAAGTGGGTCCCCGATACCCAGATGATTTGGAATCGCCAGTAGATGTTTTTTTGCATCTCTTTCCCAGAGCATTGATTGATAAGATCGTATTCCAGACTAACTTATATGCCCTTCAGAAACGTGTAGGTGACTCTTCATATACACCAACTAACGCCAAGGAAATTAAAACGTTCATTGGTATAAACATCTTGATGGGGACAAAAAAATTACCGAGTTATTGTGACTACTGGTCGGCAAGGTCGGAACTAAGAGACCCCTATATAAGTTCAACAATGACAAGAGATAGGTTTGCCTGGCTTTTGGGAAACGTGCAATTAGCCGACAATTCAGTAATGCCCAAACACGGCTCTCCAGGTTACGATAAGTTATATAAAGTTCGTCCGTTACTGGACACACTGTCTGAAACATTTAGAACCTCATATAGTCCCCTTAAAAAATCAATCGAATCCATGGTCCGCTTCAAGGGCCGTAGCTTTTTGAAGCAATATATGCCCATCAAGCGAGGTTATAAAGTTTGGCGACGAGCTGACGATTCTGGATATGTTTGGCAATTTCAAATATACGTTGGAAAAACTAATAATTTACCCAAGAAGGATTTGGGCTTTAGGGTAGTTTAAGATCTCACTCGAGATTTGGTTGGTAAAGGATACCACATCTATTTCGCCAATTTTTTTAATTCCGTGAGATTAGAAAAATCTCTTGGCAGATTTGATCTACGCTTGTGACACAGTAAGAGTCAATAGAAAGAATCTTCCCACTAATATAAAAAGTGATAAAGAACTGGAAACAAGAGGGCAATCTGAGTGGAGAGTCAGCAAAGATGGACTTGCATTTATAAAGTGGCGAGACCGAAAGCTCGTTTTTTTTTTCTTGGAAACCATAATCTAGTGATGGGTTGTTATTTAACAGTCTGTTATATTTTAACTGTTGTCGAGCCTCAACAGTAACACCTGTTATGGATATATACAAATAACAGGTACAGTGGAGGGGATGCTGTTGCGCTTTACACTAGAACTCGGAGTCGTATCTGTTTCTGTTGTCGTATCTGTTTCTGTTGCACTGCTACGATGAAGCAACTTCTGTTTTCACCCACAACTGTTATAACAGGATGAATGGACATGAGACTGGGAATGGGGTATAGAGCGGACTTTACTTCATAACATAATACTGTTTTCATCCGCAACTGTTATAACAGGATGAATGGACATGAGACTGGGAATGGGGTATAGAGCGGACTTTACTTCATAACATACTACTTTATACTAGTGTGCTCACAGCTTTGGGAACGTAGGGTCGTCGGTACAATGAAACTGTTAAATTTTGACAGGTTGTTGATTCACACAAAACACACACATATATTTACAATTTATAAACAAACACAAAATATGAAAAATGTAAATAAAATCAACGATGTTTCTTTTTTTCTTTGAGAAAAATTGTCTTACACTAAAAAAAATACTTTTCTAACAAAACACTTTCAAAGTTCTGAGTTTTTGTTGATGAACATTATTTGACTGACTTTGGTCGACGAAAGTCTGTTACGTTACTGATATGTATACAAATGTACAGTTATGCTTTAACATGAGTCCTTAAGGTATTATATTATATTAGGTAGTTTCTTTGCTCATTCTTCTTTGCCTTATGTAACTAATAAATCAATATTCCTTTTTACTTTTCACTTTGGAAATCTAAGAAATGGGTCCGATTTTAAACATCTTTTTTTTATTACTACTGCAAAATAAAAATTCGCTGAAACTTAAAAAATCTCAGAAACAGTACCAATTTTAATGAAATTATAAAAATATTCCCTGTACCCGGTATAGTTGAAACCAGACACACTTCGCCCTATAGGTAGAGAGAAAAAAATTAGTTTTAATTTTTTTTTAATTATTTATTTTATTTTTTGCTTACAATAATTCATGTATTTCATAAGTCTCATTTTCAAGGAAAAGCTCAGTGATTAACTAATACTTAATTAGTAAAGAAAATTCGAAAGAAATTCTGCATTGTTGAATTTTTTACCAAATTATTATTAGTGATGAATACCCAAAAAAAAACCTCCATCATTTTTTTAATAAAAAATTAATTAATTGTTTTAAACATAATACAAGAATATTTTTTATTTTAAACATTACCCAACTACACCACCGGACGGGTTCAGCTACTGTTACTACGTCTACGTGGAATTCTTAATAATTCATAATTCATACTGTTATTTTCCACCTATTATATTTAACTGTTATTTCTAAATAACAGTAACAGTTGCGACCTGTTACAGCAATATAACAGTTTTTCCCATCACTACCATAATCCTTCATCTGACACAACTGTCACCTGTAAGCAAAAAGATGGGAGTTTACAAACTGTAGCATGCCCAATAATGGTTAGCGACTATAATAAACATATGGGATATGTAGATAAAGCTGACATGCTAAAATCCCTATACGAAATAGACCAAAAATAAAAAAAGGTGGCACAGAATAATGTGGTATTTTATAGATTTATGTATTGTTAATGCTTTTATTTTATTCAAACAAAAGGCGCAGTCTGCTGTACCAAATCTAAAATTATTTAGGGTAGCAGTTGCCTCAGCATTGATAGGAACAGGTATGAAGGCAAAATCACAACAGAACTCTTCTCTTGCGGCAAATCATTTCAAGCCTGTGGTGCGGTATGAAATTCGCTTTTAAGAGTCTTCACACATGCCACAACACAGCACATCCAGAAGATGTGCATATTGTAGTACAAGTAAAGAAGCGCACAGTACCAGTTGGATGTGCACTACCTGTAACGTTGGTTTGTGCCTTTAGGATAAAAATAATTGTTTTTTATTATTTCATATTTCTAAAATAAAGATTTTTTAAGCCACCAAAAATAGTGTGTAATTTAAACTCGCCATGTTTTTGTTTTCTAGTGGTTACATACTGAAACCATAGTATACAAAAAAAAAATTGGACCTACTTTATCTGTTCTAAGAGCCCTAAGGAACGATACTTTAAACATTTTATCTCACATTTTTGAAAAAAAAATTGCCGGGAAGAAAGGGAAAAAAATTGGGTGCCACTGATGACCAGAGAAATGCACAGAACCAAAATATTTTGTGTGGATAACTAGATCTATTTTATATTACAGACAAAGATTAGGTTTTCTTGACGCAAAAAGGTCAAGAAATACCAGATAAATTACTTGAAAATTGTATAGTTTTTCTTAAAATGTCTAAAGTCGCGATTTGAAACGTCAAAGTTTCCAATTTTTTAGACTGAGAACCTGAAACAAATACGAGGCCACCGATACCGATGCTTTGATATATACTATATCAAAACACAATGCCGCAAAACTGTTTGCCTATTTCAGTTCTGACTAGAGCCAAACCACGCCTATCAAAGGAATACATTACAGCAAATACTATATAATGACAATACAGGACACTCCTGCTGATTTCGTGTTACAAAAATATCAGCGCTCCTTGCGGATAGTACTGATGTTACGTCGTTCGAGAACGTTTAACATTAGCAATTGCTGGTGTTTAAATGTGTATGATTAAGTTTGAGCTGTGTTTTTTACAATGAATGTTAGTGGTTGGGTGTGTGCAATCTATAATTGTTCAAGTTATAACGTGCTAAATCTATCATAGACATTTCATAGGTTTCCAAAGGATGGCGAAACATGAATATGATTTGAAGCAGAAGACAAATTAAGAATCACTTTTATGCCAATATGTACAGTTCGCAGAAGACAATTTATTGTGTAATATGTATCATCATGTACCTATTTATAGATAAACTTCGTAAACAGATGGTTGAAAGGCTTCAATCATAACTTGTCTTCCACTGCATAAAAAAAAAGAAATATGAAGGCAAAAAAGTTTTGCATTAATAATAAATGGTATAAGAAAACTGTTTTTCTATATTCTTCTGTGTCCTTTTTTATTTCAGTATGGCATAAATTGTCACATTTTTCACATTTAAAATTATTTTACTTGGTATAAAGGCTTTTAATTATCTTCCCATGACACGCTTTTAAAGAGACAAATAGAAATAGCAGATTCAGGCATATAATAGATTTATTCATGGAAGTAAGAGTTAGACTCACCTTTCATCTGCACAATTTCTTAATTATGTACTAAGTATATCAGTTACATATTTTAAAATATTAGATTAATAAGACAGTTTTCATGTAGAAATATAGCAAATTGAGTACTGTGCTACCATTTATACCTAGAACAATTATTTATAGGTAAGTACAGATTGTAACTTAATATCCTCAGAAACAGCTTTCAGTATATTCTTATACATACCCTTGAAATAGTAGTTTAACGACGGTTTCAAGGTAGTACATTAAATTATGATGAAATAAGATTATGGGTAAGAGAAATTTGCAGAATTATTGATGCTGAATTCATTTAAGTTTTAAGCTGATTGTTGATACAAATTCTATTTATAATTATATAATCAGAAAATGTTCACTGTTTTGTCATGCACAAGTTTTTATATTCATCTATAATAAACCAATTGTCTAAATTAGGAATAAGCAGGTAAATATACAATTCAAATTACCCGCTCAGTTGTCAGTACTTCACGCGAGGTGGCGCTAGTGTACTTGTCACAAATATCACCAATGCTAAAGCATAGACGTGTCCCGTATTGTCATTATATAGTATTTGGCACATATATGCTGGACTCAAAGAGGTTGTATATCCTCTTTGGCTGGACTCAACAAATATGGGCTATGTAAAGCAAATGTCATAATAACTGTGTTTTACAAAGCATTAAGTTACAGCTTCAACCACCATTGTCTTTCATTTTACTAAAATATTTGCAGAAAATTCATTTAAAATAACCCCTTCTCTGATGATTTGGCAGTAGTTTCAGTTATAGTTTGTGGTTTAATAGTCTATACTTTTTCGCGAATTTTCATAGAAAACAAACGTTATTGTGTAGCTGCGACAAAGTATTTCTTCAAAGGAGTGCGAACTAGGCGCCTCCAGGGTCAATTCCAGTTTTTACATGTTTAGACGATATATGCATGGGTGGTGCATTTTTACTGTAAAGCTCAATATACAGCCCATTTATATCGCTCATCGTTTTCGAGTTATTTCAATTGTTTTTCAACTTTTTACATTTTGCAACATATCAAAAATTATGATACGGCGTTATTATCAATGGAAATCGGCGTCCCATGAAAATTACGGGGGTGTTTCCATATACAAGGGCCACACAAATAAACCTCTGAAATGATTAATATTTCTTCTTTTTTGATGAAATTGGGCATACATCTATTTTGAAGGTTGCCGAATACAGTGGCGTACTTATTTTTTTTTCGAAAAATGGCCCTAAATTTTTTTACATTTTTTGACATAGAAAAACTGCATTAGTAGACATTATAATTATCTTCCCAAGACAAGTTTTAAAGAGACAAGTATAAATAGCAGATTCAGCCCTATAATAGATTTATTCACGGAAGTAAGAGTTAGTCTCACCTTTCATCTGTACAATTTCTGAATTATGTACTAAGTACATCAGTTATCAGGGGCGTGCGGTGGCATTTCAAATAAGGGAAGCAATTCTCATAAACTTACCTATTTGTAGTGTAACACGATTCTTCTGTCGTTTTTGGCAAATTCTAATAATGTCGTCATAAAACTGTGGATTCTGGGACATTTACTGGACGAGTTTATTTTCACTGACAAAATTGAAATTTGGGAAAGTCATTCCTGTCCTGTTGAACTCCTAACAAAACTCTTGATACGTTTCGTTGTAAAAAAAATTCGTTCTAAAGATGCACTAGTAGCAGGAATTGTTAATACTAATTCACATAATTTGAACACTTCAGAATATGCATTTTCCAATTTTGATTGTTTTAAGAAAGTTAAAAGTTCACTCGCGTTAGTTTTTGTGCCTATAACATCGGTTTCATAAATGACTGTAAGTTCTGATCGTAATAAGGCTTTCTCAAAAGAATGTCCATGGTGGTGAAATAATGATTTGAATGAATCTTCTGGGAAAGGTATCCCTTTAAATCCTCCAAAATTACACTATTCAAGAAATTTCAGATCACTAAGATGATCAAATCTGCAGTTAATTTGCTGCTGAATTTGATCTATGATTTCGTATAAAAGGCGGCGATAAGAAGTTTGAAGGTCTCCCACATTATCAGTGCGCAGACGCTTTCTTCGTGGCTCCACTTCTCCTAATTCAATTGTTTTTTCCCAGAACTTATCAAATTCATTCTACTTAAGGTAGCAAAAAACACTTTACATTCTTTAATATGATATATAGATTGGGATAAAATTAAATTTAATTTATGAGCACAACAGTGTACAAATAGAGCACTGGAGAACGTTTCCCGCACTTTAGCTTGAACACCTCTTAAATGTCCGGCCATAACAGCAGCCCTATCATAGCTTTGGGCAATTAATTTATTATCAGCCTCCTCAATATCTTTCATAATATTAAGCACAACTTTATATAGAGCGTTTGTCACATTTTTAAAGCCTAAAAATTTTTCTTGTACACTCCCATCCATTTTTACGTAACGTATTACTACAGATAGTTGACTTAAATTAGTTACATCGGTTGTTTCATCTAGATCAATAGCAATGAAACGAGTCTGTTTAATTTCAGATTTAATTCTGTTCAAAATAATAGTGACAGCAGCCGAAATTAAGTCATTCTGAATGCGATTTTATGTCCCGCGAAAAACGTTAGACTGTTCCAAGTGATTTTTTAAATAAATGTCGCATTTGGCTATTAAAGAAACTAGGTCTTGAAAGTTTCCTCTATTTGCAGATGTAGTTGTTTCGTCATGACCCCGGAAGCCGAATTCATGCTGACCAAGCAAACACACAACATCAATAAGTCATTTTAATATGTTTCTGTTTTTATCAACCAGTTCATTGTGTTGGCGATGACTAATTTCTATCTGCTTGTCAACGGCGTATTCAATTCGCGTTTTTCCAAAGACACTTAATTTTAAAATGGTCTGTAAATGCACTTTACACATAACATGTCTTTTTACTACTTTACGTAGATTATTCAAGTCGGAAAACCCACTCTTATTCCACACCCTCTTCAGTCACAAATAGACTACCAGGCCAACAAAACAGTTTATTCCTGTTTTCACAACTCGTTAACCATTCATATTGTTTATAAGTTTTTTCCGCGTTGAAATGTCGAGTACATGTTTTAATTCTTGGGTTTAAGTTTTTTACAGCAGGTTTCGGCCTACCTTTATTAATAATAGCAAGTTTTTAAGCAAACAGTAAACCTGAAAATCCTTTGGTTATCAAAAACACACAATACAATCACAGTTATTATTACCACTTGTTTGTAAAGTTTGTAAATCCTCACCCCCACCGACGCCGCTGTTAAAAGCTGATCTACTTGCAGCCATATTAATAATCAGAAAATGCCCAATTATTTAACATAGTCAACTGCTTATATCTACGAAAGAATCAGAGACATTCATTTTGTACGTGCACCGGGTCTTCCTAGTACAACACGTTCTAAAAATACGCGTACATCCGTCGAGCTAGGGTTTCCTATAAAGTTGCCTGCTGACTACGTGTATTTAACCGAAGTCATTGCAACTCGTGCTGTTCGCTGGCGCATTTACTGCGACGACGTCCTTGCTAGGAGCGTATATACAAATACAGTATGATGCATAATAAATAATTATGTGTGTGAGCTTTAGAAATAAAAATTCTAATAATTAAATTAGTTTCAGAGTTTGAAATTTAATATTTAAAATACAAAAGGGATTTTAAATAATGCGGTTTAGGTATGTAGTCGTTATTTTAAGGGAAGCAATGCTTCCCTTGCTTCCATGGACCGTACGCCACTATCAGTTACACATTTTAAAATATTAGATTAATAAGACAGTTTTCATCTAGAGATATGGCAAATTGAGTACTGTGCTACCATTTATACCTAGAGCAATTATTTATAGGTAAGTACAGATGGTAACTTAATATCCTCAGAAACAGCTTTCAGTATATTCCTATACCTACCCTTGAAATAGTAGTTTAACGACGGTTTCAAAGTAGTACATTCAATTATGATGAAATAAGATTATGAATAAGAGAAATTTGCAGAATTATTCATGCTGAATTCATTTAGGTTTCAAGCTGTTTGTTGATACAAATTCTATTTATAACTATATAATCAGAAAATGTTCACTGTTTTGTCATGTACAAGTTTTTATATTCATCTATAATAAACCAATTGTCTAAATTAAGAATATTCAGGTAAATGCACAAGGCAATATCCCGGTTAGTTGTCAGTACTCCACGCGACGTGGCACTAGTGCACTTGTCACAAATATCACCAATGCTAAAGCATAGGATGTCTCCTATTGTCAGTTTATAGTATTTGATTTGAAGAACCCAAATCACCTTAACACATTTTTTTAAAGTGGAGATTTTGGTTCTCCACGTGTACTTTTCAATTGGCATATTGGTGACACTTGATTATTACCTAGGCTTAAAAATTTGGAGAGATTAACCCATTTTAAGAAACAAATATTTAATATTGACTACATAGAAAACTTTTTTTTATAATAATAATCATAATGGTACGCCTGTACAATGTGTTTTGAATTCAAATGTGACTTGTGACACTGCAGAATTGTCAGATATGTCACATCAAAAAGAAGTCATTTGTCAATTTGTCATTGTCATTTAATTTGTAAGAAATGCTAATGGAGGAATTGACGTGTACAAAAATGAAATTCGTTTAATATTAATAACTGATATATTAATACATAAAGAAGTAGAAATTTAAACATTAGGTATTAGCCTTTCCTTTTTGAACTAAGTTAACCCCTTTTAAAACCGTATTTACGTTCTAGAACTCATTAACAAACAAGTTTCATGTGTGCTATTTAATAGTCAGTATTGAATTTTATTTTAATTGATTGTTTTCAGATAATTGCAGAGTTACCAAGCGATGGACGAGGATACTGAGACTAGAAAGAAAGGTGTCATATCGCAAGCATGGACAAGATTCTGTCAGGTACCAGTTTAGAGTTATATGTCATCTCATTAAATTTTGATTGAATGAACCAAGGCCAGTGCATAAGCAGAATTAAAGATACTTGTAGGTGCTAGAAGCTTCTACTCTACACTTGTTTGTAGACATTGCATTCCTGCAGTACTCAAATGTATTTTCGCCTTCATTTTGTACATTTGTACTGTTAACTGATTTAGTCTATATTTACATTTCGAAGTATCAAGGGTAAACAAGATGATGCACTCTATTTGCATTAGAGCAATTTTTTGGAGAGTATCTATTTCTAGTTTATGGTCTTATTTTATTTTCACATCACTAAAGTAACATTGAGGGAATCAAATTCACCAGACGCCAACGAATAGTTGTGTCAACATTTGGGTTCACCAGTCCCACTGTGTTTCTGCTGAAACTCAACTGTTGCAGATTTGTCAAAGGGGAATCCCAGACAAATGTTACAAAATAGTTCTTGAAGTCAACAGTGTGTTAATTAGTCTCCAACCGCTGTGGGTAGTCAGCAGATGAGTGCTTGAACTCAGCTGGTGGCACCTGGTGAACTCAGATATTATGCCTCTAAATTTGTAAGGCTTGTGCCCTAGTTGTAACGAACATTATTTTTTTGTGTAACAAAAACCAAGTGGGTGAATAGTGTTAAATTCCATGTGAAGAGAAAAGGGAACCAAGGTCTTTAATGAAATTTTGAATTACACATACCTATACGAAATACGATATAATGACAATACCGGACACTCCTATGCTTTAGCATTGGTGATATTTGTGACAAGTACACTAGCGCCACCTCGCGTGAAGTACTGATAACTGAGCGGGTAATTTGAATTGTATATTTACCTGCATATTCTTAATTTAGACCATTGGTTTATTATAGATGAATATAAAAACTTGTACATGACAAAACAGTGACATTTTTCTGATTAAATAGTTATAAATAGAATTTATATCAACAATCAGCTTGAAACCTAAATGAATTCAGCATGAATAATTCTGCAAATTTCTCTTACCCATAATCTTATTTCATCGTAATTTAAAGTACCACCTTGAAACCGTCGTTAAACTACTATTTCAAGGGAAGGATAGGAATATATTGAAAGCTGTTCCTGAGGATATTAAGTTACAATCTGTACTTACCTGTCAATAATTGTTCTAGGTATAAATGGTAGCACAGTACTGAATTTGCTATATATCTACATGAAAACTGTCTTATTAATCTAATATTTTAAAATATGTAACTGATATACTTAGTACATAATTAAGAAATTGTGCAGATGAAAGGTGAGACTAACTACTTCCGTGAATAAATTTATTATAGGGCTCAATCTGCTATTTCTACTTGTCTTTTTAAAAACTTGTCTTGGGAAGATAATTAAAAGCCTTTACAAAGTAAAATAATTTTAAATGTGAAAAAATGTGACAATTTATGCCATATTGAAATAACAAAGGACACAGAAGAATATAGAAAAACAGTTTTCTTATACCATTTATTATTAATGCAAAACCTTTTTTGCCTTCATATTTCTTTTTTTTTTTTTTGATGCACTGGAACACAAGTTATGACTGAAGCCTTTCAACCATCCGTTTATGAAGTTTATAAATAGGTACATAATGGTAAATATTACACAATAAATTATCTTCTGTGAACTGTGCATATTGGCATAAAAGTGATCCTGAATTTGTCTTCTGCTTCAAATCATAATCACGTTTCACCATCCTTTGGAAACCTATGAAATGTATTTGATAGATTTAGCACGTTATAATTCGAACAATTATAGATTGCACACACCCAATCACTAACATTTATTGTAAAAAACAGCTCAAACTTCATTATACACAGTTAAACACCAGCAATTGTTAGTGTTAAACGTTCTCGAACGACGTAACATCAGTACTATACGCTAGAGGCGCTGAACTTCTTGAAACACGAAATCAGCTGAAGTGTCCTGTATTGTCATTATATTGTATTTGCCTATACTCAGGTTAATGGCATTTTCTACCCTCCAGTGCAATATAAATGTCCTATTTAATTGAAGACTTTATTTAATGTCGGTCTCTTTCCGTGACTGTGGCCAATCACCGATGCCAGGAAGCAGTTTCACCTCACTCTCTTGGAAATTTTGCTGAATCTCTTTCTTTCCGTAAGGAGGGTAGGTATCATTAATGTGCATAACATCGCATGGTACATGGTACCGACCGCTTTACACCCCTTTCGAAGGGCAGAACGTGCAGACATTCAACTGACAAGAAGACTTAAATTGTAAGTCGGAAAGACGACCAATAGCCGGTAGCTTTTACTATCAATAAGAAAAGAAACAATGGCGGTTCTTGAATTATGCACTAATTGTGTTGTTGCACTAAGCAGTGTTGCTCGACTTGTTCTTCATTGCGAGTCAACAGCCAGTCAAGGACCCCTCATCTGTTGAACCCTGCAAGGTAATTCTTTTAATGTTATGCTCACACCAATCGATATGGTATCTTTTCTGGTTTCAATCGTACTACCTAATCATTTTTCCATTAAAAAAACGTTATCTTTTCAGGAAAAGTGAATGTATAAACAAACCTTGGATTTATTATTCTGCCTCCTTGATCTTCCTTAGTAAGGGGACATCATTTGTTTGTTTCTTGTCAATATAATAAGGATTTAGCCTTGAATTCAGCCATGCAAATTATTGAATGTGTGTATTAGTGTTTCTTCCATAATGTATGTTGTACGTTAAAACATCGCATTAAAAAAAAAACAGAATTCTCTCTAAATTACAATTTATTTATTTTTAGCCTTGTTAATGAGTGTACTAGTTAATACAATAATAGATAATACAATTAATTGTATGTATTTTCTAGCGCTTAAAATTTATTGTGACTTGAACCCACAATCATGCTTATTGTTTTATTACTAATTTTAAAAACTGCTCATTTAATTTTTAATTTATAAAGCAAGCGTTACCACTCTCCCCCTCTCTGCCTCTCAATATAAGGGTTGACAACTTTCTTGAGAGCTGGCTGAGTGTACATTTAAATTATAAATACAATAATTGGTAATCCTGTCTTGTAGACACCTCAGTAGTAAACAAACAATTGGTGTGGAATCGGAACGCAGAAGTGGACACTGGACGATGTGCACTGTTGCCAGATGAGTATTACCAAGGGTCATTTTAAATATAGAAGGAAATCAAGGGGTGAACAAATGTTTTTATAATGTAAACAAATTATAATATGGCGTCATCTACATAAATCGATATTTGACATATTTTGCGGAAAGCAGTAGGAAAACGGAAATGTAAAAGGTTAATTTTCAGCCGCATGGTGGTCCAGGGAAAAAAACGTGGGCCTCTGGACCCAAGGGTACTGGGTTCGATCCCAGATTTCCCCCTCTGCTCCTTTTTTAAGTACATCAGTAACATCAACAGAGGTTGTGCCATTGTGATTGGGCAAGGTAATCTACACGTTCTGCCCTTCCCAGGGGGCGTAAAGCCGTCGGTCCCGTGCCCATGCGATGTTGGGCGCGTTAAAGACACAAACTTCCCGGACAGTGAGGTGAATTAATCACTTTAGTAAAGTCAATGAAGCAATTTCCGTTACAAATTGCTGATGATAAATCCAACTGTATATGCTAATAGCAAACAGTATCCAATATATTATTTTGAAAAGTCGCAATGTTTCATAGTAATGAAGCAATTTCTACTGACAAGTGTCGATGATATACATAACCGAGAAAATCGCTCAAAAATGGGCTTCCCTTCGAAGTGTTTGTTTATATTTTAGATTCCAACCTTAAGTGAGTATGAAAAGTGAATGAAGCAATTCCTGTTGCGAATTGCTGATGATAAATACAACTGTATATGCTAATAGCAGACGGTATCCAACATATTATTTTGAAAAGTCGAAATGTTTCATGGTAATGAAGCAATTTCTACTGACTGTTTGTTTTTGTTTAGGATGGACGGACTCATTTTGCATTTTCGCCTGGCTAAATATGAAATATATCTTAAGAGTTTCAAAACAGTATGCATGCAGGCATATATACACATTCTGAGACATTAACTTGCCTCAATAATTTAAAAACCACATTTAAACCTTGAATGGCATATAACAACAGTCAATGAAGCAATGTTTGTTGCAAATTGCTTATGAGAAATAAAAATGTAATGTAGTTTATTGACCCGTTCCCACACCACCTTGACCCAATAATTGTCATATAGGCTGGGGAGTTAGGGTCGCCGGCGCGTTTTTTTAGCGTGGTTGGCAAGACATCACAAAAAGTATTTCTATCATTAATTCGTGGATTAGGCCTCATGGGGATACCACGCTATAAAAAAAAACGCGCCAGCGACCCTAACTCTCCAGTCTATATGACAATTATTGGGTCAAGGTGATATTTAAAATGACCTTTGGTAATACTCATCTGGCAACAGTGTACATCGTCCAGCGTTCACTTCTGCGTTCCGATTCCACCCGAATTGTTTGTTTACTACTGAGGTGTCTACAACACAGGATTACCCAATAATCTACATATTGGTTTTGTATATATTTGGAGTTTATTTTTGTTACTTAATACTTTCTAATGCTTTTATAAACTATTTAACATTCTTCACTTGTGTAAGTTGAGTCATTATATCATTCGTGATCTTATTTATAAATCCATGTACTGGCTCTATCTTTTGTATGTTTTTTTTTATATCAGTTCATTCTTAAATTGTCCTTTTAAGCTATTGGATGATGTGTAAATAAAACGAATAGAAGATAATTATAGAGTCAGCATTAAAACAAATCAAAAGTTCCTTTTATTAAGTCAAAGACACTGTGGTTGGAGACTCACAAAAAGCAGAATCACCACAAAAATCACATAATAATAGAGAGTTATGTGCTAGCTATGTATTTCGACAACAACTTTGTCTTCATCAGTAACTGTCGCTAAACTAATTATAGGAGTATAATTATCTTATTTATATACCTAAACTATGTACACTACAAATGATGTAATACCAGTAATGCAATACCGGATGATGCCTCGATGCCAGATGATGCAATACTGGGTGAGGCAATCCGAGGATTATTGTGTCAGTGAATACCTCTAACCTGTTGTGTCAACGTTAAAAGCAACCATGGATTATTTTGTGCTATTTCAAAAAGTGTTGAACTGACTGTACCCATGTCTGAATTTATAAAATTTTGTCAATTCACTTTGCGGATTTCTAAACTTTACAAAGCATCTAACTTGCAATAATCCATGTTTACTTTCAATGTAAAATCATGTAGTCTGTGAACTGCTTTAGTTAAATGTTGAGTTGTTGATCTTGGTAGGGAAGAGATCGTTATTTCTGTAGAGGTAGAGTGAGAAAGAATTGTTAGTGATTACGTACAAGGCATTTTTGGGCTATAACAAGTAAGAGAATTCTCAATTAAATTATGATAGATGCATAAAACTTGTAAAAACTCCATTTTAATTCGTAAAGTGGTTGTAGTGAATGGTATGTGTTTATCTTGCGGGCTGATAAGAATTTGGTTAAAGGCGTACATATACTGCAATGCATACAACTGAGGTCTATACATTGAGGCAGGTCATAGAAGTAGCAAACAGTAGTCGAGAAACAAGGGGTGTTATTGAGGCTAAGATTTTGTTAGAACTAGGAGACTTTAAAAATAAAATTTGTAAATTGGAAGAGGAAAACACTAAACTTCAAATTTATATAGAGGTGGTTAAGAGAAGTAGGAAAAACAATTTGATGCTCTTTGGGCTGAACACATTTCAATTGTCCGCTGAGTCTATATGCAGGAAATAAATCATTTGCTAGGCACCGATATTAAAGAACAAGAGATCAATGAAGTGTACTATTTGGGCAAATTAGACAGGAATCCCATTAAGCTAGAATTAGTGTCATATCAAACAAAGAAAGTTATCCTGGAAAACTGTAAAAAGTTGAAAGGGACAAAAGTATTTATTGGTGAAGATCTAACAGAACAACAGAGGGATGAACAAAGAAGACTGATGATATATTTGTGGGAAGCAAAGCAACGCTCAACCGGTAGGTGTTACATAAGTGGAAATAGGCTCTACAAAGAAGGTGCATTCCACACTCTGGACGAGCTAGAGGTAGAAGAACACAAGAATGATACTTGTGGTCACATAAGGAAGATCCATAGTGCACTGGAAACTCCCACTGCCTTTGTTCACAACACGGAACTGGAATCAGATGACCCTTTTCAACCTAATAGAGAAGAAGCTGTGACTAACCAAAAATCAGAAGAGGAAGCTGAGTAAGTGAATCTGGCATCAAATTTACTGGAGGGTAGGATAAATTTACTTGATAGCAATAAGCGAAATAAACCGTCTCCAAAAATAACACTACCCACCAGAAACAAAGGAAATGTGGAGAGAATGAGTAATATGGCTGTGAAGGAAAAGATAAGACTTCGATTGCAATAGGATATTGGTTTGTACTTCTGTTTTTCTGGATGCCAATCTGAGGACAGTTTTTGATGTGGCGCTTTTTATACTGTTTATACCCTAATTAAAGAAATAATTAAAACGCTTTACTACCAGACAATGTAAGGCTAGATGTATTCTCGCCACAATTAGAACCGTAGACCGGTTTCGCTCTAATTAGAGCTCTTCAGTACGGCATACTAATTGTAGCAAAAATACACCTATAGAGTAAAACGGCTATGGTAGCCAGCCTTCCAACACTAAGTGAGTGGTGAGACACTAATCAACGTGCCGCCACCTAGTTGCGGAACCAAGTAATATGTTGTCACGCCAGCTCCAAATAACACAAAGTGTTAAAAAATAGAGACTGTACAACCAACTAACAATTTAGAAAATTGTCAGCCCTGGCCCAGTTCTACTCTAATATAGAGACAAAGTATGTAAGGCTAGATGTATTCTCGCCATAATTAGAACTGTAGACCGTAGTCTCTATTTTTTAACACTTTGTGTTATTTGGAGCTGGCGTGACAACATACTACTTGATTCCGCAACTAACTAGTTGGCGGCACGTTGATTTGTGTCTCACCACGCACTTAGTGTTAGAAGGCTGGCCACCATAGCCGTTTTACTTTATACAATGGTGATAGCAAAGCCCTATGGAAAATAATAAATAGACATATTAAATGTTATAGAAAACAAAGTGAAATAAATGAAATTTTGGATGTAAATGATTTGTTAAAAACAGAGAAGAAACAGATATGCGATGAATTTAATAAGGCATTTATAAATGTGAGGCTAGATGGCACAGGGGACTGAGAAACTGAACCAGCTCATAGACATTGAACTGCTGTAAATCGTCAGTCATTTGACCTGTTTCCCTGTGACACGGAAGAGATTACGGGTTATATACATAGGCTTCAGGAAGGAAAAGCGCCAGCAGTGGACGGAATAAAGGCAGATTTAGTCAAAAAATTAAAGATTGCATCATAGAACCACTTGCTAATCTGATTAGCTCCTCATATAAACAGGCTGTCTGCCCAAAGGAATTAAAAACAACAGTAGTAAGACCGGTCCAAAGAAAGGTACTAGATGGAATCCTTACAATTATAGACCAATTTCCTTGGTCACAATGTTTATCAAGGTATAGGAGATCGCCTTAAAGGCAAGAATCAACAGATTTGTCGATAGGCATGAAATCCTGTCAGATAGACAATTTGGTTTCCGGAATAAACGTTTTACACAAAATGCAATTGAGACAGTGACGGGAGAAATTTATGCATCATTAGATGAGAGCAAACCTTCGATAGCGGTATTCCTGGATCTGTCTAGGGCTTTCGATACTGTCTCTAGAAAGATATTGGTTGATGTCTTGGAGGACATGGGCATTCGGGGATTGCCGTTAGTGTTGATTCGGAGTTACTTGAATGAGAGAAAACAATGCGTAGAGATAGATGCAGTTAAAAGTGGGTATGCAGCACATGGTATCCCACAGGGCACCATACTGGGACCACTCCTGTTTAACCTGTATGCGAATGCACAGTATGCACTTGATTTTCGAGGAAAGGGCTATGGATATGTCGATGATATCATTTTAGTTTGTAGGGGTGAGACTTGGGAGGAGCTGAAGGGAAAGATAGCCGAGGATCTGGGAAAGATGAAAACATTTTTCGACAGCAGAAAACTAAAAGTTAATGTTGATAAGACAGTTTTCTTTACATTTTCCTTCTACGTGACAAGGCTGCCACTGTTTGAGGAGATAATCATAAATGACAGGGATGCATGCTTGAGGGTGCTGAGAGCGGAAACAGTTGAGTATCTGGCTGTCCACATCGATAACGATATGAGGTGCAACGACCAGATGAATTTTATTACTAAGAAGATTCGTTCGCAGTACATGAGATTTTACCATCTATCAAAGATATTCGATTTTAACACACTGAGACAAGTTTACTGGACGTTAGTAGAACCACATATTATGTATGGAATGGTAGATTGGGGGGTGTACAAGATGTACATTTGAGTGGTCTAAATGTGGCGCAGAAGCACATACTCAAGATAATGATGCATAAGCCATATACGTACCCAAGTGATGCAGCTTAAGCAGATTCGGACATTATGGACGCTAGACAATTATTCTTCTTTAGATGTGTGACAAGACAGTTCTTCGAAGAAAAAAGGTATTCCACGTATACTTACAACATGCCATATACAAATAGGATATTACCTGTCGCTCATATGCAGAGGTCGTATATCTATCAAAAACCTTGAATGTTCAATAAACTTCCGGAAAGCATACGTACCGTTAACACTTTGAGACGGTTCAAGAGATAAGTGAAGACAGGAGATTCATTCGTTTGTGAATGTAGAGACAGTATGAAATGAGAAAACAGGTGTTTGCGTGCACGTGTGTGTGCGGTGCGTGTGTGTGCGCGTGGTGCGCGCGTGCGTGTGTGTGTGGAGAGAGAGAAATATTGTATGTGTGAGATAGTTGTATATGTGGTGTGAATGTAAGAGGGAGATAGTGTGTATAGGAGAAAGAGGAGAGAGATTGAAAATATACCACATATGTAGGAAAGTCAGCTACAATGGTGATGTAGGCTGTATGATATGGTCGAATATGCTAATTAAACAACACTATACTTGTAATTAAAGTATATTATATCAACTTACAACTTAGTACTCGGGGTCAACGCCCGTCCATTTTTATCTGAAATCTGACGTCTCTTCTGCGTATGATGTGTCCTGTCATCTGTGTCTTCGTGAACTCGTAATAAGATAATAGATAAAAGGACACTTACACATGTTTGTCTATAGATTACATCGACTGCATCATATGCAGAACAGATGGCGCCTACATACATATATTACATAAGCTGTGGGCTTTGTTGAGTGGTTTTGGGTCTGTTGATTAACCTGTTTGTTTGGGCTGAGGTAACACATGTAGATGTTAGCGTTTAGCTTGTAAATTTTGAAAGTAATGTATAGTGTCTAAAGAATAGATTTGAGAGAGACAAGAAGTAGGGTGCGGCAACACATCCCACTGTAAAGTTTATAATGTGTCATATTATGATTTTTTTGTCATTTACAGTGAGATTTGAGCTATAGTGTTGTTTAACTTAGTACTATGTATTTTCCTCTTTATAGGACACTAATATTGGAAAGGTATAGAGTACTGGTTGTGTTTGTTAGTGTTCTTGTTGAAAAGTCGCAGACAAAGTATTTTTTTATTTTTTATTTATTGAAACAACACACCACGAGGGCTTACAGCCTAAATACTATTCTACCATGGGTGTCGATAAGGAGGAAAGAGGCAACTTGTTAATTCTGGACTTGAAGGTTTGGAGGTTCGGGGAAGAAGGAAAAACATGTGCCGGCAAGGAATTCCACAACTTGGAAGTGCTCGGGACAAAAGAGCGGGCATAACAAGATGTTCTATGTCTGGTGACCTGGACAGTTAAAGGGTGCATTCGTTCTATTCCCCTGGTAGATCTGTTAGGGCAGCAGGTGGAGGAACTATGGAAGAAAACTCCTCTGAGCAGTGCCCGTGCAGATATCTATAAAATAGACAGAGGTCACCAACGGCACGTCGGTGGGCAACAGATGGGAGCCTTTGGGTGAGGGTAGGGTCACCGATGAGACGTATAGCTCTCTTCTGAATGGAGTCCAGGATAGCGAATGTAGAAGCGGCAGCAGCACCCCAGATGTGGGAGCAGTATTCGAGGTTTGGTCTTATTTGTGAAGTATATAAGGTATAGAGATTAGCTGGTGAAAAGTATTTGCGAGCCCGGAAGAGGAAACCTAATTTCTTAGCAACCGCTTCTGCAATTGATGTGACATGTTGGTGCCAATTGAGATTTCGATCCACAGAAATGCCAACAAGTGAAAAGGACTCATTACTTTGAATAATTTGGTTGTTTATTGTGATGGGTCTAGGGCTGGTGTATCTCTTATGAGAAAGAAAGCAAGACTGTGATTTGGTGGGGTTGAATTGTACAAAATTTCCACTTCTTCAGTCTGATATTTTTTTTATTACCTTTTACGACTATAATTCTATAAATTTATATGCATCTATGTCTATCTTTTTGAAAAATAAACTAAATAATAATAATAATAACTTAAGATTATCAAATATCTTGTAATAATTGCGAGAAAATCTATATTGGGCATACGTGGAGATCAATAACAAGATTCAAAGAGCACATAGCTCATTTCAGATTCAATATAGCAGAAAAATCTAGCATTGTCCAACATATGATTGAGTCGGGACATAAGGTAGGCAATAGTAATCTTAAGTTATTGAAAGTAACCACAGACTATAGCAAGGTAAATTCTTTCGAAAGTTTAGAAATCCGCAAAGTGGATCCACAAAATTGAATAAATTCAACACTTTAAAATAGCACAAAATAATCCATGGGTGCTATTAACACAACAGCTGGTTACATGTGTCCACTGATACAACAATAGTCCTTGGATTGCGCCACCCGTAATTAGGTCATCCAGTATTGCATCACCAGTATTTTTTATTTTTTTTTATATATTTCAACAACACACCACGAGGGCTTACAGCCTAAATACTATCGTACCATGGGTGTCGACAAAGAGGAAAGAGGCAACTTGTTAATTCTGGACTTGAAGGTTTGGAGGTTCGGGGGAGAAGGAAAAACATGTGCCGGCAAGGAATTCCACAACTTGGAAGTCCTCGGGCAAAAGAGCGGGCATAAAAGATGTTCTATGTCTGGTGACCTGGACAGTAAAAGGGTGCATTCATATTACATCATTTGTAGTGTAGATAGTTTGGGTTTATAAATGGGATAAATTTTGGCCATATGCCGTGGCCCACTGATGAAGACAACTTCGTTGTCGAAATACGTATCTAGGGCATAACTCTCTCTGTTATTAGTTTGTGGTTTTTGAGGTGATTATGCTTTTTCTTAAGTATTGGCCAAGTCACTTTGAAAATAGATCAAGTACTTTTTATTGTCAAAAGATCATGATATAAACATGAATAGCATAGACATATGTTAAATTGTTAATAAATATGATGTGGAAATGTGCAGATCTACCAAAGTACTTTGGATTCATGGACGCCGCATGCCAAGTGCCGGTGGGCTGCAACATTGTCACTGCTGTTGCTGTTCGGACTTAGGATCGTCACAATGCAGGTACTCATACGTTTTGTTTGTATTTTCTAGTGGTACCAAGGAGTGGTGGACAAGACAGTTCCATGGCAGAAGTGTCGTTGGCTGGCTGCCATCTTACTCCTGCTCGTATTTGTAGGCAGAGTGCTATATGCACAGGTACAAATCATGATCTTTCTTATGTTAATTTTTAAGACTTCATTTACTGTGCATTTGGAAAGACCCATTTTTGTATGCGATGTTGGTTCTGCTTGGTGGTGGCTTCATTGCTTTATCAACCATATATAAAATCATTTAAAATTTTTATCACATGTTTGCAGTATATTTCAAAATATGTTTCAGCAGTTAAAAAATATTGAGATAGTTCAGATAATACATTTAAAATCAAGATTTCAGTATTGAGATCTCTATAAAAGAATGCATCAGGTGACATTTGTCAAAGTTACTGAGGGTTAATGTGTGTAATATGAATACCTCTACTTAGGATCACGAACATGATGCTATTTTTATCAAACAATTTAAGTTTTACTATTTGTCATTAGATGATATGGAAGATCGTGGCCGTATCAAATGTTAACTTTTAATGTTACTCTTACCTCTTACAACTTTTATCTAACAAAACCAGAAATTGCTAAAATCCTAACCAAACTTGATCTGTCAATTTTTGAGGCTATTAATATTGATAAAATTATGATTGTAAAAAAATCAATTATCAATTCAGCGTATTAAAATACATAAAAAAGAAACAAAGGAAATGTGTATGCACTTGAATTTCAGCCGAGTGTTTACCGAAAGTGGCTTAAAAATAATCTCTTCCAAAGTTTATTACAGATGATTAGGATTTTTTTATATAATTGAAAATTGAATAGTCAGTGCTAGAAAGTAAGAGACAATATTTAAGTTTTTTAAAATTAAATCTGATCATATTTTTATTGGAGCAGCGTATTAAAATACATAAAAGAGAAATAGTATGGTAAAGTTTGGCCCTGAGACCGAATGTACTTTTAATAGAACATAATATTTCTTTTACTGATGATACATGCCAATATTTTAATGATTTTAATAAAAAAGCAAACTGAATTTGTTAACACAACCTTTCTGATTGGTAATACAGGGTTAAAATGATCTTTAAAATAAAACAAAATTACTTACATTGCTTTTTATAGATGGGCATGCACCAATCTTTTGGTAATACAGTACTACTAACTACAAAAGTGCCCTCTTATCAATCATATAAACTGAAACGTGGAAACTCGAAACTAACAGTGCGCTATAAGTATTAGGTACTTTATATAGTACATCAGGACGGAAGCCTATTCAGTAGCACTGAGTTGCCAGGATGTAGTGACGTTTAAGAATTTGTCCTTTAGTGAATTTTCTTTTAAAAATTCACTAATGAGGAGATCCCGACTTTTGAATTTTGAAAAAATTTCTTCAAATTAGCGCTAATAAGGCCCCCCAGAAAACATATTCGGGGTCAGTTTCAATTTTTATATGTTTATATATATATATATATATATATATATATATATATATATATATATATATATATATATATATATATATATATATGTATGTATCACACCGATAACTCAAAAAATAATGGGCCGATTTTGATTAAATTTGGTGAATACCTTCCTTTTGCAAATGGCTTGGATAAGTTCGTTAGCCAGGAAAATCCGCCTCGGTTTTCCCGGAAAATTTTGTGTTTTCTTTCGAAAAAAATTTATATCTCCGGAATTAACAAAATTTGGTACGCGGGTTTACATCCTTATATGTAAGTTACATACCAAAATTTAGCTCTGTAGGTCAAAAGACAAAAAAGTTATAGGCATTTAAAAAAAAAGGGGGTTTTCCACAAAACGTCAAAGTTGCGATTTAAACGTCAAAATTGGCAACATTTAGGCAAAGAACTTGAATCTAATACGGGCTATGGAAATAAAATGTCTTAAGAAGAATGTTTTACAAACCCTGAAGTCTTAGTTTCAACCGTCATTGTCCTTCATTTTAATAAAATATTTCCAGAAAATTCATTTAAAATAGACCCTTTCTCTGATGCTTGGCAGTAGCCTTGGCTATAGAGTTTATCGTTTAATGGTATATAATTTTTGTAGAATTTTCGTAAAAAATCAATAAAGCTCAATATATCTGTTATTATACAAGATATGAAAAAAATTGTATATATTAATTATAGGGTTTCTTGAGCTACATCTTAAAAAATTATTTCTACAATCACAGGCTGGCCCATAAGTCGTTGCTAATACAAATTTTCTTTTTTTTTTTAAATCAAACACGCCTTATTGCATTTTCCATCGAAATATAATGCATGTTTGTAAGAAAACAAAATCTGGACGCAGTAAGTGCGTTATGGTAGCGAATTTTGATCAAATGCTTCATATTTGAATGGCTCAATTTGCTATTAACTTATAAGGTTGACCAAGAAACGAGTTTTTTCGGGAACACTTCGGAAATTTTTGTACATTTTCAAACAATAAAGTTATTTTGATGAAACACGGCACATTGTTTTTACTATATAGGTTATACTGGTAACCAAATTTGATGCCTGCTTTCTTAAAAAAAAAACACATTACTATTAAAAAATATTTTTATGAAAATTCACTACCATAACGCACTTGCTGCGTCCACAGTTTTCTGGAGGACTTAGGAGGATATACATTGTGTTCAACAGAAATCAATAGTATTGGCTGATGAATGAAACTGAAACCTGAATTACCTTGAACTTACCTTTTTTTAGTGAATTTTCTTAAAAAAAATTCACTAATGAGGAGATCTCGACTTTCGAATTTTGAAAAAATTTCTTCAAATGAGCGCTATATAGGACCCCCGGAACCCAAATCCGAGGTCAGTTTCAGACTTTATATGTTTATATATATATATATATATATATATATATTTATGTGTCACACCTATAACTTAAAAAATAATGAGCCGATTTTGATAAAATTTGGCACATACCTTCCTTTCGCAAGTCGCTTGGATAAGTTCGTTAGCCAGGAAAATCCGCCGAGGTTTTCCCGGAAAATTTTGTGTTTTCTTTCGAAAAAATTCGAAAAAAATTTATATTTCCAAAATTAACAAAGTAAGGGCAACCAAATTTCATACGCGGGTTTATATCATTAAAGGAAAGTCACCTACCAAAATTTAACTCCGTAGGTTAAATGACAAAAAAGTTACAGGCATTCAAAGAAAAATAAATTTGGGTTCTCCTCAAAACGTCAAAATCGCGATTTTAAACGTCAAAATTGGTGAGTACCTTCCTTTTGCAAGTGGCTTGGATATGTTCGTTATTTAGGAAAATCCGACGTGGTTTTCCCGGAAAATTTTGTGTTTTCTTTCGAAAAAAATTTATATCTCCAAAATTAACAAAGTAAGGGCAACCAAATTTTATACGCGGGTTTATATCATTATAAGGAAGTTACTTACCAAAATTTAGCTCTATAGGTCAAAAGACAAAAAAGTTATAGGCATTTAAACAAAAATAAATTGGGGTTTTCCACAAAACGTCAAAGTTGCGATTTAAACGTCAAAATTGGCAACATTTAGGAAAAGAACTTGAATCTAATACCGGCTATGGAAATAAAATGTCTCAAGAAGAATGTTTTACAAACCCTGAAGTCTTAGCTTCAACCGTCATTGTCCTTCATTTTAATAAAATGTTTCCAGAAAATTTATTTCAAATAGACCCTTTCTCTGACACTTGGCAGTAGTCTTAGCTATAGAGTTTATCGTTAAGAGGGGGGTGCAATAAAATGCTTAAAATACACTATATTTGTAGCTTGTTGAACTGTCCCAATTAAAGCCTTAGACTGAAACTATAGTATATAATAGCTAGATTGAGGTTTGAGGAAGGCAATAAAGATTTTTGTAAGCAAATATCCCGTTTATAACGAAAATACAACGTTTTTGCCAAACCATGATTTGACAATTTTTTGTCACAGAATTAGCTCAAAATCACTCTTTGCCTAGATTAGGTATCCAAGAATAAGTTTCTTAAATTTCAGGTCTTTTGGATTCCAAATAAAAACGTAATGCAAAGTGAAATGTAAAATATGACATACCTTAATTATTTAGTCAATATGTGTTGTCAAACTAGCGCGTTTCGGCACCATCCGTAGACCAGCTATTTTCTAAAAGATGGCGCACTAAAATTGTGATTCCACGAACGCATTTCATTTTCATTCATAATATGTCAAATCATCTTTAAGGTTACATGCCATTAGTAACATTTGAATGTTATTTAAGACCGAAACAGTCTACACTCGAATATGTTTCAGCGATCGGCGAAATAAATCAATCAATTCTGCAATTTGCTATTTCGCTAGCCACTTACATTTAATTTCCGATACCAAATTCCTGACGGTAAGGTGCTGTATGTGTAAATACAATGTAAAGAATTCGTTTATTACGAAGCGTCGGTAGCTCATTGGAAGAGTACTTTGTATGTCAAGCGGACGATGCTGGTTCGAGTCCGGCCCGGTCCGTTTCTCCTTTTAGTGAATTTTTATTGGGAAAAATTAACTAAATTCAAATGGAGAGGTATCTATGGTGAGATTTGACAAACATTTTTTTCAAATGACTGCGAAATAGGACCCATAGGACAAATATCCTGGGTCAGTTTCAATTTTTATATGTTTATATAAATATAATATAAATAAAAATTTTAAGTTTTCTTTCGAAAAAAATGTTTATCTCCGAAAATTACAAAGCTATTTTGATGAAATTTATGTGAATATGTTGTCTTGGTAAAGGCCTTACCACGTGCCAAAATTCAACCTTCTAGGTTTATAGAAAATTGAGTTATTCAAATTTGAAGCATTTAATGTAAATTGATTACCATAACGCACTTGCTGCGTTCAGACTTTTTTTTGCTTCCGCGACTTAAGCGGTTTGACCTTTGCTTTTTTTATATTTAAAAAATGGTTAATCTTGCTGGTGCGTATGGATGCAGTAATGAATATAATTCATAAAAACTAATTTTTTTCTTTTGTGCAAGTAAAAGATATTTAACGGTAATTATGCAGATGATCGGCATACGTGAGTTTTGAAAAATATTTCAGTAAACATGCTTAAAAGACTCAATGTGTGCATAAGCAACAAGATATATGTTGTGGAATCAACCCCTCCAAAAGTTACGAGACCCGGAGTGAATAGGGATGCTCGGCGGAGAAGGAAATATAAAGGAAAAATCAGTAAAAACAACTTAGTTCGACCTCTATAAGCAGCCTTTTCACTTTTTGTATCAACACTTTCTCCTAAACATGTTTTCCCCTGCACTACGTATATTTGCTCCTAGTCCCCCGCAGCTTTTTGGGGGTTGAAGGGACACCATTTTTCATGTTTATGCACTAAACACTCTACGAAGCAGACCTAAACGACCTAACCTGACCTGACCTGATCCGGACCTGACCCGGATCCTTTTACCTAACCCATACCTAACCCTGGACTGACAAAAAAACGTAGAAGAAAACCGAAAAGCAGAATAACATGCATTTAAAAAAAAATCTTATGATTTAAAATATTTTTGATACCGCTAGCTATTGCTCGAGACACAGTATCAATGGGCTCTATCCTGAATCTATATAAGCTACACAAACAAATTTTGTTAAAAAATAAAAAACTATAGTGAAAAAGCAAAAGCGACTACTTAAAAACTCAAAGACGCAGCAAGTGCGTTATGGTAGTGAATTTTCATAGAAATGATCTGGCACCAAATATTTTATTATAACTTTTTTTTCTTGCAACATAGAAATCTAAATTTTTAAAAAAATTTACTAATGAGGAGATCCCGACTTTTAAATTTTGAAAAAATTTCTTCAAATGAGCGCTAATTAGGCCCCCCAGAACACATATCCAGGGTCGGTTTAAATTTTTATATGTTTATATATATATATATATATATATATATATATATATATATATATATATATATATATATATATATATATATATATATATATATATATATATATATATATATATATATATATATATATATATATATATATATATATATATATATATATATGTATCACACCGATAACTCAAAAAATAATGGGCCGATTTTGATTAAATTTGGTGAATAAATTTCTTTTGCAAATGGCTTGGATAAGTTCGTTAGCCAGGAAAATCGGTCCAGGTTTTCCCGGAAAATTTTGTGTTTTCTTTCTAAAAAATATATATCTCCGGAATTAACAAAGTAAGGGCAACCAAATTTCATATGCGGATTTATATCATTATAGGCAAGTTACCTACCAAAATTTAGCTCCGTAGGTTAAAGGATAAAAAAAGTTACAGGCATTCAAAGAAAAATAAATTTGGATTTTCCTCAAAACGTCAAAATTGCGATTTTAAGCGTCAAAATTGGTGAGTACATTCCTTTCGCAAGTCGCTTGGATAATTTTGTTAGCCAGGAAAATCCTCCGAGGTTTTCCCGGAAAAATTTGTGTTTTCTTTCGCAAAATATTTATATCTCCAAAATTAACAAAGTAAGGGCAACCAAATTTGGTAAGCTGGTTTATCTCGTTATAGGTGTGCCACCTACCAAAATTTAGCTCTGTAGGTCAAAAGACAAAAAAGTTATGGGCATTTAAAGAAAAATAAATTGGGGGTTTCCTCAAAACGTCAAAGTGACAATTGAAAACGTCAAAATTCGCAACATTTAGGCAAATAACTTGAATCTAATACGGGCTATGGAAAGAAAATGTCTCAAGAAGAATGTTTTACATACACCGAACTCTTAGTTTCAACCGTCATTGTCCTTCATTTTACTAAAATGTTTCCAGAAAATTCATTTCTAATAGACCCTTTCTCTGATGCTTGGCAGTAGCCTTAGCTATAGAGTTTATTGTTTAATGGTATATAATTTTTGTCGAATTTTCGTAAAAAATCAATAAAGCTCAATATATTCGTTATTATACAAGATATGAAAAAATATTGTATACATTAATTATACGGTGTTCTGAGCTACATCTTAAAAAATTATTGCGACAATCACAGGGTGGCCCATAAGTCGTTGGTGATACAAATAATTTTTTTTTGTCGAAAACGCCTAATTTTTTTGCATTTTCCATCGAAATATAATGCATATTTGTAAGTTAAGAAATTCTGGAGGCAGCAAGTGCGTTGTGGTTGCGAATTTTGATTAAATGCTTCATATTTGAAAAGCTCAATTTGCTATTAACCTATATGGTTGACCAAGAAACGGATTTTTTCAGTAACACTTTTGGTTTACTTTTGGAAATTTCTGTACCTTTTCAAACAATCAAGTTATTTTGATGAAACATGGCACATTGTTTTTACTATATATGTTATACTGGTAATCAAATTTGATGCCTGCTTTTTCTATATAGGTTATACTGGTAACCAAAATTGATGTCTGCTTTCTTAAAAAGAAAACACACATATTTGCAATAAAAACATTTTTATGAAAATTCACTACCATAACGCACTTGCTGCGTCCCGAGATTTTTTAATCTTATCTAGGTAAAATCCTTGAAAATCAACTGAAATTAGTACATTTTTTAGAAATAAGCTACAACTCCACTGTTTTTATTTTGAATAAAAGTATATCGTTCTCTAGCCACTTAAGTTAGAAGTTACCTGAAAATGGTTTTACATGTTATCCATGTTGGATTATTGTTTGCTAGTTTGTTGATTTTCTGAAGATTCTATCATGTCTGCCACTATAACCTGAGAAATCAAGCAAATTGAAAATAATTCTTGTTATAAATATATTTATTTTGCTTAAAGAAATAAACAATATAAAATTATTCCCTCTTCTTATGTAACAGAAAATGTAGTAAATTCACTTTAAATAGATTGCTAAAAGGTCAAAATTGTATTTTGTGTCATACTAGTTCATTATTGTGCTTTTATTGCTTAGTTACCAACTACATAATAGTGTACTTTATGCCCACGGTCCATAAAGTGTACTTTATGGCCTGTGCGGGCAAAACGTACACTTTATGGCCCGCACGCACATCAAAACAAATAATGTTTGACTTCTTTAATAACCTTTATTAATGAAATTACAGATAATGGAATAAAAGTAATATGTAAATATTTAATTAACATTATTTAGTCGAATTAACATAAAATTGACAGTTCTGAAAAGATCCGGTGATAGTTAGGTGACCTTCAGCAAACGGTGATTCATGTTTCATTGTTTGGGTATGACTAGTATGACATAAAATTTTGTATGCACCGCTGGTATAAATAGAGGTGTATGCCCTCGTCGCTCTCGGGCATAAACATCTATTTATACCCTTGGTACATAAATAACTATTGTCTGAACTAACTTGCAAAAGGACTACATATTTGTACTGTATACATGTGATAAATCTTCGTACTTTTTTTGGTTAAAGTATATTTTGGGATTGCTTGGCCAAAGTAAAAAAGATTATCTATCTGGTGGGGCAAATATTAGACACAAATTCCTACTTCAGTCTCCAGCTCAGCTTGTTTTGTGGGATTAAATCGTTCTCATGAAAAACCAGATTTAAAAATTGTTAAGTAACATCAGATAATTATTGTGAAACGATATGAAAAAGCTTCTATATCTGTCTCTGATAAAAGAACAAATTTACATAATTACATTCAATGAATTGTGACTAATATATTTTATGGTCTAATATAGAGTGTGAAACAACCAAATGGAATCAATTCAGTATCTAAATTATTGTGTATATTTATAAAAAATTCCCCAAACACTTCATTTTAGATTAAAAAATGAAATCTGGCAACGTGAAAACATTACCCTTACATTTAACCCCATTCGAGTGACAGTTGCAACCCCCAAATGTTTAAATGTGAAGTAGGGGCTTGTGATACCTCATTTTAAACATCTCTATATTCTTTATTCAAAAATATTATGGTTTTAAAATTTATTGCAAAACTAAACAGTAAAAAAAATATGTTCATTTGATTGCCGAATGTCGCTACCACACACTAAAAAATTGAAAACTAATCATGTTTCATTCTTGATAATGAGAAAGCAATTTGTTTCTTTTGGACGGTATCCATTAAAAAGAAGACATAAAAAGTTATCAACATTCTTCATAGTTAGTTGACAAATGTTAGTTTTGTGTAAAACACCTTTGTAACTTGCTGTGTGATTGTGACCGCATGACAGTTAGGGGAGGCCGGGGCAAAGGGGACCCTTTAAGAGATTTAGCCAAATATTTTCTTTAATTATAAGCATTTAAGTAAAACAAATACATATGGTTACACAACATTTATTTGCCTTCATTAATCGAAACATGTAATACAAAAAGAAATATTTGTTCAATTTTTTTTTTAACAAAATGAAAAATAGTGTTCCCGTTCCTATATGCCCCATACTTCGGGGCAAAAGGGACCGCTCTTTACTGTAAGCACAGGCCGCATATAAATGCGTCATCATTTTCCTCTACGCCTGCACATCCATCGTGAGCCCATTTGCCACATCCCTGACATCTAATCCACCCCTCCCCTTCTCTACTGTCACCATAAACTTCGCCACAGTATAGGCATTCTTCTGATTCGAAATCACTCTCACTGTTATCATCTGTGTTGTTCTTAGTTCTTGTCTTCTGTTTTGCTTGTTCAGTTTTCAGCGGTTCGAGATCTGAGTCCCTGTCACTTCTCCAAACTGGCATCTTCTTAAGTTTCTTTTTCTTCACCACAGAATTGAGGTTAACTATCTCGATGTTTGTCTCTGTTTCTCTTTCATGGCTTTCAGTTCCGTGCGTGTACTATCATCTTTACTTTCTTCTTGCCTCTCCAAATCCTCTTTCACAGGTGTGCTAGTTAGAATTTTGGAGGATTCTTTTCTTCTTCTGGTGTTGGTCTTCTTTTTTTCAAGTTTTGGGGGTCTTGGAGAACATCTCTAAGATATTTGCGAAAGAACAACTTGGGTAAAAGGAACAGTGAATATCTTCTTTCAGATGTTCAATATGAGAATTATCAATTTCCACAGTGATTGCTATTTTCCCTTGACGAGTAGGAATGGCATTTTGTGTATAGACAGGTTCACGTTTGAGTGTGTTATTGAATACTTCTGAAGGTATAAAATCTGTTTCGTCAAATATATCTCGATTGTAGGGATGAATCCAACTTATCTCAAAACCCTTGATTCCCTTTTCAACGGTAGCCACCTTCTGCAATGCCTTGCAAAGAAGTTCAGCAGGTTCATACAAAGTTATGGAAACACCGGGATGAGAGCTCATGTAAAAATCACATGCACAGGAATACTGCTTCTTCAGGGGACCAAAAAAACATAAATCAAAGGGCTGCATGCGATAGCTGCAATGAGGAGGTAATGTAAGAAGTGTGATATGATTCTCTCTAGCTTTATTGACTCTATTCAGTTGTCTATGGCAGATGTGACCATCAAAAATTAGTAGAACGGGATTCTGTTCAGAAGGCTTGGTGTACTTTATGAAATGGTCAAAATGCTCACAATCCATCCATCCGGACTCATTGGCATACCCTGCAGCCAGGTGGACTTGTCTCTTTGAGCAATAGGGGTGACATTTTCTTCCTGGGAAACAAAAAGAAAGGAGGTATATAATTTCCTGCAGCAGAGACTGCACAACCAACTGTGATATTTGATCCCCTCTCGCCACTAACAATCTGCCCAATTTGTTTCTGAACTTTTTTTGCTAATATCCTGCAAGGCTTTTGCACTGTACTTATGCCAGCTTCATCAAAATTATAGATATTATTTGGCGTAAAATTGAATTTTTTCATAACTTCTTCAAGTAGATCGAAAAATTGATCTACTGCAGTTCTATTAAAACCACTGGCCCTGCTTAAGCTTGTAGCTTTTCGAATGGAAAGTTCTTGATGACTCTGTAGGAATCCAGCTAACCAATCTAGTCCAGCTAATTTATTATCCTTGTTGAATGGTCGTGAAATTCCTAAGTTGGTTGCCACTTCAAAAGCAATTCGCCGAAGGTCAAGTGGTGTTAGTCCATAAAACCTCTTTTGCATATCCAAAAGATGTTCCACTAACAAATTTTCATCTCGGATCGCAAAAACTGGGTTGAAACTACCCGGAGAGGGACCCATAACAGCAATATCTGCATTTGATCTAACTAACTTCAACCGTCTTATTAGGCAAGTTTTAGGAATATTATACTTTATTGAAGCCGACCTTAAACTCATGCCGCTCTGCACAGCATTAACTGCAGCTGCAGCTTCGGTTTCTCCCCATAATGGCATCAGTCTCTTCCTTTTATAGTTCCTCATCTAAAACAATAAATGTAAGCATTAGGAACCACAGATATTCTGATTTAATAACGGCAAGGGGCATATAGGACCAAGGTCCCCCATGCCCCGTAACGCTTGGTCCTATTTACCCCGAGTGTATGCATACTTCAAAACTAATTATAACCAGACTATTCACTTCTCAAAACAACAGCTTATCCATATGATAATACAACTGAATGAATAATGTTTTACATGTGAAAAGAGCAGTTCATCAGCATACAGCAATTTTTTAAAATTGTACACCATAATATAACAAAATATTAGAAGAACCTTCCTTGAATTCGCTTAAATCACCATAACACACACATTCGTTTTGACATACGCATAATATTTCTGTCAAGCATAGAACTCGGAAGTGCCAACCTCTAGCGATGAAAACACGGCGGGAAGCTATATTCATTTTGAATTAAATTGACTGGTCCTGTTTGCCCCGCTGGTCCTCTTTACCCCGGCTTCCCCTAGTTGTCAGTTGTTAATTGTAATTCAGAAACATGGTTTATTTAACAGAAATGTATAAAATAACAATTCTACATATCATTGGTTACAGAGATATAACACGATCACAGATCGAAGTTGCCCACTTATTTCAATAAAAACGTCCCGATTTGCTGCCTACATATGAAATTTTTTTTGTGTAGTTTTTTGTTTTCTTTTACTTGGCATTTAAGCAGATGTTCCGAAGAAATTAGTTGTTTTACCCGCATTCGTAATTGCTGGGTCTTTATTGGGACAGTAAAAAGATCTGATAGTATCTTGGATGGGGTTTATTTCTTACAGCAGACATAAATGAACTCCTGGCTGCCAGTGGGTTATCATAAAAAAATTGCAGGTAGATCTTGCAAGGTTCCAGGCAGGTCGAGAACTCCAAGTATTGATTCCGGAATAACTGCTCTTGTGTCTTGAACATTTAGCGAAATAGGTGGTGGATTATTATTTTTTTCGTTATTTACTGCATGGCTCGTAGAATGTGGATTGTTAAGATTTAAAGTCGGTTCTGGTCCAAGGAATGTAAGTAGTGAGACACATGACGTTGAATGGCAACAAGAAGAATATCAAGAGCAATAGCAAATTTTAGCATTTCCACCAAATTGCAATGGGTCGAATGACTGTCAAGAAGCAATAACTTCTTCCCTGCAAGTCTTTCCTAGAGGAGAATAGTTTTTAGCCACTCAAAAAGTATTTTTAGGTTGATGTGGGGAGGCATGCCATCTTGGTACTTGTGCTTTTTGTTTTTGTCTTACATTATGCAAGCTGGTAGTAAGAATTCCCTCCACATTACATCATGCAACAACAGTCTCACCTTTCTCTGTGGGAGTGACAGTTAATATAGCTTTTGATCCCTTTGCAGCAAGTATATAACTCAGTCGATTATTAAGCTGCAATCTGGTTACATTACAGCATGCAACAACAGTGTTCATCTCACCTTTCTTTGTGGGAGTGATAGTTGATACAGCTTTTGAGCCTTTTATGGCAAGTAAATGTCTTGGTTGTTTATTAACCTGTTAAGTGGGGAGCCGATTTAGCTCTTACAGGCAGTGGGATCTTTTTTTTTCTTCTATATAATATCTTTTATACCAGTATTACACTAAATATGTAACAAGAAGCCTAGATAGATATAAATTTTGTTGTTGTTTGGAGGTCGTTTAATTTGTCAGGTCAGTGGCGTGGCATTAAAAGTCGGTTCATCTTATAGCTCTACAAATAAACAATTGCCTTCGGAAACTACTTATTTTTCTATTGAGTTTATCGTTTTACAAGATCTTTTAATGGTTCTATATCATTGGCTATCCGAAAAGATTGTAAATCTATTTGTAAACTTCTGTTTGCAGACAGCTTCTTTGCCTGATAACCACTTTATTATGCACATCACTGTAAAAGTATCCTCAATCATAGTTTCACCTATTAACCATAGAATAAATCAGTTTTAATAGTGTCTTCTTCGCACACTAGGTGACAGCATGGGTATGTGAACTAATGAATTGATCTAGGTCGAAAAAGGCGCAATATATGGACGTCACATGTAAAGATGTCATATGGCATCCTCTCCACTGTAGCGCTCATTATGGATTGATGTCATATGACATCCTTCCCACCCTAGCGCTCATTATGTGTCGATGTCATATGACATCCTCCCCATTGAACGGTTTAAGCTGTAATCCGGTTTCATCCATGTTAAAAATGATTCCTAGCTTAAAGTAATCATCAGCCTTAGCACGATTCATTCCTTGTGATCTGGCCAATAATACCCCATTTCCTTAAGGATATGTTAGATTTTCTAGATAAAAATAAACTCAGCCTTGTTGTTTCCATATTAAATCTGTGCTTTATTTCAAGTGGAACTGGAAATTGATGGGCCATCCTTCGGGCATTATCGATAGTTAAAGGGAATCCATGTTTTTGCATCCTTCTAATGTGCCAACTAGGCGCTGTTTATTTTCCTTGGCACACAAGGAGTTTCCATCTTTCTCTTTCTGTCGTTGTTGGTTTTAATTCTGCTTGCCAGGGTTTTTTTTAGGGAATTTCGAATGTTTTGCAACCATACCGACAGACATATGGTCGTTTTGGAGTGCATCAATAGCAGTTCTTAAATGGTGTTCTGTCCAATTGCCGCGAACGTTCACGGAAATGCATCTGCACTTGTTACGCATCTGAAAAAAAAATTATTACATTGTAGTATGGAGAAAATGGTAATTAATATTTATAAGTTATGACCATTACACCCTGCAAAAAGCTCGCAATGTCAACAATCACCATAACATCTAGACAAGGTTTCGACTTTTACGTTAGAAAGTCGACTATCGTCGACATCCTGCTCCAAGGAAAAATTTAAAAACTAGCAACTTCACTCAAATAATGCCCAACGGGTTGTTCATTAATTAATCTTGAAAATAAAGTGATGTGCGATATAGTAAAACACAAAATTACTTACCTTTTTCAATAGTTTTAGAGGCAATTTACATGAACATCAACTGTAGCTTCACAACCACAACAGCACACTAGTAATATGCTGCCGCCATCTATTAGATCATACCAGAATTGTGAGCCTGTGCCAACTCTGCCCCGGACTTAACCTATAAATTTATTTCGGAGTAGGAAATAATTATTTTTAACTAAGGCAGTTGTCAATAACAATATTGGGTCTTTTTTAACCTAAGCATACGAGTATATGAAAAATAATTTTGGTAATTCAGTTGTTAGGAAATGCAATGAATGTATAAATGATATGAGACATTGTCATGAAAGATTCTGAAATTCTAGGTGTTGTTTTTTAGTAAATGAGAAGCTTGTTTATATTGAAATTTTTTATTTTGCATGCTTTTAAATTTTGTAATTAATAGGGGTTATTTTTTTAAATGTTTTCTATTTATTTTTATTTTTTTTATTGTGGAGTGTGTGTGAATGTTTGATTTAATTTTTTTATAAGAATTTTGTATTACTGAAGATGATGTTGTTTTGCATGAAATAGTAAATTGATTACTTGTTTCTATGAATTGTTTTAAAATAAAAAAAAGTAATCGCTAATCCTTCTTATACACCTGAAATACCCTGAAATTTAGGAGTATTTGTATCTAAATTATTTAATTTTTTAGAACTATACAAATTATTAGGCAAAATATTTAGAAAAGAAAATTACATATTTTGGCACTACAAAACTCAAAATTTACTATCAAATTTATTGGCCACCAACTACCGTCTTTTCCACCACCGACTGGGATATATTTTTTATTATTTGTATTATAATAAATTTTAGTTCCAGCGAGCGTTCATTTTTAACCAGTAACTTGTAATTTTGGATAGTTTATTAAAGGTACCTATATATGTTTTTATTTTTAATCTGTAAAGCATTTATTTATTTATTTTTAAAACTCAAACACATAGAAAGTAATTCTTTACACTGAATTTAAAAGCTCATCTAATAGTATCATCACCGTCTGATCGAAGGGAAAACCAAGAGGGAAAACTGTTCAAAGCAGCGAAAAGAAACAGTGTCTTGGATGCCTATTCAAAGGTCCTAACCAAATACAATGAGTTCACAAGGTCCAATCTTGTAGAGGAGGCACTGCGGAGAAGTCAAAAGAACTCCAGAAGGTGCCAGACTACAAGATGCTCTCTAAAGAGCACAATCTCCCCATAGGACTTCTAAAGACCAAGTTCTGGAGGACATACTGAGATGTGGAAGGAGACAATAACTGAACTTCTTCGGATACACTTTTGTAAAACCTTTTATAGTCACTGGCTATATAGCAGGGTGGTAAAACCAGAAAAAACATATGCCATATTAGTATGGTAGCTCCAACTCAGACAAGAGGGCAACCAAGCTGAAACTAAGCAAGACAAAGACTTGCTTGTTTGTGAATCACAGGGGCAATGGGAACCACCCGCACAGTGGCCATGGAGGTACTGCTGAGCATCGCTTGTAGACTGTGATGATACCTTTTTTTATTATCCTAGGGGTCCACCTGCAATTTATGCTCCGGGTGCACTACAGTCTAAAGGCTTATTGCGCTGACCCTTATTCTATTTGCTTTTCACGCCCAAGTAAGGAATAGAGTACCCGGTACCAATTTGTACAGGTCTCTCCATGTGTGTGGAAGATAATCGTTCGGTGCTACCACCGGTCTCCCAAATAAGTACTGTCTATTGTTGTCCACCCAGTAAGCTGACACCACTGGTTCATTTCCTTGCGGATTTCGCATTTTGGTAAAGGCAGGACCTCCTCCGGATCGATGTATTTCGTCGCCGCGCCCCACCTCCAATTCGTCAGGCCTTTTTACTTCCCTCGATCCCGCAGTGTCCTCGTTACCTGCCCAACTTTACGATGTAGCGGTTTCCCAAACCAGTACTGGCGATACCTTGTAACTTCAAATTGCCTTGAGGGCCACCTCGGTGTCTGGCATAATAACAACGCCTTTATTTGAATAGGCCCTATTATCGTCTTCTGTGGCGCACTCCATTGGTGCATAGACTTTTGCCTAAAAACTGTGGCGTGTCTACTCAACTGGGAACAATATAAATCCGCTCTAACACATTACAACAAAGAGATAAGGAATGCTAAGAGGGAATCCTGGAGGAGGTTCTGCGGGGACATCTCTAATTTGCCCAGCAGTGCCAGAATCCACAGAATTCTCTCACGCGACCGTGTTCAGGAACTGGGATAGATAAAACGACCAGATGGCTCCTTTACTGAATCACGGAAAGAAACGTTAGAGCTCTTAGCACACACACACACACACACACTTCCCAGATTGTCTGATCCTGAGCAACGAAGATGTCCTGCCAGTCAAGGGTCGATTTAAACGCCCTCAAAGGTAGGACTGCCGGGTTGCTCGGAGAATAGTTACAGCCTCGGCAGTGGAGTTTGCTGTGAAACATTTCCAGCTATTCAGGGCGCCAGGGGAGGATGGGGTGGTATCGGTCCTACTACAAAATGGACTGGAGATTCTCCTACTTTTCTTAATCAGGCTGTATAGAGCCAGTCTGGCTTGGAACTATATTCCATCCAGCTGGACGGTGATTAGGGGGGTTTACATTCCCAAATTGGGACGTAATGACCTCCTACCCACATCACTGAGACCTCTCACTATTACATCATTCCTCTTGAAGGGATTGGAAAAAATACTGGACCGACACATTAGGGGGAACATCGTAGTCAACAACCCCCTTAATACCCAGCAGTGTGCATACCAAACTGGCAAATCTACTGAGTTAGCACTCAATAATCTCGTCAAGAAAATCACACACTCCCAGGATAACGGGGAGGTGGCAGTGGCTGCATTTCTCGACATCGAAGGAGCATTTAATAATGCATTACCTATCTCCCTCTACGAAGCCGCTATCGCTAGAGGGGTGGAACCTACCATTTGTGGCTGGATCGGAAGCATGCTCCACAATCGGACCGTTATTAGCTCGTTGCAGGGGAAGGTGGTCTGCGAGGGGGTGCCCTCAGGGGGGAGTTCTATCCCCCCTGCTGTGGTCCCTCTTTGTGGACGATTTGCTGGCTATCCTGGGGCTGTGGGTGGTTGAGATCCAGGCGTATGCTGATAATCTAGTCATAATGGTTAGGGGCAAATCTGAGCAGGAACTAGCAAGTACTCTTCAAGAGGCACTATATGTAGTGAATGATTGGTGTCGGAGGGAACAGATGTCTGTGAACCCTCGGAAAACGATCATTGTTCCATTTACCAGAAGAAGAAAGCTGGATAGATTAAAACCACCTATTCTTATGGGGGAAACGATTCCACCTACGGAACAAGCAAAATATCTGGTGGTTACCCTAGATATGAAGCTCAACTGGGACGTACAGTTAGATAATGTAATCCGCAGGGCTAAACTGTCCATGTGGACATGCCGTAGAATCTGTGGAAATAACTGGGGAACAAACCTCCAACAGATGTACTGACTCTATGTAGTGGTTATCAGACCAATGATAACATATGGAGCCATAGTTTGGTGGCCCAAGGCACTTCGTGGTATCACAAGGGCCAAACTGGCTCATCTACAGAGACAAGCTTGTCTGATGATAACGGGAGCGATAAGCACCGCACCATCAGCCGCTCTGGAGGTCCTCCTTAATATTCCATCTCTTCACATATGGCTGGAGAGAGTGGCGAGGTGGACAACAAATAGATTAAAACAAACGGCCGACATTGATGACATTGAGGGTCATGGGATTCTGGGAATGGTCTCAGACTTGATGCCTACAAAGATCAGTAGAGATCTGTCTTTCAAGACTGTCCTCCCGGAAAGGAAGGACTGGGAACGAAATCAAACGACCCTATTTAGAGCTGATCTCTGCTGGTATGCTGACGGCTCCAGACAACAACTGAGTACTCTAGTCGGCCTGTATACAGGACACTGCCGCTTGCGTCACCACATGCACCTAATTGGAGTGTATGGAGAGTGACGAGACAGCAGAGAACGTACTGTGTTCCAGTCCGCCGGCGGACAGGACTAGATACCTGCTCTGTGGCAAGACAAAGCTTGCTCCGGAAGATCTGGATCAACTTTCGCCCACAAAGATTATCGACCTCTGCAGGAGGCTGGCTTTGTTGGGCGAAATATAGACCATTAGGCGTGAGCCACAATAGACCTTATGGTCGCGGTGGAGGGACCGGTATGGCCCACTCACATTCAAACCTAACCTAACCTCTACTCAAAGAGCGGGATATATCCATCCCTGGTCTTATGCCATGTATACTCGCACTGGCACCCATGTCTGTTATTGATCTGTCTGTGGAACAAACCGGTATATTTGGATGCTTAGTGTTCTGAATGGTATCTTAAAAGGAATCAAATTAAAAACCAATATAAAGAAAAAATGTAATGAAGATAATTACGAATAGGACTGTAAAAATGGATATAAAACGAAACACCCAACAAGTAGAACAGTTTGTGTACCTTGGGGGTGTTAATCCGGATGATGGTAAATGTAGCAAGATATTAACAATGGGGATTGCGATGCTAAATAATAATAATAATAATGTATTTACCCTTTCAGTCACAGTACAGTGCACATGGAAAGTCATATGTATTAAAAGTAAACTAAAAGTAGAATAGGACAGTAAAACAACGTATAAAACATAAGAAACAGACAACGGAATATAAAATTTCAATGAGTATAAGATATGAGAGTTAGAGTTAAGTCATTAAAGCTCATTGGAAGTTATCTCAGATCTAAAACAGTATAAGAATTCATGTGATCTTGAGTGAAATTCGAACTATGAATGTGGTGTCACAGGGGATCAATATTGTTTACAATATACAGGACTGACACAGACCAGATGTGCGTAGAGGAGCCTAAAATATAAATATATAGCTGAACTTACCAAGTTGTACCCCTAAGTTGTTATAAGATTTCAAGGTTGTCCCAAAAATGAAAAAAATTATATCTTGATAACAGTTTGATCTTGTACGAAATTCGGCATGTGACCTCAACACTAGCCCCATCTGATCCTAAGGTCTAATAAACCCAAGGTCTGCAAAGGATGGATCAGAGAGGTGACACATCCCTTAAATTGAACAGAACTTTTTTATCCCCAGGCTCATTTTAATAGACGAAAGTCATTCAATACAGCACTCATTTTCAATACATTTTCTACTCTTGTAAATTTTTCATATGCTCCATGTTTTTCAAGGAAAACGGAATTAACTGCAGCAAAATATTTTAAGTGTTAAACAAAAATCATCAAAAAGTCTATTAAAAGTCTATAAGTATTTAACAATCAGCGATTAAATAAACTGCTTAGCGGTTGCGTTTTTATTCAGCAAACAAGCTGACATGTTACTAGTATTAGGTTTCTGTGAAGGAAATAACTGTAGAAGTGTGGAAGAATATGGAAGGAGATTTCCTAATCATATGGTTTCCCATAGGGAAACATTTTCCAATGTTGAAAGGCGAGAGACAAGAAAATTTTCTAATAACAAAAGAATGTGGTTATGTATTAAGGATACAAATTATTTTGCAACCAATTGAAGATACACCAGAAGTCAGTGCTAGAACTTCTATCTCGAAAGACTGGAACGTCTAAAGAGTTCTGTGCACTGAATTATTAAATGTAATCTACTGCATCCATAACCATGTCCAGAAATTCAAGATTTGTTGCCTCAAGATTTTGTTCAGCCAGTGGCCTGTCAGTTTTTGTCGAATCAAGACATTTATTTTGACAAAAAACAATCACAAATCTCCATAACTGTCTTGAATATTTTGACATAAACCTTCCTGCAATAACTCCTTGACATTTTCAGTGAGAGCTTAAGATAAAAGTTTGGCCCGATGGTGTTATTGATCGTTATTTGATTGGACCTGTTATTTTAGCAAATTGATTAACTGTAACTGTAATACAGTTTTCTGGAATTTCTGCAGAATATGTTGCATGATTCATTTAAAGATTTATCATTGGGACCCAGACTAGGACATTGATTTATGCATGATGGAGCCCCGCCTGATTTTAATACTATTGTTAAAGACTTTCAACCACAGTTTTCTAAATTAATGGATATGCTGAGGAAAGGATTGTCCTTGAAATTGGCTACCACGATCACCAAACCTTAACAAATGGGATTATTTTCTTCTTTTCGCTGAAGGATTTTATCAATTCTTCACCAATCGTGAGAAGATTTGTGGAATCATTAAGCAGATTAGTAAAAAAATTGTTGGACATATGAGACAATACATTTTTGACAACATTCTGTGATAGTTTGGTAAATTTTTACAATATATTGAAGTTGTAAATCAGTCGTCTCCATAAACCCTGCTAAAGTAAACTTCTTAACACTAGAACACAACTTGAATAGCTCACAGAACTTTTAGTTCTATAGACAATTGATACTGTGCTCTGTTGTTGCAAGATGAATGTTGGAAGTTATATCCAGCTTAAAATTTTATCATATTTTAGAGTATACTATATAAAGTTTATTGTCTTAAGAGACAGAAAGACATATGAGCTTCCTCATAAAATATTGACACTGGGTTGAATAAGCATGCAGTCGAAATAACTATTTTTGAGCATGCAATTGTAATATTCCCGGAAGAAATGTTTCATAATATATATTTTTTATTGATCATTGCTGTTTGCATGTTTTTGATACAAATTCCTGGTTAAATTTGGATCCTCTTTGCATGTAGAATAGTATATTTGGTTGAAAGTTTGTGAGTAAGTGGAAAAGATTGTTTAAAAGAATGTAATTTTTTTGTGAAACTACTAATATTAATTAATATTTGTTAGCTGTTTATGAAAGCAAACTGACTATTTGCAGTTATGTCATCATTTACTACAGTGTGATCTTAAAATGCTGTTGCAATTGACCATGAAAAGTTTTGTTGCAGCTGGTAGTCTTGTATTTGACAGAAGTGTGACACTAACACGTCAAAAGCCAGTTTAAGTGTCAGATAAAATTCAAATTTAAGGAATTGTTTTTTTGTCAGTGTTTCAATGAAAACCCGTAAGTGTGGAAATCCACATTTCTCAGGGGAGCAAAAAAACTTTATAAGGGCTCTTTCTGTGGATTATTATTTGAATTTTTTTCAATATTACATATGTGTTCGGTTAACATTCAACTGTTAATACTAATTATTGTTGTTTAGGCAATTTTGATTTGAATAATTTCATTTTAGTTCTTTCTGTGGCACATATGAAGTTTGGCTTGATCCAAAATTCCTCCTTTGTATCAGAGTAACAAACAATTAACAATAAGCAAAAGATGATTTTTAGAGAAAAATAAAAGCTAAAATTCGTTTAAACTTGATTTATCTATATAAATTGGTATTTTTTATTTACATTTTAGTTGCTAGAGTTTATTTGTATTGTAATTTGGCTTCTTCCTGTTGACTCGAGTTTATCACCATTCTACCATTTTCTGAATCGTCCTGAATTTGTCTTTCTGTTGTTTTTTCGTTTCCATTGAACTGGCTTTGTTACCATTTTTTGAGCTTTTCTGAGTTTGTTTTTCTGTTTGTTCTTTGGTTTCTCGTGAAATTGATTAGTCACTTTTTTTTACCTGTCCCCAATTTGTCTTTTTTTTTCCAACTTGAACTGGGTGTTGATGCAAGCAAGATAATACAAAATAATAACAAAATATTGAACAAGAAATTATTCAAGTTAGCTACCAAAGTTGAGATTTACTAACCTGCTGAGTGGACTGTATAATGACGTTGATTAATGATTCCTGAGTCTTAGGATTTTCTAATTTTGAGGCCGGCTGGCTTTTTCTTCTCAAAATAGTCACACAAAAAAAGTTTAGGAGAACAAGACAGTAGTAGGAGCTTGTGCACTGTTGCTCCTTTTCCCCAGCCCTCATATATTTGCACTATAAGAGTGTAAAGTTGTCAGTGTCATAGTCGAGGTTTTATTTAATATCTTCATTAGATAAGTATAACAGTTCTCTAATATCGATCCCATAACTCACACCAACTTTTCTTCCTGGTCTTAATGACCCTAAGTTGGTCTTGAAGGAAGTAGTAGTAGTAGATACAATGGTGAGGAGGCTAGTGCCAGCCAAGTAGGCTGCATCGGGACTGTTTTCCCAACCCCGGCATCCAGTCACCGTGCCCTACTCCTCCTCGGTTCTGGTACCAAACTTGCTCGAACTTTAAATAAAGGCATGGCGATCTTTGATTGGACGGAACATACTTGTACTTGAACATCCTCTGTAGAATCCTTGACCAAACAGTTGTGTTTGAAAACTCCCAAAAGCCTCACATTCATACAGGGTAGTGCTAAGATGTTCCTTAAGTTTCGCCGCATTCCTGGAAAATGAAACCCCTCTCGACACCTACCAATGTAAAGTGTCTTCTGAGACTACAGTGGCTTGTTAGCACCCGATGATACAACGAAGCGCTGAATGACTCCTACCAAGAAGCCAGACAGTCTTGTTTCTTATCCAGCCTCTCCATGATGTCCCTCGCTTGTCTACAGCCACTGACCGACCTCCAGTGCTTCTACATGGTCTCCTCTGTCCATCTATCTAGGGCGTAGGATTAGACTTTTCTACTTATGCCTATAGCAGGCTCCGGGCCATAGAACGGCCGCCGGGAACCAAGCTTTGCGAGGTCATTCCCTGCCACGCCATAGTGTCGTGGAACCCACAAAATCTGTACCTTCTGTGTTCTGGTCAGCCACACAAGAGCGTCAGCGCACTCTTGAACCAGCATGATCTAATTCTGTGCGTGCAGACCACCCGGAGGGCCGCATGACTATCCGAGCAAATGTATACACATTCCTCGGGGCTCGTCCGCACATACTGTCTAATAGTTACAGACAGAATAGCCTATACCTCCGTTTAGAATGCTGTGGTAAAGGCGCCCAGAGCACAACTCTCGCGTACCCCCAGGCCATCTATGTATATTCTCGCAATGGAGTAGTGCTGCTCCTCCAGCCATGATCCATCAGTAAAACAGACCAGACTCTCAGGCTGGAAAGCAACCTCATTGTCCATCCGTTGATCCTTGAGGAGTAGTCTTGAAGGAAGTATATTTGTTAAAAAATTCGAATTCAATGCCTTTTCTTTTGTAAGGCTGATTTTACCTAGCCATTCTCATTTGGTAAACATAGATAGAGCATTAATGGGTGGGTAAAAAAGAACCTACTGTTGCATGTATGGAGTTAGATATGTCCTTTTTCTAAAATGAACTAAAAGTTCAGTCGCATTATCTTTTGAAAAATCTGTTAATAATGAAGACAACACCCTTATTCCAGTTTTAATAATTACGTCTAGTCTGTAGCATATTAAAATATTTTTGTCAAATACAGTCTCAGCTTTTTTTTTAAATTATCTATTATGCAAGTAGTGAACTCATTGCTGGATACTCCTTCTACTTCGTGCCAAACATATAAATATACATCTTTGGTGTTTATCTCGTAAATTTTGTCTCATTGGTCCTTGTGAGGTACATGTATCAAAATATTCTCTTTTTTTTTCTGCAAAAGAAATGAAAATTGCTTTCTTGCAAGAAATACTTTATTAATCTTTTACCACCATGTTTTTTAACAACCTTGAACATACCTGGTGATTTCTGTATTTTCTAGAACACATCATTATGAAACATATTTTATGCTATCTAGGCACATCAGAGTTTTCATAAAGCGTAAGGTATGGTACGGTGCACATAGGAGATACTTTCTTTTAGTGTAGCTATTTTATTGGAACATCCAACTTGATTCACTTGATCCAATGAGACCAATAATGCTAAGTACATTCGGAAAACACAAATCACCACAACACATATTTTTAAAGAGCCGACGAGCGTTTCACTAAGAACGTTAGCGTCATCAGAGGATGAAAAATTCTTCATCCTCCGATGACGCTTACTTTGTTGGTGAAACGATCGTCAGGTCTTTAAAAAGATGTGTTGTGGTGATTTGGGTTCTCCAAGTGTATTTATCAGTGCTCATCACAGGCTCCAATCTTCACTTGCCAATAATGCTGTTTTGAGAAAGAAAAAAAGAGTTTTCATCGGAACACCGACGTTTTGTTGATGAGAATAAAAATTGGTATTTCCTATTGTTTAATTTATTTATAAGATGGAGTCTCCTTCCTTTTGTAGTTGACTATAAAAATCGTTAAATTCTCAGAATAATTAGTTCAGCTGTAGTGACTGTTTCACTTGACATTTCATTTAGCTACTTTCAGAGTAAATAAACCCTAAAAGCATGACTGCCAACCATATCAGCATTCTTTGATTACACTGTACTATGGATTCCTCTATTCAGGATAACGAAGTTTCCTACCTGACCAATTGAAGAAAAATTATTGGACGCCCTAAGCATTGCCTTACAAACATAGTCACATTTTTTGGATTAATTTTTTTTTCTCTTAACCAAGTTATTTTGATAAGCTTTTGTACAAGATTATCTTAAACACTTGATACGAATGTTTTCATAATGAATAAATGTAGATATATTATGCTTTTATGCGCAAGCAAATTTTAAGGGAAGAAAAGCATGAAGAATGTATGCTGAAAAGCATTCAAACAAAAGGCAAACTGATCACAAATTATTCAAAAATCGTAATGACAGATTAGAGTAAAAATTGCTTTGTTTTGTCAAAAACAACATATTTTATGCCGGCCAAAAAACATCGCCCCCAAACATGAAGATATTTTAGTTGGTGTGGGATATAATCCAGAAATTAGTTCAAGAAGAATAACTGCAGCTGATAATGTAAGTAGATCATCAGTTCTGAGCATATTTAATGGCAAAGGTCCTTATCCACATCACTTCACTCCCATACAGTATTAATTTCCAGCTGGTCATCCAGCTAGACTACAATTTTGCCATTCCTTTAGAAACAAACAGAATGCAGATCTACTATGAATGAAATACTGTTCACAGATAAAACTACCTTTACATGCTGTGGTGTATTCACCTTCAGAAACAAACACATGTGGGAGAATGAAAATTCTCAAGTAGAAATGTGTTCGGTGATTATATTGATGAGCTACGCTTGGATTTAAGGTGAAAAATATATTATATACAAGACATTGCAGCGGCACACTTTTCTATCCAGTGAGAAATTACCCAAATAAAAAGGTATCTCCAAAGATGGATAGCCTGTGGCAACTCGATCCCTAGGCCAGCTCGTAGGACATATTTAAACACACTAGACTTTTTTCTTTGGGGTTACCTTAAATCAGTTGTATAAAGTGATACAATATGTGGATATGAAATGAAAGGGCTTTACTAGTAAAATACAATACGCCAGGTAACGCTTTCATAAATTCAAAATGGAGGCCAACGCAAGAGGGCGAAATATATCTTTCTCAACAACTTTCTTGATATGAGTGTCAAATGAAAGGGTTTTACAGGTAAAATACAGTAGGCTAGGGGACGCTTTCATAATTTCAATATGGCGCCCCCGGAACATGTTACTTTCTACAATTTTACACTATCTAGTGGTGTGTAGCCATAGTTTGATTGTTTAATAAATCTGGGTCTTCACTTTGGTATGTTATCCTATGTAGAGGTATCCATACCCTGTACTTTTTAGATGTGAAAACTTATATTTACTTTTATTTGTGGATATAAAACCTTCGAAAATTGAAAATTTTTGATTAGTTTATTTTGTATTTTTTTAGGGCTGGTATATAGTAACGTATGCCTTAGGCATATATCATTTAAATTTATTTATAGCATTTTTAACACCCAAAATTGATCCAGCCATGGACTTTGATGGTAAGAAAACAAAATAGCTTGAGGTAATGCAGCTTATTTGAAACTTCGATTTTCTAGCTGAAGAGAATGGTCCAGAATTGCCAACAAGAGCAAACGAAGAATTTAGGCCATTTATCAGGCGGTTACCAGAATTTAAGTTTTGGTATTCTGTGACAAGGAGTACAATAGTGGGTGTGATTTGTACATTCTTTGATTGTTGCAATATACCAGTATTTTGGCCAATATTAGTTATGTATTTCCTCACATTGTTCTGTATAACAATGAAAAGACAAATTAAGGTAAGCTATCTGATGTACAAAAAATTAGATAAGCCTATACAGGTAGGCCAAATAAGCGAGATTCTTCTCTTATACCCTTATTTGATTAGCTAAGAAAAAATCTACCAAGAAAATATTTTCGTGTCCTTCTCATTTTGGTGAATGTACGGGGTGATTCTTTATAATGTCGCCCCCCTTTAACTTTACTATTTTAAGTGTCCCAAAAAAATTGAAAGTATGGTTATATAGGTGCTAAAAAAATACTTTTTTTCTAGGTATAAAAATTTTTTTGGAAAATGATCAGTATACAGGGAAAACCAAAAAGTTTTTTTTTTCAATGGATCACCCTATATATAAATTTATTTTTCGATTCCTCGTAAAATTCTAAGCCTAAACTATATCACATACCGTATACTTAAAATGAATATTTTTTGAAATATTCACATTTGAAACGTTTTCAAATATTTTATTAAACAACTGTTACAAATCAAGAAGTCCTAGGATACCACGCTTTTAATTGAAAACAAATAACTGACAGTGACATTCTGTCAATATTGTTGTAGTTGTATTGTTTAGTATACCGTACTCAGACAGAGAAAGAAGAGTTATTTTAAGTTATTATATTAAAAATAATTTAAATTGTCGCGCTGCCATCAGAAATATGATAGAAGATAATCCCGGTATGCATGTCCCAACTCGAAAAACGTTCCCATCTATATATAGGATGTTTCAAGAAACGTCAAATTTACAAAGGAGAAAAAGAACTGCTGTGAACGTAGATGAAAATGCAGGATTGAATAGTTTACTTGCTATAGAAGAGAATCCAAACAATTCCATAAGAAACATTTCAAAGACATTACGAGCAACACAAGAAAATATTCAGCGAACTTCATACAGTAAAGTCCAAAGAACGATAAGAAAATGGAATCTAAAGCCTTATAAGATTAAACCCACCACAAAGCTTATCCAAATGCAAAAAGATGATCGGGTCGCATTTTGTCAACTGAGACAGTATAAACAATTTTTTGAAAACAGTTCTATGGACTGACGAGTCTACCTTTTCTACTAGTGGCCTGTTTAACCGAAAAAATACCAGACAATGGGCAAGAGAGAATCCACATTCTTATAGGGAATTTAAGTTCCAAGGGCGACAATCCGTGAATGTGTGGTGTGGTATCCTGGGCGATCGAGTTATCGGTCCGTATTTTTTGATACTGCTTTAAATGGAGGCCGCTATTTAGATTTCTTGGAAAACGAGTTCGAAGAATATTTAGACGATTTGCCTTCAAATATGTTACAAAATATAATTTTTCAACAGGATGGAGCACCCCCTCACAACATTCGTGCTGTGCTTAATTACGTAAATGAAAGGTTTCCTGAATGGATCGGAAGAAATGCACCAATTAAATGGCCTGCAAACAGCCCCGATTTGACACCTATGGATGCGTTTCTTTGAGGTTATATAAAAAACCGTGTAAACGACCACCAAATTGAAAACCTCGATCATCTTAAAGATTTTATACGGAATGAAATTATTAATTTAAATGAAAATAAGCCAGCATTCATAAGAGATTCAGTAGAGAAAATGCGAAGAACCCTTATACAATGTGTTGAAGAAAATGGAGGCTCGGTAGAGCATCTTTATATTTAATTAGAAACTATTTTTGTTATATTATTTATTGTTAGATTTCTTGATTTGTAACAGTTGTTTTGATTTAATAAAATTTGTGATGATAACGTTTCAAATGCGAATATTTCAAAAACTATTCATTTCAAGTATACGGTATGTTATATAAATTATGCTTATAATTTGACGAGGAATCAAAAAATAAATTCATATATAGGGTGATCCATTGAAAAAAAATGAACTTTTTTGTTTTCCCTGTATACTGATCATTTTTCAAATTTTTTTTATGCGTAGAAAAAAAGTATTTTTAGCACTTACATAACCATACTTTCAATTTTTTTGGGGCACTTAAAATAACAAAGTTAAATGGGTGCGACATTATAAAGAATCATCCTGTACAGCTGCTGCTTTATACTACCTTCAGTTTGATTATACACCCAGACAGGGTGAGTCATAACTACAGGAACATAGAGTGCAGGTTATCTGGACCAAAATATGAGGATCAGACCAAACATGTCTTAATAAAATGTTGCTGTGGAAAGCATGTTACAGGCGACATATTTTTTTCATTTTAGTGAATTTTCTTAAAAAAAATTCACTAATGAGGAGATCCCGACTTTTGAATTTTGAAAAAATTTCTTCAAATGAGCGCTAATTAGGCCCCCCAGAACACATATCCGGGGTCGGTTTCAATTTTTATATGTTTATATATATATATATATATATATATATATATATATATATATATATATATATATATATATATATATATATATATATATATATATATATATATATATATATATATATATATATATATATATATGTGTGTGTGTGTGTGTGTGTATCACACCGATAACTCAAAAAATAATGGGCCGATTTTGATTAAATTTGGTGAATAAATTCCTTTTGCAAATGGCTTGGATAAGTTCGTTATCCAGGAAAATCGGTCCAGGTTTTCCCGGAAAATTTTGTGTTTTCTTTCGAAAAAAAATTATATCTCCGGAATTAACAAAGTAAGGGCAACCAAATTTCATATGCGGATTTATATCATTATAGGCAAGTTACCTACCAAAATTTAGCTCCGTAGGTTAAAGGATAAAAAAGTTACAGGCATTCAAAGAAAAATAAATTTGGATTTTCCTAAAAACGTCAAAATTGCGATTTTAAACGTCAAAATTGGTGAGTACATTCCTTTCGCAAGTCGCTTGGATAATTTTGTTAGCCAGGAAAATTCGCCGAGGTTTTCCCGGAAAAATTAGTGTTTTCTTTCGCAAAATATTTATATCTCCAAAATTAACAAAGTAAGGGCAACCAAATTTGGTAAGCTGGTTTATATCGTTATAGGTGTGCCACCTACCAAAATTTAGCTCTGTAGGTCAAAAGGCAAAAAAAGTTATGGGCATTTAAAGAAAAATAAATTGGGGGTTTCCTCAAAACGTCAAAGTGACAATTGAAAACGTCAAAATTCGCAACATTTAGGCAAATAACTTGAATCTAATACGGGCTATGGAAAGAAAATGTCTCAAGAAGAATGTTTTACATACACCGAACTCTTAGTTTCAACCGTCATTGTCCTTCATTTTACTAAAATATTTCAAGAAAATTCATTTCTAATAGACCCTTTCTCTGATGCTTGGCAGTAGCCTTAGCTATAGAGTTTATTGTTTAATGGTATATAATTTTTGTCGAATTTTCGTAAAAAATCAATAAAGCTCAATATATTCGTTATTATACAAGATATGAAAAAATATTGTATACATTAATTATACGGTGTTTTGAGCTACATCTTAAAAAATTATTGCGACAATCACAGGCTGGCCCATAAGTCGTTGGTGATACAAATAATTTTTTTTTGTCGAAAACGCCTTATTTTTTTGCATTTTCCATCGAAATATAATGCATGTTTGTAAGTTAAGAAATTCTGGAGGCAGCAAGTGCGTTGTGGTTGCGAATTTTGATTAAATGCTTCATATTTGAAAAGCTCAATTTGCTATTAACCTATAAGGTTGACCAAGAAACGGATTTTTTCAGTAACACTTTTGGTTTACTTTTGGAAATTTCTGTACGTTTTCAAACAATCAAGTTATTTTGATGAAACATGGCACATTGTTTTTACTATATATGTTATACTGGTAATCAAATTTGATGCCTGCTTTTTCTATATAGGTTATACTGGTAACCAAAATTGATGTCTGCTTTCTTAAAAAGAAAACACACATATTTGCAATAAAAACATTTTAATGAAAATTCACTACCATAACGCACTTGCTGCGTCCCGAGATTTTTTTGCTAATGATTTCACAACATATTCAAAAATCGTTATCAAAATTGGCAAAGAGGTATAACTCTAGGCAAGAAATATTATTTTACTTAGTATTTTACATTTTGTTACGTGATATAATAATCATTTTTATGTAAAATTTTCATGTGCTCCGACTTGATAATTTCAATTGTTTTTGAGATAAATGCAATTGAACATTACGGAGCCTCTGGAAGAAATTTCAAATAATATTTCATTTATGAATAGTGTGCTTGTCAGATAATTGTGTAATGTTATTTATTGTGAGTGTATTAATTTTGTTCTGTCGGTTTATTGAATAGTTGTATTTTTAAAGAGTAATTAACAAGTTATCGTTACTTTTCCCATCGAAAATAATCATGTTACCAATGAAGAAATGCAGGATGTGATTTTTGTATACACACAAGAAAATTTTCGTGTCCAATCGGCAGCCAGGCGGTATAGATTGTTATATGCAAACAGAAGGCACCCAAATCTTAAAACTGTTGCAAACCTATATCGTCATTTGGGCGAAACAGGCGTCATTCCGCAATAAAATTCAGGAAGGTCGTCAAAAAAAAAAAATAACACCTAATCAAGAAGATAAAATTTTGGTTGGAGTAAAAGAGAATAATGAAATAAGTTCACGTCATCTGTCAGCGGCAACAGGAGTAAGTCAGTCATCTATTATTAGAATTCTAAGAAAAGGGAATTTCTATTCTTATCACTTCATTCCAGTACAAAATTTACTTCCAAGAGATATTCCACTATGATTACAGTTCTGTCAACTTATTTTGAACAAGCAACAGAATTCTTGACGTGGTTTTGTTTACAGACACTTGCTTGGTGGGGGAGGCTCTTGGTTCGCCCGTGATTCCTGATGGTCACCATCCCCTCTTAATTATAGAGTTGCCGATCAGGGGTTCATTGGTCTCTTCCCCTGTTGGTAGCACTGGGCAGAGATCATATAATTTTCGAAAATGTGATTTTGTCAGATTGTAAGCGGAGCTTGGCGGCTTGTGCTGGGATGGCATGGATAGGCTTCAGGATGTTGATTCTATGCTTGACTTTTTCTATTCCAGAATTTACGACTTGTTTGATCTATATGTTCCCATGACTGCTCCAAGAGCATGTAATAGGTATCCCCCGTGGTTTTCTACAGAAATTAAGGTTAGTATCAAATATAAATATTCCTTATGGTGTAAGTTTAAGAAGTCTGGAAGTGTGGAGTTTCTGAATAGATTTAGGGAGCTGAGACAAAAACTTAAGAGAGACATTTATCTTTCTCGAGTAATCTACTTTCAGAGGGTTGAAAGAGAGATTAGGTCTAATCCTAAAAAATTCTGGAACTGCTCTTCTCGGCGCCGTCAACACTTTTCTATTGGGAATTCATCTAACCGGCAACAGGCAGTTGACAGTTTTGCTTCTTATTTTGCAGGATGTTCTGGTTCCACCCCCACCTCATCACCTACAGCCGCCAGCCTGGCTTCGGGTGACATCACAATGTTTTTTGTTGATGACTTTACAGATGATGAAATTATTACAGCTGCTAAGAGAATTAAGGCTAACATGTCCTGTGGACCTGATCTAGTTCCTGGCTTCTTGGTGCGCGACTGCTTATATGCTTTCCTGACTCCGCTTAAGACAATTTTTAGACTGATTCTTAGATCTGGAACATTCCCCGCGATTTGGAAGCTGTCACAGGTTTTCCCTGTCTTCAAGGCGGGGGATAGTGGTGATCCATCAAACTATCGACCAATAGCCATACTATGTGTCTTCTGTAAGATTTTCGAGGCCTGCCTTTTTCGGCGAATACTGTTTCACATCAAAAACAGACTCTCTATTTCTCAGCATGGTTTCATTCCAGGGAGATCGACTGTAACGAATTTAGTTGATGTTACACAGTTCATTGCGTCCGCTCTCGACCGCTCTTCACAGGTTGATGTTGTATATACTGATCTATCTAGGGCCTTCGATTGTCTAAATCACTCTGTTCTAATTGACAGGATGAGGACTATCGGATTCTCAGAGGGCTTCCTTGGCTTGTTCAAAACTTACCTGGATGGAAGGAGGCAATTTGTTGAGGTTGGGGGCTGCAAATCTTACACCTATCACGTAACTTCGGGAGTGCCGCAGGGTTCCATACTCGGTCCATTACTGTTTAATATATTTATTGACCCAGTTAAACATGTTTTACATGTTCCTTTTTTAATGTATGCAGATGATATTAAGATTTTCGCAAATATTTCGATTGTTGATGACTGTTTGCAGCTCCAGAACACAGTCTTCAGATCCTTGATGAATGGTGTTGTCGGAGTGGTCTTTCTATGAATGTTTCCAAGTGTTGTGTGATGTCCTTTACTCGAAATAAGCACACTTTCGGGTACAATATAAGAGGGCTACCACTTGATCTCCCTGGGACAATTAGGGACCTTGGAATTGTTTTTGATGGTACTCTATCTTTTAAACCATACTACGAGCAGACTGTCAGTTCTGCTTACAAAACTCTTAGGTTTCTGATAAGAAACAGCAATCATTTCTCACAGACTGACACCCTCCTCCTGCTCTTTCATTGTTTGGTTAGGTCCCGACTTGAATATGGCTCAGTTGTGTGGGCTCATACTTATGAGATACATGTGGCAAGTCTAGAATCAGTGCAAAGGAAATTTCTCAAATTTCTTAGCTTTCGTGAGGATGGTCGATATCCTTCTATTGGTTTTCCTCAGGAAGGTTTACTTCTTCGCTTTGGTCTGCAGAGTCTGTCGATGCGCAGGCAGTGCAGTTTCGTTACATTTTTATACAAGCTGGTTAATTCTGTGTTCCTAATCTGCTTCAGCAACTTAATTTCAATGTGCCTCGTATTGCAGCACGTTTTCCAGGCACATTCTATCTCCCGACTGCTCGTACACGATTGCTGCGATCGTCTCCAATTTACCAGATGTGCAATGATTACTCTGTATTGCAGGACAGCCTAGATATCTTCTCATGTAATATATCAGAAATAAAAATGTTTTTCAAAGCGATCTAATTTGTGACTCTCTTTTGTGTAGTTTGTTTGATTATTGTTTGTTATTATGTTTTGTGTATCGGCCCATCCTTAGTTTGGCTTTAAGCTGTTGGATGGTGTATGAATAAATAAATAAAAATAAATGAATATTTTTTTCCCTTAATCTTTTTGCAGTCGCAAATATGTGCATATGTATGTACATTATATTCATTCTCAATGATTCGTTTTACGTCGTTCCTCTTAACGTCGCGATTTTTAGGTCCCTAACTAGGACATTAAGCGAGGACTTATTGTACTGCAAAGTGAACCAAGTAAATCTGCAGTGTAAATCCAAAACAGGATTGGTCCTAGGACCGAACCCTGAGACACTCCACTAGTAACAGATATCCATCCACAATGACTCACCCCCACCCTAACAGAGAATCTGCGACCGGTCAAAAATGCCTGCGTTCGCCCAAGCAGTCTGCAAAAAATTCCACTGTGTTTTGTTATTTTATTGTTGTAATCGTTATAATTATAGTTAAAGGTTGATTCTATTTTTATGTTAAATATTGATATACATCACGTAGACATTTTGAAGACTGCAAAATTTCTTGATCAAAACATCATTACGTAGCAACAGATTTTTATTTGTAGTCGTCATGAGTGCGTATAAATGAATTCAATTTTCCCCTGTTTGATGATGGTGTCAAATAGCGAAACTGGTTACAGAGAAGAAAAACCTGAGAAATCGTCTCTACGCCCGTATTCAATAAATGTATAATCTACTATATGAACTCATTTTTTTCCCTCGGGGCTCGTCCGCGGCCTTGCCGCCCCGATAGCACTGCAACCTTTGGTTGATTGTGCATACCCTTTTTTTTCCCTCGGGGCTCGTCCGTGGCCTTGCCGCCCCGATAGCACCGCAACCCTTGGTTGATTGTGCATACCCTTAGTCTTACTCCACCCATTCCAAAATCACTGTGCCTTGAACTAGTCTGCACAGCGATTGGTAGGGTAAAGTTTTATATTGCTCTGTCCCCGGTCTAGACTGACTGTAGATCAGTTGTCCTTTGCGGTCCAGAGCTTTACACTCACACAAGATGTGCTGGGCTGATTCCCCCCCTCGCTGCAGAGTCTGCATGCGAGGTCCCCCTCGAACCGCCCCATTTTATGCAGGTGTTTCTTGACGGCCATGTGTCCCGTCAAGAGACCTGTTGTGTTTCTGAGCTGTCCTCTGCTAAGATTTAGCAGCTCCACAGCTCTCTTTGAACTGGGTCCGTCAATTATTGACTTCCCATGTCTGAGCCCTGGACAGTCCGCTCAGTAATATGAACCCATAGTTACTGGTTTATTTATCTCTGATTTTGAAAAAGATTCAATTTAGTTTGTTTAATCATTTTACCCTTTTTTTTTCAGCATATGATAAAGTACAGATACTTGCCCTTTACACATGGAAAACCAAAGTATCAAGGCTATGAAGACAGTGGTAAAGTCACAGTTTCTCCAAAATAACCCACACCATCAAAATTAATGTAAATGGATAAATGTGATTTCAACACTCAATCTCAACAAATACACAACCGAAGAAATTGTTTTTCTGGTGTAGTGACTTTCATGTGGACATTAACTTTACTTGATTTTTGTTTACCATTTAGAACTCAAAATTGGCCTAGCCCAATTAAATTCAAATATTATTTAATTTTCCTAAATGTATTCTTCAAAAAGTATGTGTTCACTAGTCATCGAGATATTTTTACAAAATAGTCGAGAAAAAAGTGTTAATAATCTATGTTACATTATGTTGAAGGTAAATTTTGTTGAAACTTTTTTTTTATATTGTTATGGACATGCTTCACTTTCGTGAATATGGTAAAACTAAATTTTTATATTTTGTTCCTTTTGTTCTTTTTTCTTAAGTTATATATGGTTTATCTTATAAATTCTATGAAAACTGTTTTGAAAATAGGTAAAAATTTGTCGACATAACTTGCATTTATTCTTTAGTTAGATAAAGTTTAAACAGTTTTTGTAAAATATGTTAATCGTGTATATACTCTTAAAAACTTATTATAAATTACTTTAAAACACTCTCTTTTTATTGTGTATTTTGTGTACAACAGCATTTTGCTGTAAAGTTTTTTAAAAGCTATGTTTTAGTTATGAGTACTTGTATAGATATATTTTTAATTATAAAAACATTACGAAGAATAAATACAGATGTAGAGACTTCTTCTTAATGAATTAAGTACAGTTCTGTTCAATTAAATAATTTATTCCTTTCACATTTTGTGTAATTATTGATACAATTTTCGTTCTACAAACGGAGCCTGCACCAATAGTTTGTTTTTAGTGAATTTTCTTTAAAAAAAAATCACGAATGAGGAGATTGCAACTTTTGAATTTTGAAAACATTTCTTCAAATGAGCGCTATTTGAGACCCCTGGAACCCAACTCCGAGGTCCCTAAGCATGTTTCTGAATTTTTTTTTTCAAAAAATGAACAATACGCTAATCTGCTAATTTACCTATAAATGTTATTAATATTAAAAAAAAACGGAAACAAGCTCGTGCCTCGAATAAAGTTCTCTTCATCATTTTAACTTTAAATGAAATTTCCTTCTCCCGTTTCGCATCCGTTCAACACATTGGGCACAAAAAATGTAGGAATTTACTTAAAATAATCATTTATAATTGAAGGAAAATAACATTTGTTCTAGGTATGCAACGAAAAAATTCACACAAAATAGAATAATTTCTAGATTCCAAAACCTACTGTGACGCTATAATGAGACGAAAACTGTTTCAGGTTAAGGATGGAAAATTATATATATATATATATATATATATATATATATATATATATATATATATATATATATATATATATATATATATATATATATATATATATATATATATATGTGTGTGTGTGTGTGTGTGTGCGTGCATGTGTGTGCGTGCGTGCGCGCGCGCGTGTCACACCGCTAACTCAAAAAAAGAATGCGCTGATTTTGATAAAATTTGGTGAGTACCTTTCTTTCGCAAGTGGCTTTTATAAGTTCGTTAGCCAGGAAAATCGGACCAGTTTTTCCCAGAAAATATTGCGTTTTCTTCCGGAAAATTTTTATATCTCCGGAAATAACAAAGTTAGGGCAACAATATTGGGTGCGAGGGTTTATATCATAAAAAGAAAACCATGCACCAAAATTTTAATCTCTACGTTAAAATAAAACAAAGTTATAAGCTTTTAAGTTTTTATTCTTAAAACGTCAAAAAACTCGCGATTCAAAACGTCAAAATTGACATGTTCTAGATAGAGAACCTAAATGAACGGCTATGCAGTGTAAATGTCGTAAGAAGTTAAAAAGCCTTAAGTTTCAGCTACAATCTTCATTGTTCTTTATTTTATTAAATTATTTGCAGAAAATTAATTTAAAATAGACCCTTTGTGATGCTTTGGTAGCAGTTTCAGTTGTTTATTTAATTTTAAGGAATCAGATTACGCTTATTATTTAGCGTTTTTTTTTTTTTCAATTATGCAATGTGGAAGTTTTTTATGGAGAAACGGTGTTGGTAAGTAGTTTCTCCTTTCTATAGACTTCTGTAAGGTGAGTTTTTGATAGTTTGCATTTCTAGCTGCCTTGTGGCATGTTTACCTTGCATAGAACCTCAAATTTACTTTAGGTCTCTTAACTGTATTGTGGAGTTGAGATCACGGCATTTGTCCAATGGTTAATGCATAAAGGAGTTCCTCTTAGCATGTTTCTGAAATTTTTTTTCAAAAAACTAACAATACGCTAATTTGCTAATTTACCTATAAATGTTATTAATATTAGAAAAATAGAAACAAGCTTGTGCATCGAATAAAGTTGTCTTCATCATTTTAACTTTAAATGAAATTTCCTTCTCCCGTTTCGCATACGTTCAACACATTGGGCACAGAAAACATAGGAATTTACTTGAAATTGTCATTTATAATTGAAGGAAAATAAAATTTGTTCTAGGTATGCAATGAAAAAATTCACACAAAATAGAATAATTTCTAGATTCTAAAACCTACTGTGACGCTATAATGAAACAACGTTAAATGAGACGAAAACCATTTCAGGTTAAGGGATGGAAAAATGTTTAAACAGTGAAATAAGCTTTTGCACCCAAAAAAAAAAACAAGATTCTTATAAGGCGTAATACAATAGTGCTTAGTAGTCCACGGCAACAGTACATGTCATATTCAACTGACAAATTATTTTGATAAATGTCAGATCTACTTTCAAAGTGACATGTAAATATGTATTTTGTTTTCTGACATTTGTAATACAAATGTAGACATGCTCTTCTTTTTTTTTTCCCTCAGGGCTCGTCCGCGGCCTACATTCATATTTATTTTTGGCCATCACAACTTTACTCATAGAGTTGGATACAATTTTATTGACTTGAATTTTAAAAAGATTTCTTCAAATGAGCGCGAACTTGGCCCCATAGAACCCATATCCGGGTTAGTTTCAGTTTTTATCTGTTTTCATATATACAAGGTGACGCATTTCTAGGGTAAAGCTCAACATATCCATTATTTAAGACTAGATGCATTCTCGCAACAATTAGAACCGTAGACCGGTTTCGCTCTCATTAGAGCTCTTCAGTATGGCATACTAATTGTAGCAAAAATGCACCAAAAGTAATACGGCTATAGCATAGCCAGCCATAAAATACTCAGTGAGTGGTGGCCGTGCCGCCACCTAGTTGCGGAACCAAGTAGTATGTTGTCACGCCAGCTCCAAATATCACAAAGTGTTAAAATAGACTGTATACAACTAGGTTAGGTTTGTATGTGAGTGGGCCATACCAGTCCCTCCACCGCGACCATAAGGTCTATTGTGGCTCACGCCTAATGTCTATTTCGTCCAACAAGTCCAGCCTCCTACAGAGGTCGATAATCTTTGTGGGCGAAAGTTGATCCAGATCCTCTGGAGCAAGCTTTACCTTGCCAAAGAGCAGGTATCTAGTCCTGTCCGCTGCCGGACAGGAACACAGCACGTGCTCTGCTGTCTCGTCACTCTCCATACACAGCCGGCACTCGGTCTCCTGACCGACCCCAATACAGTGCATGTGGTGCCGCAAGCGGCAGTGTCCTGTATACAGGCCAACTAAGAGTACTCAGTTGTTTGTTTAACTCTATAAGTTTTTTAGCCCTTGACTCAGACAGGCCATTTATGAAGGCCTTAGGGTGGGCTGATCTTGGAAGATTTTGCCAATATTGGATTGTCATTCTTTCTGTCCAGGTCTTTAAGGTGCGTTTTGCTGTGCAAGATGTTATCCCCAGCACCGGTTCTGGTCCGACAAAGTCTCCCTGGGCACCACTCCTGGCAAGCGCGTCAGCCGCAACATTGCCATCATGGTCTGAGTGACCCGGTATCCAATCCAGACCAGTGACACCTCATTACAGCTGCCCAGTTCGTTAAGGGCAGACTTACAACTCCATACCGTTTTTGAATTACACCGGTAGGAACCAAGAGCCTTTATTGCAGCTTGGCTATCTGCATATATCTTTATCGATTTGTGTTTGCACTGGTTTTTTATATTTTCCCTTGCACACATCTCGATGGCATACACTTCTGCCTGGTGTATGGTTGCGTACTTGCCGAGGCTAGCTGATAGTCTAGCATTGGTGCTGCCCCCATATGCGCCGGCTCCTACTCCCATATTGGTTTTGGAGCCGTCAGAGTACCAGCAGAGATCGGCTCTCAATAGGGTCGTTTGATTTCGTTCCCAGTCCTCCCTTTCCGGGAGGATTGTCTTGAAAGACAGATCTCTACTGATCTTTGTAGGCATCAAGTCTGAGACCATTCCCAGAATCCCATGACCCTCAATGTCATCGAGGAGTCCGGACCCTCCCAGACTGATTTCCTTCGGCATACTGTCGGCCGTTTGTTTTAGTCTGTACGTTGTCCACCTCGCCACCCTCTCCAACCATATGTGAAGAGGCGGAATATTAAGGAGGACCTCCAGAGCGGCTGATGGTGCGGTGCTTATCGCTCCCGTTATCATCAGACAAGCTTGTCTCTGTAGGTGAGCCAGTTTGGCCCTCGCGATACCACGAAGTGCCTTAGGCCACCAAACTATGGCTCCATATGTTATCATTGGTCTGATAACCACTACATAGAGCCAGTACATCTGTTGGGGGTTTGTTCCCCAGTTGTTACCACAGATTCGCCGGCAGGTCCACAGGGACAGTTTAGCCCTGCGGATAACATTTTCTAACTGTATGTCCCAGTTATGCTTCTTATCTAGGGTAACTCCCAGATATTTTGCTTGGTCCGAAAATGGAATGGTTTCCCCCATAAGAATAGGTGGTTTTAATTTGTCCAACCTTCTTCTTCTGGTAAATGGAACAATGATCGTTTTGCGGGGGTTCACAGATATCTGTTCCCTCTGGCACCAATCATTGATTACATTTAGTGCCTCTTGAAGAGTACTTGCCAGTTCCTCCTCAGATTTGCCTCTAACCATTATGACGAGATCATCAGCATATGCTTGGACCTGAACCTCCCAGAGTCCGAGGATAGCCACCAAATCGTCCACAAAGAGGGACCACAGCAGGGGGGATAGAGGGCACCCCCTGGCAGCCTTGACGCCGACCACCTCCCCCCGCAACCAGGTAATAATGGTCCGATTGTGCAGCATTATTCCGATCCAGCCACAGATGGTAGGTTCCACCCCCCTAGCGAGTGGCCTCGTAGAGGGAGATCGCAATATTAAATGCTCCTTCGATGTCGAGAAATGCCGCCACCACAACCTCTCCATTTTTCAGAGAGTGTGTGATTTTCTCGACGAGGTTATTGAGCGCTAACTCAGTTGATTTGCCAGTTTGGTAGGCATACTAGTGGGTATTTAGGGGGTTGTTGGCTAAGATGTTCCCCCTAATGTGTCCGTCCAGTATTTTTTCCAATCCCTTCAGGAGGAATGATGTAATACTGAGAGGTCTCAGTGATGTGGGTAGGAGGTCCTTACGTCCCAATTTAGGAATGTAAACCCCCCTAACCACCATCCAGCTGGATGGAATATATTTCCAGGCCAGACTGGCTCTGTACAGCCTGATAAGGAAAGGTAGGAGAATCTCCAGTCCTTTTTGTAGTAGGACCGGTACCACCCCATCCTCCCCTGGCAACTTGAATGGCTGGAAATGATTCACAGCACACTCCACTGCGGAGGCTGTAACAATTCGCCGAGCAACCCGCCAGTCCTCCCCATGGGGGCGTTTAAATCGTCCCTCAGCTGGTAGAACCTCTCCGTTGCTCAGGATCAGACAATCTGGGAAGTGTGTGTGTGCTAAGACCTCTAACGTTTCTTTCCGAGATTCAGTAAAGGAACCATCTGGTCGTTCTATCGATCCCAGTTCCTGAACACGGTCGCGTGAGAGAATCCTGTGGATTCTGGCGCTGCTGGGCAAATTATTAATGTCCCCGCAGAACCTCCTCCAGAACACCGAAATAGGCCGAACAGGCCACTACTTCCAGCCTGATAACCCCCCCACCCCACCCCACCCTCACCCCAATGTGATCACGAGATGAATGGATGCCATGTCCTTGGTGCAGTATTCAGAAAGTGTAAAATACTGCAAATTGTTTCTGATCCAGATACAGGCTCTGGGGTTGGTACCAGTGCCCACCTCTACTATCTTACCAGAAGTGTTACCCAGCCTTTAGTTCGTTCCGAATTGGCGGTCCATAGCTCTTGGAGAAGAGCAATATCTATTTGCTCTTCCTTTAATTTCATGCTAAGGAGGTATGTCGCAGCCTTAGCATGATGCAAATTAGCTTGAATGCACCTTATATTGGTGGGCATATAATGTGTGTGTAAAGGATAAAGGAGTGGGTTAAGGAGCTGGAAAGGAATTTAGGGTGCAGGTTCCTCCTCCTTTTTAGAAGCTCGATTACCAAGCTTCCTATAGGAGGGTCTACCTTTGGTAGTCGTCCCAGGGGTGGACTTTCCTTTCCCCTGTTGTTTCCCTCTCCAGCCAGTGCGAGCTGGCCTCGTTCTCGCATTTTATAAGGAGCCATCCGGGTCGATTTGTACAGCCCCGTAACCTTATATTAGGTTCATCTTCTGAACTGCTCTGCACAGCCTTCAATATAGCCCCCTGCAGTAGCAGCAGTTGTTCATTATTCAGTGATGAGGAGGGATATTCAGAGTGGATAATGCCTAATCTCACCCCTCCAGTTACCTCACTGAACGTTTTCATGCCAGCACACTCGCGGGGCTTTTTAGCCCTCTGCTGTGGTGTGCTGCCGTCCGACCGGAGGGAGTTTTACCGACCCCTCAGAGCCACCAGCCCCCACCCGAGACCGGCGGGACTCCGTAAGTGCCTGACTCAAGGCAGTTGAATATGGCACCCCCGCCTTGAGTAGTCGTCTGAGCTGTCTCCTTGCGGATCCAGGCAGTCGTCTTTTCTTCCGTTCCTCCTTGAGTTAAAAAAAAATAGAGACTGTATACAACTAACTAACAATTTAGAAAATTGTCAGCCCTGGCCCATTTCTACCCCAATATATGGACAAAGTATGTAAGACTAGATGCATTCTCGCAACAATTATAACCGTAGACCGGTTTCGCTCTCATTAGAGCTCTTCAGTATGGCATACTAATTGTAGCAAAAATGCACCAAAAGTAATACGGCTATAGTATAGCCAGCCTTAAAATACCCAGTGAGTGGTGGACGTGCCCGTCACCTAGTTGCGGAACCAAGTAGTATGTTGTCACGCCAGCTCCAAATAACACAAAGTGTTAAAAAAATAGAGACTGTATACAACTAACAATTCAGAAAATTGTCAGCCCTGGCAATTTAACATAAAGTGTTAAAAAAAATAGAGAATGTATAAAACTAACAATTTAGAAAATTGTCAGCCCTGGCTGATGAAAATAGTCATTTTCGTTTGCTAGGTGTGTTTCAAATTTACTCATGAAAAGGTCTGCAATGAATGAAGAAAGGCAATTGTGTCAGCTAGATGCTTATGAAAGTATATACATCGTTAGAAATTTGAACAAAAAGGTTTTGATGAATAGAGTAGGTCCGGTTCTATGTAGTCCATTGTTCGAACTGTTATCTTAATAACCAGCGTGTCCTTCTTAGAACGAATATTTGATAACGACACACAGTATTACAAAGGTAGGTATGCAGTTTTATTTACAGGGATTTAAGATTCAACAGTGGGGGTCTGCCTGTATACCTGCCTAGAGGACGCTGTTTGCAACTAACATATAAATAGTATTTCCAGTATTTATTCACTTAATGTATTCATTCCTCTGATGACGATAACTTTGTTAACGAAACGATCGTCAGGCTTAAAAACTGCATTGTGATACATTGGGTTCTCCAAATTGTACTTATCCAAGTTATGATACAATTGCACCACACACGGAGATTTTTCCAACTACCACATTCTAATGCCCCTCCCAAGAGATTCTGTGCAATGCTAATTCGTGAAAGATATTCAAGAATTGGTACAGTAGCAGTCCCTCACCTGAAAATTTCTGTAACTACTACTTTTGAGTCCCCTTCAGGGCTCGTCAACTGAAATGGTAGATTTTCCACCAACAATAGATGTTGCTAGCATTCACATTCAACTACAGTGACTCTTGACTGTATACAAGACATTTGTGAGTGTTATTTTCTATGGGTTGTAGTGATCAGATGGTACCAGGCGGCCATTAGTTGTCGAAATTCATAGAATGGTTATATTTTTGTAATATATCTATGTATATGTCTAATTCATGATTTTATTATGCTGATGCTGGCACTAGCGGCTTAGGTCCTATCAAATACTATATAATGACAATACGGGACACCCCCAAGCTTTAGCATTGGTGATATTTGTGACAAGTACACTAGCGCCACCTTGCGTCAAGTACTGACAACTGACCGGGTAATTTGAATTGTATATTTACCTGCATATTCTTAATTTAGACAATTGATTTATTATAGATGAATTTAAAAACTTGTACATGACAAAACAGTGAAAATTTTCTGATTATATAGTTATAAATAGAATTTGTATCAACAATCAACTTGAAACCTAAATGAATTCAGCATGCATAATTCTGAAAATTTCTCTTACCCATAATCTTATTTCATCATAATTTAAAGTACTACCTTGCAACCGTCGTTAAACTACTATTTCAAGGGTAGGTATAGGAATATATTGAAAGCTGTTTCTGAGGATATTAAGTTACAATCTGTACTTACCTATAAATAATTGTTCTAGGTATAAATGGTACCACAATACTCAATTTCCAATATATCTACATGAAAACTGTCTTGTTAATCTAATATTTTAAAATATGTAACTGATATACTTAGTACATAATTAAGAAATTATGCAGATGGAATGTGAGACTAACTCTTATGTCCGTGAATAAATCTATTAAAGGGTTAAATCTGCTATTTCTACTTGTCTCTTTAAAAACTTGTATTGGGAAGATAATTTAAAAAAATCCTTTACCAAGTAAATTAATTTTAAATGTGAAAAAATGGGACAATTTATGCCATACTGAAATAAAAAAGGACACAGAAGAATATAGAAAAACAGTTTTCTTATACCATTTATTATTAATGCAAAACTTTTTTTGCCTTCATATTTCTTTTTTTTTTGATGCACTGGAAGACAAGTTATGATTGAAACCTTTCAACTATCCGGTTTACGAAGTTTATCTATAAATAGGTATATGATGGTAAATATTACATAATAAATTATCTTCTGCGAACTGTACATATTGGCATAAAAGTGATTCTGAATTTGTTTTCTGTTTCAAATCATATTCACCTTTCGCCATCCTTTGGAAACCTATGAAATGTCTTTGATAGATTTAGCACATCATAATTTGAACAATTATAGATTGCACACACCGAACCACTAACATTCATTGTAAAAAACACAGTTCAAACTTAATTATACACAGTTAAACACTAGCGATTGCTAGTGTTACACGTTCTCGAACGACGTAACATCAGTACTATCCACTAGGAGCACTGATATTCTTACTATTATCATTTATTATGCCACGTAGCCAAAAGAAAGCCAATTTGAAAAGTATATTGGTTATCTAGGTATCTAGATGCCAGCAAACTGTTAATTCAATAGTGTTGGTAATTGTCATTTCAGATTTAGAACAATTGAAGCGAAATTGTCGAGACATTTTATTTTTAACTTTTAGAACCGTGTTTTCTACTTGAAAATACACACAAATATAAGATCAGTTTAGAAATTATGTTTAAACTGTATATATTCACGTTTATATCAGTTTCAATAATACAGATATGTTGTTTGTGCGGAATTTGACTTTTAAATACTGATAAACTGAACACATAATTTAAGTAGTTGAATTTGATCTATTGATGCTTGGAACCCATTACCCCAACAAACCATCTAAAACTTATATTGCTGCTTGGTTAGTTAATATACTAAAGTCAAAAAAAGATAGTCGAGGGTCTACTTGGTGGAACAATAACCTCAAAAAACTACGAAGAGAAGTCAGACGTCTCTTCAATCGTGCTAAGACAACAGGCAACTGGAAACAATATAGATCCGCTCTAATACAGTACAACAAAGAGATAAGAAACGCCAAGAGGGAATCCTGGAGGAGGTTCTGCGGGGACATCTCTAATTTGCCCAGCAGCGCCAGAATCCACAGAATTCTCTCACGCGACCGTGTCCAGGAACCAGGATCGATAAAACGACCAGATGGCTCCTTTACTGAATCACGAAAAGAAACGTTAGAGCTCTTAGCACACACACGCTTCCCAGATTGTCTGATCCTGAGCAACGAAGATGTCCGGCCAGCCGAGGGTCGATTTAAACGCCCTAGGAGCGAGGACTGGCGGGTTTCTCGGAGAATAGTTACGGCCTCGGCGGTGGAGTGTGCTGTGAAACATTTCCAGCCATTCAAGGCGCCAGGAGAGGATGGGGTGGTACCGGTCCTTCTACAAAATGGACTGGAGATTCTCCTACCTTTCCTAATCAGGCTGTATAGAGCCAGTCTGGCTTGGAACTATATTCCAACCAGCTGGACGGTGATTAGGGGGGTTTACAATCCCAAATTGGGACGTAATGACCACCTACCCAGATCACTGAGACCTCTCAGTATTACATCATTCCTCTTGAAGGGATTGGAAAAAATACTGGACGGACACATTAAGGGGAGCATCTTAGTCAACAATCCCCTTAATAGCCACCAGTATGCCTATCAAACTGGCAAATCTACTGAGTTAGCACTCAATAACCTCGTCGAGAAGATCACACACTCCCTGGATAACGGGGAGGTGGCGGTGGCTGCATTTCTCGACATTGAAGGAGCATTCAAAAATGCATTACCTATCTCCCTCTACGAAGCCACTATCGCTAGAGGGGTGGAACCTACCATTTGTGGCTGGATCGGAAGCATGCTCTACAATCGGACCTTTATTACCTCGCTGCAGGGGGAGGTGGTCGACTTCACGGCTGCGAGGGGTTGCCCTCAGGGGGAAGTTCTATCCCCCTCTGCTGTGGTCTCTCTTTGTGAACGATTTGCTGACTATCCTCTGACTGTGGAAGGTTGAGGTCCAGGCGTATGCTGATGATCTAGTCATAATGGTTAGGGGCAAATATGAGGAGGAACTAGCTAGTACTCTTCAGGAGACACTAAATGTAGTGAATGATTGGTGCCGGAGGGAACAGATGTCTGTGAACCCCCGCAAAACGATAATTGTTCCATTTACCAGAAGAAGAAGGTTAGACCAATTAAAACCACCTATTTTTATGGGGGAAACGATTCCATTTTCGGAACAAGCAAAATATCTGGGGGTCGCCCTAGATAAGAAGCTCAACTGGGACATACAGTTAGAGAATGTAATCCGCAGGGCTAAACTGTCCCTGTGGACATGCCGGAGAATCTGTGGAAACAACTGGGGAACAAACCCCCAACTAAACAAACCCCCAACAGATGTACTGGCTCTATGTAGTGGTTAAGAGACCAATAATAACATATGGAGTCATAGTTTGGTGGCCTAAGGCAATTCGTGGTATCGCGAGGGCCAAACTGGCTCATCTACAGACAAGCTTGTCTGATAACGGGAGCGATAAGCACCGCACCATCAGCCGCTCTGGAGGTCCTCCTAAATATTCCACCTCTTCACATATGGTTGGAGAGGGTGGCGAGGTGGACAACGTACAGACTTAAACAAACGGCCGAGAGTATGCCGAAGGAAAACAGTCTGGGAGGGTCCGGACTCCTCGATGACATTGAGGGTCACGGGATTCTGGGAATGGGGTCAGACTTGACGCCTACAAAGAATAGTAGAGATCTGTCTTTCAAGACCCTCCTCCCGGAAAGGGAGGACTGGGAGCGAAATCAAACGACCCTATTGAGAGCCGATCTCTGCTGGTACTCTGACGGCTCCAAAACCAATATGGGAGTAGGAGCCGGCACATATGGGGGCAGCACCGATGCTAGACTATCAGCTAGCCTCGGCAAGTACGCAATCATACACCAGGCAGAATTGTATGCCTTCGAGATGTGTGCAAGGAAAAGTATAAAAAACCAGTGCACACACAAATCGATAAAGATATATGCATAAAGCGAAGCTGCAATAAAGGCTCTTGGTTCCTACCGGTGTAATTCAAAAATGGTATGGAGTTGTAAATCTGCCCTTAACGAACTGGGCAGCTGTAATGAGGTGTCACTGGTTCTGGATACAGGGTCACTCGGACCATGATGGCAATGTTGCGGCTGACACGCTTTCCAGGAGTGGTGCCCAGAGAGACTTTGTCGGACCAGAACCGGTGCTAGGCATAACATCATGCACAGCAAAACGCACCTTAAAGACCTGGACAGAAAGAATGACAATCCAGTATTGGCAAAATTTTCCAGGATTAGCTCACTCTAAGGCCTTCACAAATGGCCTGTCTGAGTCAAGGGCTAAAAAACTTCTAGAGTGAAAATGGCAACAACTGAGTACTCTAGTCGGCCTGTATACAGGACACTGCTGCTTGCCTCACCACATGCACCGTATTGGGGTCGGTCAGGAGACCGAGTGCCGGCTGTGTATGGAGAGTGACGAGACAGCAGACCACGTACTGTGTTCCTGTCCGGCAGCGGACAGGACTAGATACCTGCTCTTTGGCAAGATAAAGCTTGCTCCAGAGGATCTGGATCAACTTTCGCCCACAAAGATTATAGACCACTGCAGGAGGCTGGCTTTGTTGGGCGAAATATAGACTATTAGGCGTGAGCCACAATAGACCTTATGGTTGCGGTGGAGGGACCGGTATGGCCCACTCACAATCAAACCTAATCTAACCTAACCTAGTTAATATAAGTGGATGGTCTTGAATGGAATTCATTCGGTTAGAACACATTATATTAATTTTTGGTTGTAGTACAGCTTTTTGTAAACATTTTTAACAGTATTTATGTAGTATTACATAGAAATGGTATTATAATAAATCATATACTGCATGTAAAGCAATCTTAAAAAGTTAAATTAAAATTTTTCTTAATATTATTTTAAATGAAACTAAAATAAACGGATATGAATATTGCGTATTTGAAATTCTCGCCAAATTGTTCAAATGATGTTAGTTCTTCTCTGCCCATAATAGATGGCATTCTGTGGCAGAAATTTTTACATGACAGTTGTTCTGAAAGAGAGTATGTTGTATGTTCTGCGATCCCCTCTTAACTCGCAACTGGTTGACAGCAGAAATTATTTAACGGGGTTGAAGAGCTAATTCCATTTCATAATAGCTCGCTACTACATTTTTGATTATTTCTTTTCCTTTCCTTGTAGGGCCTTGCATGATTAGAATGTTCTTGCCTTTGTTTTCTGTTTATTTCTTGGGAGTAATGAATTCCAGTTCTAGTCTATGTTTTTATAGTTATGAGAGTTTCACATTGACATTTTAAAATTTTGATTGAAGTTTACCATTTTAATTTTAGTAGCTATTCTCTCTATTGTGCAAGTACAAGTAGCGTAAGGTAGTTTATGTAAGTATGGCTTTGACAGCGACTTTGACTTGATAATAAAGCTATTTGTGACTTTGACTAACCATACTGGAAGCAACATTCAACTAAGGCAAGCATTAACCCATTTCGTGAAATAATCTATTACCATCACCATAAATGTTTATGAATTTTTTAGAATATCCCAGCCCAGTAAATTAGACGAACTCTGACCATGTAACCTAAAAAAAAGATAGGTAGTCTTTACCAATAAAGCAAATTATTTTAACTTACATTTTCATATGGCTTTTTAAGTTTGATTCTTCCATAAAACTGTTATCACAATAAGAACAAAGATATGGTCGGAGACCCAAGTGTGTTTTTAAATGTATATCTAATTCATCTTCCTTATCGAAACCTTTATTACATTTTGTACATGGAAACTGCTTATTTACACCGTGAGTTTTTAAATGCTTTTTTAATATCACTTTTGTTTTGTATCTTTTTAAACAAATTGGACATTCATGGTTACGATCTCCATTGGTATTCAAAAAATCTATAGCATTGATAGTTGCTGTAATGTCTTGTTCGTTACTTTCGCTGATCTTTCTGATGTTCAATATTGTCCCGTCATCTAAAATTAACAGGTTCGCTTCGCCAGAATCTAGCATAAAAGTCTCAGGCACCACTATATCGGTCGAATGTATTTCATCCAGTGATTGAGTCCTCAATGTTGAATTTAGTTCAGACATGAGGTCACTTCCCTCTGGTATATCAGCCAGTTGTAAATCAGACACCACAGTGTTACATACCTATAAAAAGTTTGATGTATTGGACATGTACAAAAGTTTAAATATAAACAACCCAGTACCATGTTTTGTTCTGTAGTATTATTGTCTTTCACGTGAAAATCTTGTGTTAAATCTCTTCTTTGTTCTTCACTATTATCAGCTGTTATAGAAGCAAGTAGAATGTCCATAATCTTAGGCTTTGGGGCTGATTTTTTCGATGGATTGTTCGAATCATGTTTAGTAGACTCATGCAATTTTCTGTTTGCTGTAGTACGGAATTTCATCGGGCAGAAAGGACACTGATAAGGTTTCTTGCCTGTATCATAAAAACATAATTAAAATTACTTATGTGTCAATTAAAAGCTGATTATTTTTAATTACGCTAAAAAATTATTAATAATTGAGGGGAGAATAACTAATGTATTTGATGTATCTTTCGCTAGTAATAATGAGTATCAAAAAGTAATCACGTCTTTCACTGTTATCTATACGCAGTCAAGTGAAATTTTTATAATCAATAAATTAATTCCATGCAATTAGATGTTATCAGGTGTAATCTTAAGAATAAGCAAGTATTTAACATGTGCAAATCCCATTCTCGCATATGCGAATCTTGTTATCGCATGCACAGAGATGAGGTAGTTTTATAACATATTGTCTCATATGCTTATGTATAACAGATGCCATTTACAGAGGAGCTCTTTAAATAGTTTATTTATTGTTTCAGGAACAAATTAAAATGATACATTTTGAAAACCTTATAGAACTTTCTAGCTATAATGCAATTGATTATCATAATTAAAAATTCTGAGAAATTCAAATTCTTGACAATAACAATTTATAACTATAGAGATTATTCTCAATGGTGCAGAAGTGTTAAGCAAACAGCTATTAGTAATTATTGTTTGTTCTTAGGTGTGGACATTAAGGAAATTAATTACAGATAGAGTTGTGAAAATCAATACCTTTATTTCACAGATACCAGTTATTATTATTTATTTTTTTCAACAACACACCACGAGCGCTTACAGCCTAAATACTATCGTACCGTGGGTGTCGACAAGGAGGAAAGAGGCAACTTGTTAATTCTGGATTTGAAGGTTTGGAGGTTCGGGGGAGAAGGAAAAACATGTGCCGGCAAGAAATTACACAACTTGGAAGTCTTCAGGACAAAATAGCGGGCATAACAAGATGTTCTATGTCTGGTGACCTGGCCAGTAAAAGGGTGCATTCGCTCTGTTCCCCTGGTAGATCTGTTGGGGGCAGCAGGTGGAGGAACTATGGAAGAAAGCTCCTCTGAGCAGTGCCCGTGCAGATATCTATAAAAGAGAGAGAGGTCACCAATGGCACGTCGGTGGGCAAGGGATGGCAGCCTTTGGGTGAGAGTAGGGTCACCGATGAGACGTATAGCTCTCTTCTGAATGTAGTCCAGGATAGCGAGTGTAGAAGCTGCATCAGCACCCCAGATGTGGGAGCAGTATTCGAGTTTTGGTCTTATTTGTGAAGTATATAAGGTATAGAGATTAGCTGGTGAAAAGAATTTGCAAGTCCGGAAGAGGAAACCTAATTTCTTAGCAGTCGCTTCTGCAATTGATGTGACATGTTGGTGCCAATTGAGATTTCGATCCACAGAAATGCCAACAAGTGAAAAGGACTCATTACTTTGAATAACTTGGTTGTTCATTGTAATGGGTCTAGGGCTGGTGTATCTCTTATGAGAAAGAAAGCAAGACTGTGATTTGGTGGGGTTGAATTGTACAAGATTTCTACTTCCCCAGTCTAATATTATTTGGAGATCCACGGAGACAGAACCCTCCATGCGTCTGCGATCCTCATCTAATTGGGCTAAAGAGACAGGCTTAGAATATTGTATATTTGAGTGGAGGGTGCTGTTGTCCGCATAACTGTGAACTGGGTTGGATGTGCTAGAGAGGAGGTCATTGATGTGGAGAAGAAACAAAGTAGGAGCTAAAGCTGAACCTTGAGGAACTTCTGCATTAATTGGATACAGTTTAGAGAAATGGCCATCCACGACAACAGTAATGCTCCGGTTGGAGAGGAAATTTGCTGTCCAGGTACAGAGTTTTGGTGGTAGGCCCTAGGCTGGAAGTTTATTAAGCAGCGCTGCGTGCCAGACCTGGTCGAATGCTTTGGATATGTCTAGAGCGACAATCTGGGATTCACTGTGTAGTTCCATAGACTTGTTCCAAGAATGGGTGACAAAGAAAAGGAGGTCGGCAGTTGATGTGCGCTGATGGAATCCATACTGCCTGTCGTGGATTAGACTGTGTTTTTCAAGAAATTTTTGTAATTCGGTGTTTATATACTTTTCCATCACTTTAGAGACGACTGAAAGGAGAGAAATAGGCCTGTAGTTGCTAGGAAGCGCTTTGGATCCTTCCTTGAGGACGGGTTGTACTCGAGCAGTTTTCCAGTTACTAGGGAATATGCCTCTATTGTAAGATGTCTGAAACAGACGAGTCAAGACAGAAGCAAGTTCTGGTGCGCATTTCTTGAGAACGTCAAGGCCAGAGGCTTTCCTGGTATTAAGAGAAGAGAGCATCTTTCGTACCTTTTTAGTTTTGAAAATTATCTCCGCCATTTTATGCCCGACATTGGGGACTGTTGGTAGTTGAACATCTGGAGGTGGGTTGAGAGTAGAATTGCCGGCGAACAACGAGGCAAAAAGTTTAGCCTTGCCCAGGGCGGTAGAAACAATTTCATCCCCTGAGACCAGAGGTGGGGACGTGTTCTTGCAGAAATTATTCCCAATATATTTCGCAAGAGTCCAGAAGGGTTTGCTGCCGCTGGAGCTTAAGAGGACTTTGTTTTTGATGTGGTTATTAAACGAGTTTTTGCCTCAGAAAAAATGTGGACATAGCGGTTTCTTGCGTCGTTAAATGCTTGATGGTTTTCTTGACTAGGATTGTGTAGAAGCGTTTTGTGAGCTTTGACCTTTTCAAGTCTGGCCTTGTCACAGGATTTAGAGAACCAGTGCTTTTGAGTGGCTGCAGAGGTTTTCTGTGTACATGGAATAAATAATTCCATGCCAGCTTGGATAATTTTGGTGACGTTTTGTGAGGTATCAGAGGGGTCAGGATGAGAGAAGCGGACAGACGCCCATGGAAATGAGGAAAAGTAATCTCGAATTTCGTCCCAGTTCGCAGAGTTGTAGTGCCAAACGATACGTGGGTGTGATGACTGCGTGACCTCGGGTTGCATTGCACAGGAAGCAGTGACCATGCCGTGGTCTGAGCGACCAAGGAGGGCGGTGATTGATATCTTATAGCAGTCAGGATTTGTAGTAAGAAGGAGATCCAAGGGATTTGAGCTGTGTGTTGGGATGTGAGGAGAGTAAGTAGGTTGCTGAACCATATTGGCTAAAGAATTGCTGACTGCAAAGGCCTCCGCTGCTCTTCCTTGTGGATGGGTTTTTGAAGATCCTAGCCATTCCAAGTGAGATGAGACATGTTTGAGTTAGATGAAGACGCTATATTTATATCGGCACATATATGTGACATGTGCTGCGTTCATTGGCGGGCTCGGTTGATATACCAAACGGCAACCGTAGGATAAAAATATTTAAGTGAAAAAAATCATGTAATACATCTGAAATACAAATAGAAATCTAGGATAAAATATTTTAAATGAAGAAAATCATATAATAAATATATGAAATACAAATAGAAATCAATCGGCTAATGATGGAATTTTATCGATATATAATTTCTACATCTATTGAACGATTTCCATGACATTTGATTAAAATCACAAATTTCCCTGACATTTTAGGGGATATTTCACAATCCCCGACTTTTCCAGGCTTTCCAGGTCACTGGGTACCTTGTATACATTTGACATGATAACAATTCATTGTTTACTTAATTGTGATCTATATCTGGTTAAACATTTAAAATAATTCTTTTTAGGACTGATACAGGTTCCATTACCGTTATTTGTTGCATAAACTGTTACAATGCCTAGATCCTTACCAAGTCACGCTTGAGACATGGTAGCATCACTAATAACCTACTTAGAATGTGAAAGTGATGAGAGCCGTTTCTACACTTTACTGGTGCACACGACACGCGGTGTAAGTAGGATTAATTTATCAGTAATTGTATCCAAAACCATTCTCTCGTTCTAACTACATTTCAATAATGATTACAAAATAGGTAATCAAGTATTTTGAGGCGTTATTCCCCCCTCATAAAGAACGTACACATAGATTGGTAAAAAACTTAATTAAGAAATGGAATATATAAAAACATACCAGTATGTCTAAGCAAATGAACTTTGAGTGCGGCTTTGGTTGTAAAGAATGAATTGCAAACTTCACATTTATACTGCTTGCTCATAGCGGGATCATGTACTCTAAAGTGTGATACCAGAGTAGACTTTAGCGAGAAACTTTTGTCACATCTTCTGCATACATACGGTTTTTCACCAGTATGTGTTCTTACATGACGAGTCTAAAAAAATAAAATATTAAAACATTATAACAGTCTGTTTGTTGCGTTTTTCGGTTTTTAAGTGTCTGTCTGGTAAATATTTGAGCATCGACAATATCTCCCGAGTCAGTATGTTTCTGCGATTGTACCTACTAAGATAAGAGACCTATTAGATGTGTTTGCATGCTAAGTGGTATAACTGTAGTTGAAATTTACTGTTGATATGACATAATAAAATTGTTTCTTATATATTTTTTATTTATTTATTCACCACTTTATTGCCAAACAGGCCTACACCCAATTAAAGAACAAATTTAAATTGTGAGACTTGCGAAAATAGACAACCCGTTAAATTATGTGTGTACAATGTACATCTAACTGAAAGCATAAAGCTTGGAAAATCATTGACAAATACAACAAACACTAGAGGTCCCAAAACAGAGCCCTGTGGTACCCCATGAACCACCTTTGAAATCCGCCTGAGAAGAAAGTGTCTAGCTTTAAATATATATAGTACTTCTTCATTTCTAAATCAATTGATAGTTTCTACAATTTTTTGTCATAAGTCTTTGCAGGTTTTGTCACTGCAGACAACTGATTTAAGATAACCCAAAAGAAAAAGGTCTAATGGGTTAAAATCCGGGCTACGAGCTGGCCAATGTATGGGGCTTCTTCATCTTTGGGGATACACCACATTAAGACAAGTTTGCTCTTGAACCGGGGAAGTGTGCTGAGGCAGCGTCTTGCATAAAATACATATTCTGGCTTAAATTTAAGGGCAAATCATCAGTGAGATCTGTACAAAATTTTAGGTATGAATTTTCATTCAGATTTGGTGGTAATTCATATAGATCAAAAGCCTGATTTCCGATTATTTCACACCAAGTATTAATCTTGAATTCATGTTGGAAATGACGTTCTACTTGTTGCATGAAGATTTCCATTCTCCCACAAATGTTTGTTTCTGAAGCTGAATACACCTACAGGGTGCCCAGCAGAAATCAAAAATCAAATTCCTTGACATTTCCAGGCCTCTCGAGTGGATTCACAATACCCGGAATGAATGAAATTTCTAATTTCCTTCTTTTTCCCGGTTTTCCAGGTCGCTGGGTACCATGACCCAGGTGAGTAAAGGTAGAGGTAGCTTATCCCACATTTTTCCTTTCGCTGAATTCAAATGATCCAGTCTCTTTTTTTGTTTAATTATCTTATTTGCAGCTCCCAAGCTCACAGAACACTCATTAGCAATGTAACTTTGCGTCATGGATGTGCTCAGTAGGTTTAATTATCCTTCCTGCTTTCCTTGGCATAATGACCATGATGCCACAAAGATGAAAAACTAACTAAAACGTGCTATTTCTCCTAAAACCACAACAACACGTGTAACTTACATAAAATAACTGACAAGAACATTGTGAGATGTACGACAGGATCGCCATCTCGGTGCGAAACCAGGTAGTATGTTGTCACAGCAGCTCCAAATAACACAAACACGTCTAATTATTTAAATTTCACTCATCAATTCTAGCTCCCTGCGGGAGTCGATCTTTTCTTGAGGGTGAAAGTTTGTTTGGCAGGTGTATTGAAATCTGAGTGAAGTCGCTTGCCCATTTTGAAGCTCACAGAGAGATAACCTCTTTCCGAGTTCATCTGGACCCGACATCCGTTAGTGTTTGACTCAAGGCAGTATAATGAAGTCCCGCTCTCGAGCAGAATCCAAGTGGGGTCATTAGCCCATTTCGAAGCTAACAGAGGTGGCCTCTATCTCCAGGTGTAATCAACATCTAGAGATCTCAGCTCCCCTTCAGGTTCGTCTAGACCTGATACGTGCCAACATTTGCTTCAATTTCACCCAACAAATCGAGTACCCTGCAGGAGACAATATTTTTGAGGGTGAAAGTTGGTGTGACAGGTGTACTGTTAGCTAAGTGGAGTCGCCTACCTATTAAAAAGCTCACAGACAGATAGCCTATCTCCGAGTTAATCCATCAGTTTTTGACTCGAGGTATTATATATGGAGTCCCGCACCACAGCAGCATCCAAGCGAGGTCGTTTGCCCGTTTAGAACCTAACATAACAGGCCCCAACCTCCAGTTGTAATCCACCCCTACAGATATCAGCTCTTCTCCGAGTTCGTGTTGACCCGACAGCCACCAGTACTAGACTCAGGACACCATCTCAAGAAGTCCCGTTCCCAAGCATTACCCAAGCGGGGCCGTTTGTCTGTTTCGAAGCACACGGTAGGTGCTTCAAAATCCGCAGAGATCTCAACACCCTCTGGGTTCATTTGGACATCTGCCACCATTTAACCCAAGGCGGTATCATTTGGAACCCCGCCCCGACTTAACAACCAAGCGAGGTCAATTGTCCAGTTCAAAGCCCACAGTGGAGGCCTCAAAATCCGGGTGTATTTCACTCCCTGGAGATATCCGCCTCGCTCCAGGCTCGTCTGGACCAGACACACTTCAGGGTTTAACTCCAGTTAGCCACCTTTAACAGCAGTTACCTTGAGGCTGTTATTTTTAATCGTCCCCAGATCCATATCAATGATTTTCTGTGCAATCAGATTTTTATTATTTTCATTCGTTTTATTGCTACAACTGTTCTGATTTACATTATGAGTTCGTCTGGACCCGACATCCGTCAGTCTTTGCCTCGAGGCAGTATCGTGAAATCCCGCTCTCGAGTAGCATCCAATCTCCAGTTGTAATCCACCCGTAGAGATCTCAGCTCCCCCCAGGTTCGTCTAAACCTGACACCCAACAGTGTTAGACCCAAGGCAACATCCCATCGAGTCCCACTCCAGAGCATCACCCAAGCAAGGCTGTCCGTCCGTTTCGTAGCACACAGTGGGGGCCCCAAACTCCGGGTGTATACCACTCATCAGAGATCACAGCCCCCTCCAGGTCGTCTGGACACACGACACACGCCAGCGCTCAACCGAGGACGGTACAATCTAGAACCCCGCTCCCGAGTAACAACCAAGCGAGGCCAATTGTTTATTTCTAAGCCCACAGTGTATGCGTCAAAATCCGGGTGCATATCACTCCCCAGAGATATCCGCCTCCCTCCAGCCTCACCTGCACCAGACCCCCACCAGTGTTTCATTGACTCGAAGCGGTTTCATGAAGTCCCGCCCTCAAGTAGCATCCAAGCGGGGTCGTTAGCCTGTTTCGAAGCTCACAGAGTAGACCTAAGTCTCCAGGTGTAATCCACCCTTAGAGATCTCAGCCCCCCTCGGGGTTCGTCCAGACTCGATACCCGCCAGCGTTTGCTTAAATCTCACCCAACAAATCGAACTTCCGATATTTGTGAGGTGAAATTTTGTGTGGCAGACGTTCTACCATCTGAGCGAAGTTGCTTGCCCATTTCAAAGCTCAAAGAGAGATAACCTCTCTCCGAGTTTGTCTGGACCCAGACATCCGTCAGTGTTTGACTCGAGGCAGTATCATGAAGTCCCGCATCCGAGCAGCATTCAAGTGAGGTCGTTTGCCCGTTTTGAAGCTCACAGAAGAGGCCTCAATCTCTAGTTGTAATCCACCTCTAAAGATCTCAGCTCTCCTCCGGGTTAGTCTAGACTTGACACCCACCAGTGCTAGACTCAAGGCGACATCCCATCGAGTCCCGCTCCCAAACATCGCCCAAGCGAGGTCGTCCGTCCGTTTCGAAGCACACAGTGGGGGCCTCAAACTCCGGGTGTATACCACTCACCAGAGATCTTAACCCCCTCCAAGTTGTCTGGACACACGACACCTGCCAGCACTCAACCCAAGGCGGTATCATCTGGAACCCCGCTCCCGAGTAACAACCATGCGAGGTCAATTGTCCATTTCTATGCCCAGAGTGTGTCAAAAAATTATAAATATGGTGTTGTAATAAAAAGAAATAAATTGATATATTCGTTGTTTTAAATATGGTTGGATGTATGAAAACCAAATATAATATTACTTCATAGAGATCATGGAAAAGGGAAGCATTGCACAAATTTAATTCTGGTATGTCAAAATTTTAAGTGTGTCATCTCGAGAGGACGATGTCAATCCATTTTACACAGGATGTGATATAAATTATATTAATATACTGCACAAGTCTGAACACTTATTTGTATAAATACATTGTACAATTATATACAATAAACCATACAACCTAACCATACTACATCACTCCCCAGAGATATTCGCTTCCCTCCAGCCTCACATGGACCAGACCCCCGCCAGTGCTTGACTCCGATTAGTCGCCTCTTATGACAGGCAGGAGTTACCTTGGGCCTATTCTTTTAGTTAGTCCCCGGACCCACAGGGGACGCTTTCGCTCTAAGTAGAGTTCAAACATTTATAAAGCTTTTCTTTAAGTGATTATGTGAGCAATTATAGAACAGTTTTGTTAACATTTTCTACGATACAATATAGCTGCAAATAGCATAGTCTACTTGAATGCAGGTGTTAAAAAACTATTTTATTGTTGGATGGAACGCGACTGTAATAGAACACTTAGAAAACAATTATAGTACAAAATTATTCCTTTGCATAAAAGTGCGTTCGCTGAGATCTTTATAAAACATATAGCTTTTGTAAGAATCATCGTTATATACTTTTTATTTCGTGGCAAGTTGTGTATTCTGTAGCGTGTAATTTCTAAACATGTCCAATTTGCAATAAATAAATAAATGGAAACAGGTAAAAAGAAGCGGCGCTTTTCGAAGGAAAGTCAATAAATATAGAAATATTTTAGAAAGTAGCAAATTTGTTAATAAACATGTTAGTAGTGTTTTACATAGTAAGCAGCACAACAAACAACAATTTGGGCTTGAGGTTAAGCCACATATTGCTACTACATTTATGTTGCATAAATATCGCAGCTAACGCGAGTTTAACACTATACTGATATGTAAGTGTTGCCGAAAAGGCTTTTATAGAACAATTAAATACACCATATGTGTTATAGAGCTACACGCAGGTCTTTCTCAGTGCAGCAATAAGAAACATATTATTTTAAAGCTCTATAAGCGCTGTTTGTGTAACAATCTCCTTACTGTGCCATCTGAAGCCACACTATCAATATGATCATCAGTTTGCCCAAATATTAGGGCACAGGACCGTACTTAGCCATAAATAGTTGTTAATGGTTAGGTACCCATGATCATGATACAACAAGTAGAGATATTACATACACATCACATTACATATTACATACACATACATATCCTCATACACGCACGTGAATTAATTAAAGTGAAGAAATTGGCTTTGTTATTATTAACTGCAGAAGATTATAGTAAAATGAAAATATCAAAATCCTAAAACTTTTTGATCCCTTATAGGAATGGGGAGAAAAAATGTAGTAATAATGTAAAGCATACATAGAGACTTGGCAAATATCGGTGGCGCTAGTCTACTTTTACTGTAAAAGCCAAACTTTAAAATTGACAATAAAAGTCAGTGCCAAGCCTACTTTATTTTTGTTTAAATATGTCTCTGTTCATATTACAGGTTTTAATGTATTGTCTGATTTGTGGCAGTGTCTTAAGAAATAAAATAATTCTGTAATGGTTGCAGTTGTGATAAAAGTGATTTATAAAGCAGACGCCATGTTTTTATGCAATTCCTGTATTTGTTTGGTAGCCATCTTGAACGAAAAAAAAAATCAATTAATAAATATAGAAATATTTGTGACCTGACAATTTTCACAATATATTATGAATATAAAACATGCGAAATGTGTAACAGAATGGGCTTAGGTCAATAAAATGAAAAAAATAAAACGAAAAATTTAATTTCGGCTTGATTTTTACAAATTAAAGAAATATTCATTATTTCGAGGGCCCTTCAAAATTTACCGTATATGTAGCATATTTTACACAGAAAATTTTTCTTCGCAGGTGAAATCCATCTTGCTGGTAGCCAAAAGGAGACTTTTTGAGTTTAAATTTCACACCGTACTAACATTATTTCTTACGCCATCATATTTTAGTACTTATATTTTTAAAATAGTTCTAACAAAAACATTTCAAAGACATATCACTCTTATAGATATTGCAGTATGCAACAAAAAGTTGAGAAGTAAACTACAAAGAAATTCTAATAAAACATGTTTTATAGTAACTCTATCAAGGCTCTATAATTGGCACCATGGTAAATGATTTTTAGTTTTATTATTGTTCTTTATAAAATTGTTTTATAAGTATCGTATATCATATTCTTTTACAGCTCGGTAAACATTTCTAAAACTATTCTATAACCTTACACATCCCTTATAAAATAAACTAAAGAACTAAAGTGTTGTATAAACCTGCACCCATTTTGCATTTATAAGCGTTGTATAAACGTTACCAAAACGTTTATATGAACAGTCATGTTTTATAAAAACTGTTTTATACACGTTCTTATGACTACAATACGACATCAAATTGCTAGTTGGGTGGCTGCCATAGTCGTATTACTTTATCGGTGTGTTCTCACTGTAATTTGTATACCGTACTGATGAGCTGTAATTAGAGCGAAACCGCTCTGCAGTTCTAATTATGGTGAGAATACATATAGCCTTACAATAACTGACAAAACGACTGATATAGACAATAACTTAATGCAGGATGACAGGTTATGTGACATGTCGAGAAGCACCTGTCAGAATTGTCACAGCAGTGTTTCCATGTTGAAATAATACATTAATTCTGACAATACTGTAAGTGTTAAAATGAAACACAAAATTGACAACTTACCAGATCTGATGGCTTTTTGAATACTTTCTCACAAAATGAACATGCATGACCCATTTTACCATGATTTTTCTTCGTATGCTCAGACAATTCAGTTTCACTAACAAATGTACTACCGCAGCCTTGAACAGAACAATGAATTTTCTCCTGTACCATTTGAACAGCATCTGTATCGTTATTTTCTGTGCCTGCAATGCTCCCAATATTTTCAGTACTGCCAACATTACTAGCACCTTCTAGCACATTAATTGTGCAGTGGAGTACATCAGATAAATGGTCTTCAGCAGAGTCAATAGAATTTGCTGTCTTTGGTTTACAAACATGTTTCTTAAATATATCAAGTGACTGGAATAGTCCTAAACAACTTGTACAAAAATAATTAGTATTGTCATCATTATTTGTTGCATTAACATTTTCTGCATGTTCACCACTAACTAAATCCAGCAAGGGTATCTGCTCTCCATTTAAATCCAGAGAACTGGTTAAAATATCACTATTAGGAGACAAAACGTTCAATGGCAAACTAATTTCTGTACCAGTTTGACTGTCAAAATTCAGGTTTGGATATAAACCCAAGTTGCCCACTAATAAGTTTGGCCGAATGCTCGACAGTTCAACGTTTTTTTCATTCTGTACTTCATTAATTACAGCGATATCGTTAATGCTAGTCAACAAATTATCTTGAACCGGAACTTGTGTGCTTAGTGCTTCGCTTCTGGTGCATGTTTCGGTGGCTTGTGAAACAATTTGATTTCTTATACTATCTGTGTTAAATACAGTTGAATCTTGAATGTCATTCAATGTGCCAAACAGACTGGAGTCTGAAGTCTGTAATAACATATTAATTAGTTTAAATTTAAATTTGATGGATTAAGTTACAGAACTAAAAAAATTAATGTTATAAATGCCATAAATTTACCTCAAGTTTCAGCTGTGGATACAATGATTGCAAATTAACATTGTCAATAAGTTGTAAATCATCACTGATTACGATCTGTGCTTGCAATGCATTTTCTAGGTGCTGCTGTTGTGCTGGAATGTTTTGCTTTTGCACCTGAAACTCCAGCAATTTAGAAAATTCAGTTAAATGCAAGAAATAAAAGTTAGGACAAACACATTAAAATGTATGGTGGTCAACCCAATAACAGTTAGAATTTATAAACTGGTTTGTACACATTGTAATGCTGTTACACATATATTATACTGAAATAGATTATCAAAACGACAACACTTTTAATCATGATAATGTTTTTCGTTTAGCTTAACTCGAAGATTCTGTAAATTTCACCGATAAAATCCAGCTCCCATCGGCAGTTGATCTTTTTTTGACTGTGAAAGTTGGTTTGACAGATGTACTGCCATCTGAGTGGAGTCACTTGCCCGTTTCTAAGCCCAAAAATTGATAACCTCTCTTCGTGTTCATCTGGACCCGACATCCGTCAGTGTTTGACTCTAGGAGGTATCATGAAGTCCCGCTCTCGAGCAGAATCCAAGCGGGGTCATTAGCCCATTTCGAAGCTAACAGAGGTGGCCTCAATCTCCAGGTGTAATCAACATCTAGAGATCTCAGCTCCCCTTCAGGTTCGTCTAGACCTGATACGTACCAACATTTGCTTCAATTTCACCCAACAAATCGAGCACACTGCAGAAGACAATATTTTTGAGGGTGAAAGTTGGTGTGACAGGTGTACTGTTATCTAAGTGAAGTCGCCTACCCATTACAAAGCTCACACACAGATAGCCTACCTCCGAGGTGTTGCATGTCATATACTTTGTATAACGTGTCTGGTTAATAAATAAATAATCACAATTAAAACTTAAAAGTTGAAATTACCTGAACATCGAGTTCTCTTTCATGGATCTTAATATGTTTTCTACAAAGTGTAACACCTTTAAATCTTTTACTACAATATGGACAAAAGTAAGGTTTATTTGTTGAATGTGTAACCATATGCCTCTTTAATGATGTCATGGTGACAAACTTTTTTCCACATTCTTTACATCCATGGTTTTTGATCCCCATATGAAACTTCATATGCTGTCTAAGTGATGAACCAGTGTAAAATAATCTGAAAAGAAAATGATTTGATTCTCTACAAAACTATATTTTCCAGTGCATCCAGAAACTAGCCAGTACAATAACATATAAACAATATCTTATGCTCCACCTCTGACCTATATGTATAATGTAAGGCTGGAAACAATTATTTATTTCTATTTTACAACAAAATCGTCCTTAACTCTAACAAAATTTCCCCAAAGATTGTCTAACATCTTTACAGCTTTTAAATAAAGTGTTTCGCTGTCTTCTTTACACTACCCATTAACAGCCACTTCCATTTCATTATCTCTTGCCCTTAAGTATTCTTTAAGTTTTGGAAACAGTCTGTAGTCACTTGGTGCCAGATCTGGTGAATACCATGGATACTTTAATAGTTCGAATACTGCGTTGTTGATGGCAGACATTACGACAACTTACTTATGATTTGGTGCATTGCCCCTGATAAAAGAGTAGGCAGCTTTTTTCTTCCTGCGGAGGTTTACAGCTTCACATAACTTAATGATTAAATTGCCATAGTACGGACCATTAAATGTGGAGGCTTGTTTTAAATAATCAGTCAAAATGACACCTAACAGAAAGCAGGGAGCATCGCCTTTGTTGTTTGTTAACATTTTTCGAACCCTTCTTGCAAACAATTTTTTCATATCAGTAATATATGTCAAACTAAAATGTCATTTTTGGTCTCAAACAAAATTTACAATTTCGGCAAAAATATGGGCAGTTGAGAATGATTTGTAATTGGAAAAGTATTATGGAGAGATCAGTGTCTATTGTAAATGGAGGTATCAGGTGAAACATTAGAAAAAAGAAATAAAAGAGAAAAGAAATGTTTTGGAATGTCAAAATTTTAAAGTTGTTGAATATGGGGTGTTGTCAAGCATGGATGCAAGCAGTTTTGGATGCAACTACCTGTGTATATAAAATTATGTTAATATTCAGCACAAGTTTTATACTTATTGAATGAACATGTTGTATCATTTAAAGCAATAAAGGTAATAATATCAAGTTACTTTGATAGGATGCTATATACTGTAACATAAAAGGAGCCTGTACAGGGTGTGGCGCCAAGACCTTTAGTTAGCTGTTTATCAATAACTACTCCGATCTGAAATTTGAAAATTTACACACATACGATCGAGACGAATTCCAGTTCAGTGAAAATAGTTTCCTTTATGTCAAACTTCCGGTTTAACCGGAAGTGACCATCAACTTGCTTATTTTAAATACAACATGGTAATTTTCATTATATTTTCGAATTCTACATTGAATTTGAGATAAATTATTACTAATACACCATATGTCAAAAATCAACCGTTTTCGAAATTTTTCGATTTTTTTGAAAATTTTCGCGAAAACCAAGGTGAACGTTGCACGCTCTCTCTGTGGAAATACAACTGAGAAGACTCAGTTTTTGTATAGATTACCCTCAGATTGGCACCTAAACGACACGTTTGATAGCGTTTCTCTTAAGTATACAGGGTGATGAGAATTAGCTGTGCCATTTGGTAAAATTGAAATCACAATTACTCGCTTATTTCAAATGGAACACCCTATATTTTATGAGCTCTTTCGGTTCACATCCGGTTTCCCTTTTAACGTGTATTAGCATTCCCTATACCTAAATTCCACCGTTTCCCGAATATTTCAATATAATTGGATTCACTTAATTCAAATTGCCACAATAGATTTAAAGCAGGCTTTGCAACTTGAGAATATGCTTGTTGACATCTACATGTCAAGTCCCACCCCTTAGAAATGAGAACATAACATTTGTTGGGCTTTCTCGCGTAAAAAAAAAGAGAACACTTTGTATTTGCATCCAAATCGCTGCATTTCCCTTGTTTTAGTTCTGTAAAAATGTATTGTTAACTAACTTGTAAAACCAAAATACAGCTCAACAATATAGGTAGTTATTTATTATAAATGAGTACAGAACTTAACTAACAGCTAGTGGAAAACTAATACACAAAAACAAATAAAAAAATTGTGGAACTTATAACAAATGCTCAAAATTACTCCCACTGACATGGAGGCATTTTGTTATTCGTCTTATAATGTTTTGGTTCGTAGCCTTTCTGATTTGTCTCGAATTCAGTGAATTGAAGGCACGTAAAACTCTACCTACCATGTCTTCTTTTGTGGTGGCAGGTTCGTGGTAAACTTTATTTTCGATGTAGCCCCAGATGCCTGCATCCAGAGGCGTTAAGTCAGAAGACCGTGGTGGCCATCTATGTGGGCCGTTATTGGCGATCCACCTGTCTTCAAAATGTTGTTGCAAAAAATCATGAGCTAAATGAAAACTGTGGGGCGGTGCTCCGTATTGCTGATACCAGCTTGTTCTAGCTTCTTCTAAACTTAATGTATTGAGAGAAACTAGAATCACTTCGTGCAAAATATCATTATAAATCATACCAGTGAGATTTTCAAAAAGTTGATCCTGGTAACATGGGGATTCTCATGTGACTAGAAGTGACTATTGTGGCGATTGTGCATGCCATTTTTTGGAGAACTTCGCCTCATCTCACCAAATAATTCTCTTGCAGAAATTCTCATCTTCTTGTGTTTTTAATAGGAACCATTCACAGAACTCAACACGTCTAGGAAGATCGTTTGGTTGCAAACCATGTATCGGGTGGTAAGAGAAGGGTCTCCAATGATGCTTTTTCAAAATTCTGTGAATTGTTCTAACTGACAAGCGTAATTCTTTTTCGCAATCCCTGATAGATGCCTTAAGATCAGCAACAAAAAATGCCAATACGTTCACTTCATTTACCTCGTTATCAACGAGTGGCTTACGCTTCTGTACTTTTGGGCGAAAACTTCCATGCTGTGAACAATTTTGCAGCAACCTCTATATCATATTTAAATAATAGTAGAATTTATCAGGCGGTCCTGCAGGTTGATTGTGTTTCTTATAAGTCGGCTTTAGATATTAGTCAGATTTTTATCAGGTATGATCGCTGCTCTGTTTACGATGGTATCGATATCACGCGATGTTTTAACTGTTCCGGCTTCCACCATACTTCTAAATTCTGTAAGGGTAAAACCACATGCCCTAAATGTCCTGGTGACCATCCTGTGAAAAACTGTGTGGCTACTACTCTTTGTTGTGTGAACTGTTTCAATGCGGCTAAGGTAAAGGCTGGAGTTGCCTATGATCATGCAGCCTGGGACCATAACTGTGTGGTTTACAGGCAAAAGCTGCAGTCGATGAGAGCAGAGATTTTGCAGATCAAATAGCAATTACCACAATGCCATGTCGGGGTGGAAACCCAGTCTCCTAACAAACCTGTTGGATCTTTCGTAAACTTTGGACATAATCATCATTCTTCTTTTGCCTGTTCTACAGAGAGGCAATTTAACATTTTATCAAAACGTCAGGGGCCTCCGGACACGAACCAATGATGTTTACTCTTTTGTTTGCTCGCAGGCATACCCTCTTGAATGTTTTGCTTTCACTGAGACTTGGCTGGATAATGACATTTATAGTAGCGAACTGTTTGATGATCAATATATTGTCTACAGATCAGTTTTCTAATAAATAAACTCTAAAACGTTATATTACTCGAGTTTTGATGAAAAAATGTCAATTTTTACCAAATCAACCCCAAATTATCCCCTTCCCCCAAAGCGATTTTATCCAAAAACAACCCAAATCGTGTTTTCTATGTGTTTTGAGACCTTTTACGCCATTTTAGCAACAACAAAAATTTCGAAATCTTTCTCAACAATATTCCACCCCCACACATTCAACCCCTAATTTAATTTCCGCACAGAATACCAGATATTTGATGAAATTAACAGTTAAAAAAAATAAAATCCAAAATGTTATATTACTTGAGTTTTGACGAAAAAATGTCAATTTTCACCAAATCACCCCCAATTCATTCCCTGCCCCCTAAAGCAATTTTACCCAAAAACAATCCGAACCATTAGTTTGTCAGGGTCAGGTCAGGTCAGGTCAGGTCAGGTCAGGTCAGGTCAGGTCAGGTCAGGTCAGGTCAGGTCAGGTATACCAAATTTGAAGACGATATCTCAATTTGTTCTAAAGTTATTGTGGCTACAAACAGACGGACGGAAAAAAAAGTTCGTTCCCAAATGATGTTTTCTATATGTTTTGCCCCTTTTCACGACATTTAAGCGAAAAAACTTTTTAAAATTTTTGTCGCATGTGATACATGTAACGATGTAGAAGTAATAGATCACCACCTAAAGTAAAAACGGCAATAAAGGAACATTGTATACAAATAACTCAGTAAACTACATATTGAGAGAAGTACAAAGACCTGAGAGCGAACCCCTCTGAACGTCTTGCAGTTTTTGGATTATAAATCTCATAATTTTATATGCTGAGTTGGTCACATCACAGATGTGTACACCTAATTTAAGTTTTGAGTTGATCAATACTCCCAAATATCTATATACCTCTCCACATATGACAAGTGATGACCATTGACAAAATAAATAAAACATATTGACGACCTCCTTAACGTTATAAGACATTCCTGCACACTTGGCTACATTCAGTTCAAGCTGATTCTCACCACACCAATGCTGGATACGATCAAGATTAGTCTGTAGCTGTTCACTACCTCAGAAAAATTTATGGAAGCATAAATCTTTATATCATCAGCAAACAACTGAAATGGTACATCAATAACATTTGAGATGTCGTTGATGAAGACCAAGAACAGAAGTGGGCCCAAGCTCGAACCTTGAGGAATACCATAAAGTATGCCCTGAAGGACACCTGGGCGAGAAGCGAGTATCCTATGTTTCTATCCTTAATAATAAGTAAGAACACAAACATTTATATTTTGCCAAAATCGATATGTTAGAAGATAAATATTGCTTATGCTATAGCCATTTAGAAATAGTCATACTCTGTAAGAGCTTACACATAAAGGTACGTCTATCGCTTTAACCCTCCCTATTGCTGTAAGTTTTGATATCCATGCTGCAAATTATAAATATATTTAAAGGAGAATCGCTTTTTATAACAATGTATAGATATAACAATGGTACAAATTTACTGCAGAGTTTTGTGGCCAATGGACGTAATGTCCTAAGCCAATTCCTTCCACACACACACACACACACCATAAAGTACAATGAAACATTCTGACCTGAAAGCCCCCCTATGCTGTACAAACTGCCGACAACCAGTAAAGTATGACTCAAAAAACTTTATAAGTAAATTATTGCATCCAAAGTAATTCAGCTTCGCCAAGATCAGTCGATTGGAAATTTTATGAGAGGCCTTGGAAAAGTCTGTAAAAATAACGTTAACGTATTCACCTACGGACAACATCACACACAACATATTTCGTAAAGCAGGCCAAGTTAGTTGTGGTCGAACGTTTTGACACAAATCCTGATAACTAGGAGTACCTATAAATAAGTTAGGGGAGGAGCATAAGCCCCCGAATAAAGGAGATATCACTTTGACCACTATACATTACCTTTTAGAATGTTTATCACAGCTGTAGACATCACATTAGGTAAAAATACAAACAGACTGCAACTCATAAATGCCAAAAAACTAGTTAAATTATGCAACATACAGAATCTTTTATATTCATTAAAAAATACTTACTTAGAACACCTCTCACAGCTGAATCTTTTCACTCCACTGTGAATTAACATATGTCTTTTTAAGTGAACTTTCTTTTTAAAGCTAGCACTACAAACATCACATCCAAAAGGCCTAATTTCTTTCTGAGAAGCATCATCAACATAGGGTAAAAACCTACGAGTGCCAACAGGTAAAAGACCTAAAACATAAAACACAAGGTACGTTTAAAGAAATATTAGTACTGACACATCAGGCATCGATTTGTGTTGTTTATTACATATTGTCTGTGTTTAATATTTTTACCAACTTGCTCAGATAAATTGTCCTCGAGCAGTGATTTTTCTTTGAGTACTTGGTCGAACACTATTGAATTTTAAACGACAATGCCAGGTTGTAATAAAAAATATAAAAAAACAATATTTTGTATACTCTCCTTGCAAACCTAATAGGAGAGCTATAGCCTTAAGATCACCGAAGATGTGACAGTCGTATGCATGATAATGTATTAATTGATTATCTCATCTGTTTCCTTAATGCAGACAGCATGACCTATTGGAATGGAAGGTTTTTCATTACCAATATGAAGAAGTACAGCTTTCAAACCAGTCTTGGATGACTCAATAAATAAACGCCATTCTTGAAGATTATGTTGCTGATTCATTTCTCGAAATAAACTAAATATAGCAAAACAGTAACAAAACAATACTTTCTTATTGAACTATTGTGAGAAAGCTACACTTCTGCTTCGTTAATACGTAACTCTCATACCAAAGCTAAGAAGGTTCCATTGTGGTAATCGAGATGCGAGTAGTTCACTAGCAGAATGTTGAAAGATTCAGATCCCCTACAAGCTCATTGAGCTCTAGTTGTTATATAAGATGTGGTTTTGTGGATTCTTGTACGAATTCACTACCTCCAGCACTCTGTGAAAATTTGTTATCCAGCATATCCAACATACTTTTATCACTGTCTGTTGATTGGATACTTGTGGCACCGAGGCTTGGGTAAATCCGTCATGGATACAGATGAAATATCTGCATATTCCGTTTTGAGGGCTATTTTAAACAACATTTCAGCCCCGCTATCGTATTTAATAAATATGTCCTTTGGTAGTGGATGTTTCCCAGAGGCACTGAAGATGTCTGCTATTGTCCCCATACACAAAGGTGGTGAAAAACTATAGGCCCATATCCCTGATTTTCAATATTGCAAAGATTTTGGAGAAGGTTATACAGCTTAGGATGACTAACTATTTAAAATAATTTAAGTTGCTGTCGGAGATACAATATGGGTTTCATGATGGTAGATCGGCACAGGATGCTATTGCGTACGTTACTGAGAGGGTTATTGCTGAGATGGACAACGGACATGTGCATTTTTATTGATCTCGCGGAAGCTTTTGACACCAAGGACCATGGGAAGCTGTTGGATGTTTTGGAATCTGTCGGGTTTAGAGGAAACACACAAGTTTTTAAAGAGTTACCTTCTGGGAAAAAGACAGTGTGTAAAGATAGGTGAACACATTAGTGAACAAAAAACAATAGAATATGGAGTTCCACAAGCCACAGTCATCTTCCCCATAATGTTCAACATATACATTAATGAACTGTTTGCACAGTCGTCTCAGGCTACTATCGTTGGCTTCGCGGATGATACAGCCATATTGGATTTCAAAAACATAACAGCCTGGTTTGATTCCAGATTACTCAAGATTAACTTGAGCAAGACTAATGTTTGCCTTTTGTAACTACGCCAGCGGCTTGCCATTATACGCGGCTTTGGAGATTGAAGATGGAGAATGGAGATAATGGAACCTTGCGGATAGATGTCGTAAGATGGTAAAATACCCGGGGATGACAGGGGACTGTCATCTGAGATGGGATGCGCACATAAACAATCAGGTGTGAAAAATACGATTTTTGAGCAGCAGGTTTAAAGTGTACAGAGATATGTTTGACCAAAAGCATCTAAAAATCATATACAAATTTCTGGTTGAGACACATCTGCTGTACGGTAATCTCATCTGGAGAGGAGCTGCAAGATGTTATATAAAAAGGCTAGAAGTCGCTCAGAAGTGGATTTTAAAAATAATTGGGAACCGATGTTATACTTACCCTGGTGATTTGGGGGAAACATATGCAAAAATATTTTATATATTTTCGAAGATATTAAAGTAACTAGAATGAGACTTTACATGTAGCTAGAAATGGTGTAAATAAACTCTGTCGTGAATTTTAGGTGGTGTGGTTCACAAAATTTGTAGTTCCCAATCAAGAATAAAATCTGAAAGACATGAATTAAAACAACTTGTGGTTTATTAATTTTTAAAAAAATCACTATTATAACACACGATTTACGAACTCGTCATTTTTTTAGTGAATTTTCTTAGAAAAAATTCACGAATGAGGGGATCCTGACTTCTGAATTTTGAAAAAAAATTTCAAATGAGCGTGATCTAGGAGCTCTACCCATATCCGGGGCCAGTTTCAATTTTTATATGTTTGTTTGTTATATATATATATATATATATATATATATATATATATATATATATATATATATATATATATATATATATATATATATATATATATATATATATATATATATATATATATATATATATATATATATATATATATATATATATATATATATATATATTATCATACCGATAACTCAAAAAATAATAGACCGATCTTAATAAAATTCAGCATGTACCTTCGTTTTATAAGTAGCTTAGATAAGTTCGTTAGCCAGGAAAATCGAACCAGGTTTTCCAGGAAAATTTTGGGTTTTCTTTCGGATTTTTTTTAATCAAAAAGTAAAAAAGCTATGGTAACCAAAATTGGTACGTAAGTTTATAATATTAAAAGGAAACTATATACCAACATTTATATTTCTATGTTAAAAGAAAAAAAAGTTATAAAAAATATTTGGTGCCAGACCATTTCTATGAAAATTCACTACCATAACGCACTTGCTGCGTCCAGACACACACACACGCACACCTAGGCGCGCTCGCACGCACCTACGCACGCACGCGCGCGCACACACTCACAACCACACTCACAGGCGCGCGCGCACGCGCACACACACACATACACAGAGACAAAATGAAACGGACCTTGGATATGAGTTCTAGTAGCCCTAAATACAAAAAAAAATCCGAAAGTCTCACAATGTTTCATCTCTATTTCTTAAAGAAAATTCACTAAAAAGGTCATTTTATTGGATAAGCATATTTTTTAATTTTATTTGTAAACTAGTGTGATGAATGATAGAATAGGGTTGTATAAACTATAAATACAAACACATTTACCTTGTTCTGTTTGTACTAAAGGTGGTTTTATTATAATTTCCAACTCTGTATTCTCAAGTTCACACTTTTTATGACTAGCTTCTTTAACATGCTCAAGCGCATCATGTAAACTCTTCAGAACCATCGAGCAAACCTTACATTTATACTGGTGCATTTCATTATCAATCTTATTATGTGTCCTGTAAATAATAAGATTAAGGCGTAATAATACTACATTAGACAAAATGAACATCTAGAAAAATTTGCAAACATACCTTTTATTAGTTTCCTTTTTACTTTTAACTTTCTTTAGCATCAATCGATTAAGCTAGCATTTTAATAAACCAAGCTGCTTACCTTATATGTCGATGTAACATCCTTATGGAAGAAAACTGCTTGGGACACAAGGAACAGGTATAATTTTTACGATGATAATGAGTTTTTACGTGATTAGCCAGAGTTGTTTTTAAGGCAAATTTTGAGCCACATTGACTACACTAAAATAATAAAAAAAATTACATTAAAAAACCAATACAATATACATATGAACAACAGACAAAACTTTTACATTACATCCAATTTTTGAATGAAAGAACATTTAAATGTCTACCACTATCGATTAATATTTTCAATAACTTTAGAAAATAAGTGAGTGAAATCCCTGCAACATTTTACTACACTAATTACATGCTGAAAAACAAAACAAAATCAGGCTGTTGTGTAAATGTTGTAATTTAACCAGCAAAATTACAAAACTAATTCTTATAGAGGTAAATTATTCACCTATACATTGTGGCATTGAAGCATCTTATTTTCTAACTTAAGACTAAAATAACAATTCCTATATAATTTGTACAAAGTGGTCCAAATTGGACGCTTTTGATAGGAAATACCGATTTCTAGAAGAGCTAGAAAAACTAACCCACAGGTTACAAGCTCGAATTTGATAAGAAAACTAATGCCGAAAACCGCACACCGATATCTTGAACTGTTTAGAAGCTATAGGCTGGTTTTCAATTTCGTGCATTTTTACCCACCGCCGTAACTTATTTATTTATGAACATTTTTGTTTCTGTGAAAACATTCCTATGGCACTTTTTTTTAAGGTATCCAATGCCATCCCAAGTTTCTTTGTAAAAAGGATGGTTTTGAAGCTGTAACATAAATGTGTATTTTTAGCGAATTTTTCGTAAAATTCACTAATGGGGAGATCTGTGTTATATATATATATATATATATATATATATATATATATATATATATATATATATATATATATATATATATATATATATATATATACAGTGGCGGATTTGCCCTAAGGCTCAGTAGGCCCGGGCCTAGGGCGGCCAGATTTTAGGGGCGGCCAATAAAGTAAATTCATTATGTAGTCTATATGATGGGTGCTGAGAAAGGGGCTGATACTTACTACATGGCCTGGGGCCTAGCCAAGACTGCAAATCCACCACTGTATATATATATATATATATATATATATATATATATATATATATATATATATATATATATATATATATATATATATATATATATATATATACATATATATATCGTATCGATAACTAAAAAAATAATGGGCCGATTTTAATGAAATTTGGTACGTACCTTCCTTTTGTAAGTGGCTCGGATAAGTTCGTTAGCCAAGAAAATCGGACCACTTTTTCCGGGAAAATTTTGGGTTTTCCTTCGGAAAATTTTCGTATCTCCGTAAATAACAGAGCTATGACAACCAAATTATACGTTTCTACAATCCAACTTACCCTACGTGCCAAAATTCAGATCTCTAAGTTGAAAGGAAAAAAAGTTATAGGCATTTAAAAAATAATAATTTGGGTGCCACTGGTGATCAGAGGAAAGCACAAGAACAAAATATTTTTTGTGATTAACAAAACCAATTGAATATTACATCCAACGGTTAAGTTTTCTTGACGTCAAAATGTCAAGAAGTAGCAGACAAAATAATTTGAAAATTTGGTAAATTTCTTCTTCAAACGTCAAAGTCGCGATTTGAAACGTCAAAATTTGCAATTTTCAGACAACAAATATGGAACAAATACGGATAATGTAGACGATATATCGTAAGAAGTGTGTTTTACAAAGCCTTAAGATTCAGCTTCAACCATCATTGTCCTTCATTTTACTAAAATATTTTCAGAAGATCCATTTCAAATAGACCCTCTTTCTGATGCTTCGGCAGTAGTTTCAGCTATAGAGTTTATGGTTTATATGGTCTATATTTTAGCAAATTTTCGTAGAAATAATTCGCTATTGAGAAGACCGCGACTTATGAATTTTAAAAAGATTTCTTCAAATGAGTGCGAACTAGAACCCCAAAAACCCATATACGGGGTTAGTTTAGGTTTTTGTCTGTTTACACATATACAGGGTGACGCTTTTCTATGGCAAAGCTCATTATATCCGTTATTATACAAGATATGACAATAAAGTATATACGTTAATTATAGGGTATCTCGAGCTGCATCTTATAAACTTATTTTGACAATCACAGGGTGACCCATAAGTCGCTGGTGATACACACTTTATTTTTTTAATAGAACACCCCCTTATTTTATTGCATTTTTGTGTTTTCCAGCGAATTATAATGCATGTTTGTAAGAAGAAAAAAAATTGATATCGTTTTTTAGTTATTTCAATTGTATTGCATCTAAACTCTCCTTAACATCCGAACCCCATATCCACATCTGCACTGCCACCAACCCCCAATCACTAGGCACGCAACTAAGAAATTATTCAACAGCCCATCATTTTTTTTTCAAGTGCGGGCATGTGATCACCATTAGCTCTGTGTCATATTAAAATGATGGGAAAGTGTAGTGCGGGCAACTGTTGCCATAGTTACAAAAAGGATGCCGGTACGGCATGCCAACAAATAGCCAGCAGTTCCAGTGCCGGTAGAAGTGTTATGGGCCATAAGCATCCCAACTGATAGTGTCTGCTGGGATGTACAGTAAAGTGTTATTAAAATGAGTGAAAAAAATTTTAACAGGATTGCAAAATAAAATAAATACCTTAAAAGGTCTTTCCATTGTGTGAACTCTTATATGTCTGATAAGATCTGACGGTTTTTTGAACCCTCTTGCACAGTAGTTACAAATATACCACTGGCTATCCCTGGACTTCTTCTTCTTCACTAGATACCCTCTGAAACTTCCATCAGCACAGTGTTCAGTCAGTTTAACATAAGTACTCGATATACTATTCATTGTTTTAGGCACTTCTTTGACAGCTTCGTCTTTAGCATTATCTGTAATCTCTTTTTGAACAGTCTCCTTTTTAGTCACAGCAGCACTGGTTTGTTGCTCCAACGCTTTCAGTTGCTTCATCACGCTATCAAAATCATCCATATTTGAAGATGGATGCATTTTGGACATGTGTGCGTTTAACGACGCTAGCTTTTTAAATATGCAGCTGCAGTGAAGACATCTGAATGCTTTCTCTCCAGGTATTGTTGCCATATGTGTTTTCTTAACGTGAGTACGTAAATTACCTATAAACAAGCTTATTGTATATATAAACAAATAGATGAACACATACGTTATCTGGTTTGCTGATTATCCGTGCTAAAAAATTGGGCACACTTTGTGCACCGAAAATGCTAAGAAAGTACACCCTAACACCTAAGGGTATTAATATGGTTTTGATTATATATTTATATATATATATATATATATATATATATATATATATATATATATATATATATATATATATATATATATATATATATATTATTATTATTATTATTATTATTATAAATTTTTATCAATAAAAACTTACCCTTCTGTCGGAATTTCGCAGGACACAAAGTGCATTCAAAAGGTTTAATGCCTGAATGCTTACTTAAATGAATGTGAAGTGTACCTTTCTGGTTAAAACTTTTGTCACAAACTTGGCACTAAAATAAAAAATTTATATATATTACAATATAACCTTCAAGGGCTGAATAACTTGAAATTTGATGCATTTATCAAAGCTAGTTGACTGCGTGTGTGTTCCACCCTTTGGAGGGGGCTTTAAAACATCAGCCCCCTGTACCATGCGATGTTGAGCACATATAAAATCACTACCCTCCTCAGAAAAGAGGATTTCAACAAAATGTTGAAAATATGAAACTGCTCTGACAACTGGCAATCCGTTATTGACCACACTTACGGAAATATGTCGATGATAAATAAGCAATATATAACAAAAAAAATACGATTTCGTCGATGATAAATACACCAAAAAATAAATTAAAAACTTACAACAAACGGTTTTTCGCCAGCATGTATTCGTTCGTGCCTTTCCAACAGCGAAAGTTTTAGAAACTTTTTATTGCATGTTTTACATACATGCCTATGCTCTTTGTTTCCTTGGGTTCTTTTCGATTTTTTACTTTTCAACACCAGTTTTTTAACCTAAAAGCATGTTCAACATCTTTGTTAATAAGCATTTTTTACAGTGTTCGATAAAAAAAAAACAATATGATAAGATACTTAAACTATAAATATTTGATATTGCAAGTGCTGAAAATCATGGAATTGTCTTGTAACAAGTCATTGGAAACTTGCGACTGAAGAGTGGCTGTTTAATCAAACATTAACCTCAACTGTATAATTGTCAATAAATGAACATATAAATAGTCTGGACGCAAGTGCATTATAGTAGCGAACTTTTATAAAAATGTTTCGAAAATATTAATTTCACAGAACAGCATGAAGAACAAACAATTTATCTGAAACCTTTTACCGAAGAAGAAATCATGACAGTTGTAAATGATTTAGAAAATAATATAACTTCTGGAATTGATATAACAACAAATGATATAAAAAGTGCCTAAGAGTTCACTTTACTAGTTATAACCAAATTAGTAAATAATGTTATACAGAGCGGCAAATATCCAGAGGTCCCAAAACAGACAACAGTAACACAGATACATAAAGCAGGAGATTACCACAATCCTGGGAATAAAAGACCCATTTTGATAATAATGAAACAGAAATTGTAAAAACTGGTGTTCCTTAAGGATCTGTACTCGGACCAGTGTTATATTTATTATATTGTCACATTTGTCTATGAGAATTACAGTTATGGACTTTGTTATTCTGTGATCAGATGTCAGTTATAAAGCGTGTTGGTAAGAGCGAACACTCTGGAAGTATATTTCTAGAATTGACCAGAAATGACAGGTGTAGAATAGTGCAGAAGGTCTAGAATCTCTATGGACAGTATAAATAGACGAGCGGTGTGCAGAGTAAGTTAGTTCAGTATTAAGTCGGTGCAGTGCCGAATAGTGAACATAGAGTATTAAGCGAGTTAGCAGTAAGTGTACGTGTTTAAGAAGTGATCATAGAAGGCGAATAGTGGAATATAGTTCTATGGACATTTAATAATATGTTAGTTGATACTGGTGTTGGAAAATAGTTACTTATAATAAATTAGTAGTTAAAAAAGCTGTGTTTTGTTAGTCAACGAATCCAGAACCCCACAGAACGTAACAATATGTACAAAATTTGTCACTAGCTAAACTGAAAGCCAAATATGTAACCTTTGTGGATGATACAGTACTGCTGTATTCTCCTTATTGTCAAGATTCATTAGAAAGGATGGTAACTGGTGACCTGCAGAAACCTACTGTTCTTGGTTGTTAAGCAACAATTTGGGGTTAAACATTAATAAAACTATATATATATATATATATATATATATATATATATATATATATATATATATATATATATATATATATATAAAACTATATATATATATATATATATATATATATATAATATATAATATATAAAGGACATAAATATTAAAAAACTCAATCAGGTAACAAAACCTGTAAGATGCTACAAACATCTTGGAATTATAATTATCTTTGAAACTATCTTAAGAATATTACTTTTTGGTGAAAAGTAATATTCTTAAGATAGTTTCAAAGATAATTATAATTCCAAGATGTTTGTAGCATCTTACAGGTTTTGTTACCTGATTGAGTTTTTTAATATTTATGTCCTTTATATATTATATATATATATATATATATATATATATATATATATATATATATATATATATATATATATATATATATAGTTATATATATATATATATATATATATATATATATATATATATATATATATATATATAATATATAATATACAAAGGACATAAATATTAAAAAACTCAATCAGGTAACAAAACCTGTAAGATGCTACAAACATCTTGGAATTATAATTATCTTTGAAACTATCTTAAGAATATTACTTTTTGGTGAAAACCAATTTTTTTTATAGCAGATGACAAATATATTTGTGGTCACCAGTTAGACTGTTATTTGACAAGGGATCAAACCTCAGAACTGTCACTTTATAAGTCATTACAAGACTGGAAAGTAATTTAGGAGAAAAAAATTACACAAATTATGGTATAAACTGTATATTTGCATGAAAAGCTCACCTTAATGTGACAATTGATATGCTCTTTATACTTGACTGAATCTTGGAATTGTATTTTACAATAAGAACATACCATTGAACTGTTATCTTGCGTCTTTCTTTGGTGACTCTGTTTGTGCTTAAATAATTGTTCCTAAAATATGAAAATTATTAAAAATATAAAGACATAAAATAATAAAGAATAGTGCTAAGAAAGTTTTATGATGAGATACAGGTTCTATCGATTCGTGTACTGCATCTTTCACTAACCTCATCAACTTTTTAGTGAATTTTCTTAAAAAAATTCACTAATGAGGAGATCCCGACTTTTGAATTTTGAAAAAATTTCTTTAAATGAGCGCTAATTAGGCCCCCCCGAACATATATCCGGGGTCAGTTTCAATTTTTATATGTTTATATATATATATATATATATATATATATATATATATATATATATATATATATATATATATATATATATATATATATATATATATATATATATATATATATATATATATATATATATATATATATATATATATATATAATATATATATATATATATATATAATATATATATATATATACATAAATATATATAATATATATATATATATTGATATAATATATATATATATATATGCAAATGGCTTGGATAAGTTCGTTAGCCAGGAAAATCTGCCCAGGTTTTCCCGGAAAATTTTGTGTTTTCTTTCGAAAAAAAAGTATATCTCCGAAATTAACAAAGTAAGGGCAACCAAATTTGGTACGCGGGTTTACGTCCTTATAGGTAAGTTACCTACCAAAATTTAGCTATGTAGGTCAAAAGACAAAAAAGTTATAGGCATTTAAAGAAAAATAAATTGGGGTTTTCCTCAAAACGTCAAAGTTGCGATATAAAACGTCAAAATCGGCAACATTTAGGCAAATAACGTGAATCTAATACGGGCTATGGGAATCAAATGTCTCAAGAAGGATGTTTTACAAACCCTGAAGTCTTAGTTTCAACCGTCATTGTCCTTCAATTTACTAAAATGTTTCCAGAAAATTCATTTCAAATAGACCCTTTCTCTGATGCTGGGCAGTAGTTTTAGCTATAGAGTTTATCGTTTAATGGTATATAATTTTTGTCGAATTTTCGTAAAAAATCAATAAAGCTCAATATATCCGTTATTATACAAGATATGAAAAATATCTTTATACATTAATTATAGGGTGTCTTGAGCTACATCTTCAAAAAATATTTCTACAATCACAGGTGGCCCAAAAGTCGTCGGTGATACAAATTTTTTTTTTTTAATCAAACACGCCTTATGTTATTGCATTTTTGCATTTTCCATCGAAATATAATGCATGTTTGTAAGAACAAAAATTCTGGACGCAGTAAGTGCGTTATGGTAGCAAATTTTGATCAAATGCTTAATATTTGAATAGCTCAATTTGCTATTATAAGTATAAGTATAAGTTGACCAAAAAACGAGTTTTTTTGGGAACACTTTAAGTTTACTTTCGGAATTATTTTTTTTTACATTTTCAAACAATAAAGTTATTTTGATGAAACATGGCACATTGTTTTTACTATATAGATTATACTGGTAACCAAATTTGATGCCTGCTTTCTTAACAAAACACACATTATTGCTATTAAAAAATAGTTTTATGAAAATTCACTACCATAACGCACTTGCTGCGTCCCGAGATTTTTTTTTAATTCATGCAGTATACATCATACAAATGTTTGCATAAGTCAGAGAAAAAATACACTAGAGATAAAATTAATCAATTAAGAAATGAATCAAGTATATATGAAACCACCAAACATAAAGCTCATAAACAAGACAAAATCTAGAAATAAAACTTATCTTGTACACTATACGAACACAAGAGGTCAGACACCAGACAGCAGTCGCTCATATCAGAACACAAAAGCGAAATACTCCTCAAATCAATAGGATACATTGTCAGCCAATAATAAGCCTAAATGGTTTTTTTTAAATAATTGTATTGGAGTTCTTTTATCTTATCTGGAAGTCTGTTGTAGAACTTTATTCCAAAGTAGTTCATATTGTTTCTTGTCTTAGACAGGCGAGTATAAACTACCCTATTCTTCCTTGTTAGATAATTTTGGATTTCAGTCGGTTTCGTGTAATGTGATTCCCTTTTTTTACAGCGACAGTTATCCCTATAGGCAAGATCTCCAATAACCCGAACTGCCCTGTGCTGAGATCCGAAGGCCACATCACAGTGTGTGGAGTTACCCCAAACCAATAGTGCATAAGAAAACACACTATGTATAAATTAAAAGGCTCCCATTGACTGTGTCTTTTAGGTGGAAAAAAGTGGTGTTAAAATTTGGAAGTTTTGAAGATCTTGTTTGCTATGGTGGATTCTGTGGTATCTGACATGTTTTGTTGAATTGGAGATATTGTTGGAGCTAGTAAATGCATTTTAAATTGAAGTGAAAAACTAGTAAGAAAGAGGGAGATAAGAAACCTGTGGCTCTTATCTTAGTGGACCTTTATGATAACTGAATATTAAGAACAACTGTGAAGCAGTACCGTAGCCTGGCAGTGGCGCTTACTCTCTTTATGAGGGCCAGCCTGGCTCTGAGATACATTCCGAGGGCATCATAGAGACTGGCCAGGGTTGTATTCATTCCTAAACCTGGGCGTCCAACAGACCAGGCAAAGTCCCTGAGGCCAATAAGTCTCATGTCCTTCTTGCTAAAAACAATGGAAAAACTGCACGACAGGTACATTAGGGGTGGTGTACTGGAAGCATATCCCTTACACTGCGGACAATATGCATACAGAGCAGGAGTCTCAACAGAAACAGCACTGCACCAACTGGTGCTGAAACTAGAGAATACGCTGGATAATAGGGAGGTGGCGCTGGGGGCTTTCCTAGACATAGAGGGGCCTTCAGCAACACCTCATTCGGATCAGTTCTGGCAGCTGTCTGAGAGCTTGGAATAGAGGAGACCTGCTGCAGGTAGATCGGTTCCATGCTTAGGGACATGGCGGTGTTCACCTCTCTCGCGGGAGGGACTCTGCTGACGGGGGTCGCGGCGGGGTGTCCGCAGGGTAGCGTTCTATCTCCCTTGCTCTGGTGTCTAGTCGTGGACGGCCTGCAAAGGAGGCTGTCGGGAGGGAGGTATGAGATACAGTGCTATGCGGACGACATTGTCATCATAGTCCGAGGAAAGGTTACACAGTCAGTGTGGGAACGCATGCAGACAGCACTGAAAGTGGTGGAAAGGTGGACAGTTAGTCAAGGGCTCGAGGTGAGCCCCGAGAAAGCAACCGTCATACCGTTTACGAGGAGGAGGAAGTGGGAGAGTCACATAACTCTCACTTTATACGGTAGGAACATTACAATGGGCAAGGAGGTAAAATATCTTGGGGTCGTATTGGACTCTTAAGCTAACCTGGAATGGTCACGTTGAAAAATACTGTGTAAGGCAGTCATGACCCTAGCTGTCACTAGGCGGCTATATGGAAAAACGTGGGGACCAAGACCTAGTATGGCCCATTGGCTGTACACAAGGGTGGTCAGACCATCGTTAACATAAGCGGCACTGGTCTGGTGGCCTAAGGTGACACAATCCAGTGTCAAACAAAAACTAGGCAAGATCCAAAGGATGGCTTGCCTGGGCATCACAGGGGCCTTGTTTTCAACCCCAACAGTCGCCATGGAGGTGTTGCAGGATCTCCCCCCCCCCCCCCCACACACACACACACACTCACACTTAGTTATTATGGTGGAGGCCAGGCTAGGGCCATACAGACCAGCCTGCAATCGTAGACTGAAGATCAACCCAGGCTGCAGGGGCCACTGCAAAATTCGGGACATCGTGAAGGAGCCTATGCTTGAAATGAGATCAGACTCAGCAAGCCCGCGAATCTGCAGGGAAAACAACTTTACAGTGGAAATCCCCGACCGGGAGGCATGGCGGGAGGAGACACCGGGCACACCACAAGACACAGGCAGGTGTTTATTCGGAAGGACTGAGGGTAAGTCCTAGTATTTCCCTCAGAGCCCATGCAACGGTCTTTCAGGCCAAAATGTATGCCATCCTGCACTGTGTGCACGAGAACAAGAGGAGGGGCTACACCAAATAGCGGATCCTCATAGCCACAGACAACCAGGCAGCCCTTAAGGTCCTACGTAGCCCACAGGTGCCGGATCACTCAGGGGTCAAAGGCAATGAAGAGGCTGAGTCTCGCGAAGAGAGGGTCAGCAGAACCATTTATGAGACCAGAACCGGCTGTGGGCGTGACAAAGAGCATGGCCAGGGGAGCCATTAAGTCCTGGGTCAGAAACAAGGTGTACTGGGCAGACGGTCCAGTGCTCAGACATGGGAAGTCAGTAATTGACGAACCCAGTTCAAAGAGAGCTGTGGAGCTGCTAAATCTTAGCAGAAGACAGCTCAGAAACATAACAGGTCTCTTGACGGGACAAGTGGCCGTCAAGAAACACCTGCATAAAATGGGGCGCTTCGAGGGGGACCTCACATGCAGACTCTGCGGCGAGGGGGAGGAATCAGCCCAGCACGTCTTGTGCGAGTGTAAAGCTCTGGACTGCAAAAGACAACTGATCTACGATCAGTCTAGACCGGAGACAGAGCATTATAAAACTTCACCCTACCAATCGCTGTGCAGACTAGTTCAAGGCACAGTGATTTTGGAATGGGTGGAGTAAAAAGGCTAAGGGCATGCACAATAAGCCAAAGGCTGCAGTGCTATCGGGGCGGCAAAGTCGCGGACGAGCCCTGAGGGGAAAGAAAACAATAAAATAAACAAACCTTAAAATGTTAATCACTCAAGTTTTAACGAAAAAATGTCAATTTTCACCAAATCACCGCCCATTCATCCCGTACCCCCTGGAGCGATTTTGCCCAAAAACCATCCGAACTGTTCTTTTGCCCGTGCTAACTGTATACCAAATTTGAAAACGTGGCTACAAACAGGCAGACATACAGACCCAAATCATGTTTTCTATATGTTTTGACACTTTTTACGATGTTTAAGCAAAAAAAAATTTCAAATTATACTTCAACGTAATGACGATGTGGAAGTCAAAGGAAGGTAAATAAATTACAAATGTGGCAGATATTTCTCCTGATTAATTGCTTGGATGATTTCGTGTTAGTCAACCCAATTGAGCCGGTTTTTTGAAACAAGACAAAAAAAAAAAAACTCTGGACGCAGCAAGTGCGTTATGGTAGTGAATTTTCATTAAAATGTTTTTATTGCAAATATGTGTGTTTTCTTTTTAAGAAAGCAGGCATCAATTTTGGTGACCAGTATAACCTATATTGTAAAAACAATGTGCCATGTTTCATAAAAATAACTTTATTGTGTGAAAATGTACAAAAATTTCTAAAAGTAAACTTGAAGTGTTCCCGGAAAAACTCATTTCTTGGTCAACCTTACAGGTTAATAGCAAATTGGGCTATTCAAATATGAAGCATTTGATCACAATTCGCTACCATAACGCACTTGCTGCATCCAGAATTTCTTTTCTTACAAACATGCATTATATTTCGATGGAAAATGCAAAAATGCAATAACAGAAGGCGTGTTTGATTAAAACAAAATGAAAATTTGTCTCACCAACGACTTATGGGCCAGCCTGTGATTGTAGAAATATTTTTTTAAGATGTAGCTCGGGACACCCTATAATTAATATATACAATTTTTTTTCATATCTTGTATAATAACGGATATATTGAGCTTTATTGATTTTTTACGAAAATTCGACAAAAATTATATACCATTAAACGATAAACTCTATAGCTAAGACTACTGCCAAGCATCAGAGAAAGTGTCTATTTGAAATGATTTTTCTGAAAACATTTTAGTAATATGAAGGACAATGACGGTTGAAACTGAGACTTCAGGGTTTGTAAAACATCCTTCTTGAGACATTTGATTTCCATAGCCCGTATTAGATTCAAATTATTTGCCTAAATGTTGCCGATTTTGACGTTTTAAATCGCAACTTTGACGTTTTGAGGAAAACCCCAATTTATTTTTCTTTAAATGCCTATAACTTTTTTGTCTTTTGACTTACATAGCTAAATTTTGGTAGGTAACTTACCTATAAGGATATAAACACGCGTACCAAATTTGATTGCCCTTACTTTGTTAATTTCGGAGATATAAATTTTTTTCGAAAGAAAACACAAAATTTTCCGGGAAAACCTGGGCAGATTTTCCTGGCTAACGAACTTATCCAAGCCATTTGCAAAGGGAATTTATTCACCAAATTTAATCAAAATCAGCCCATTATTTTTTGAGTTATCGGTGTGATACATACATACATACATACATACATACATACATACATACATATATATATATATATATATATATATATATATATATATATATATATATATATATATATATATATATATATATATAAACATATAAAAATTGAAACTGACCCCGGATATGTGTTCTGGGGGGCCTAATTAGCGTTCATTTGAAGAAATTTTTTCAAAATTCAAAAGTCGGGATCTCCTCATTAGTGAATTTTTTTTAAAGAAAATTCACTAAAAGTTTTCTAATAAGAAATTCATAGTATCGCAAAGGCTCATAATGTTAATTTTTTGTATTTAGTAACCATGCAGCTTTTATCTGGGTTTTACTATGTATCAAAATTGAGATTCTAGCTTAATGGAAAATTAAGTTATTATTTGAAATATTTTTATGAAAATTCGCTACCATAACACCCAGACTCTTTTCAACACTTATTTACTATTTAACTAACAAATTTTTAGAGAAAACAATTATACTTTTATAACATCCTGGGTAGTCCACGTTAAGAACTTCTGCCTCTGGACCCAAGGGTCCTGGGTTCAATCAATTCCCAGTAGAAACGTTTAATTTTTTTTCAGTACATACTGTAAATTAACATCAACGGAGGGTCTGACATTGTGTTTGAGCAAATTGAATGTCTGCACATTCTGCCCTTCAAAGGCACCGTTAAGCAGTCAGTCCCATGTACCATGGGATATTGGGCACATAAAATATATCTACCCTATTTACAAAAAGAAAGGGCTTCCGCAACACTTCTAGGATGGTGAGGTGAAACTGCTCCCTGGCATTGGTGATTGGCCATAGTCGCGGAAATAGACCGACGTTAAAGACACAAAATATAAATACAAGGTTATTATTCGTATTCATATTACTACTATTAAGATTTGATACTTACTTCTTTGTCAAATTCAGCCATACATTCCTCACACTTATACATCTCATCAACCAGGTGTAATAACAAATGAGACTTCAAACTTGCCAACCTCTGAAAAGTAATCTTACACAATGGACACTCATTCTTTTTATTGTTATGTACAACCATGTGTAACTGAAAATTGCTTTCCATATTGAAGCCAGCAGAACATTGATCACATTTAAATTTTTTTGCATTCCTGTGTGTAGCCATATGCTTCCTATAGAGAGACGGTTTAACAAATTTTTCTTTGCAGATAAAACATGTATAGACTGGTTTGCTAGGTAAGTTAACATTTGATAAAGAAGCATGGTCTACATTATTTTGAGAATGTTGTAAAGTAATCTGTTCATTGCATCTAAAACAAAATAAACTATTTTAATACAATCAAAATACCAACAACAACAAAAAGGTTTTTTAATATATTATTAGGTATATAAGCATTTACAATTTATCATATCATTCCAACTGACTGATCCCTAGAACTCATCAATCAAATGTCTCCTCTTATTCAGCTGAAACATCTGGAATGCAGGGTGTACTGTCCTTGACACACCTGAAATTTCCACTGATGAAGTTTCACTAGCTATTCAAAAGGGGTCTAGCTAATTTGCAGGTTAGCAGGCTGGCTGCAGGTTAGCAGGTCATAATGTAAAAACTTTGCAGGTCAGTGCAATTTCCTGCAAGTCATAACATTTACTACCTACACATGATATGTTTATATTTTTTCCACATGTTTGGAAACATTCTTATTTGATGCCCGTTCATAAGCAGGGGCTAAAGTATTTGGTTACTAATTATAGAGCTATTTGTATTCAGTCAGAGATACCTAAACTACTTGACTTTTTTGTCTCTAGACATATAACTTGGGAATGCAGACATGTTTTCGTCGAACAGCAGCATGGTTTTCTTAAAGGAAGATCTACAACAACCAACCTTCTTCTTTACCAGAATGTATTGGTCTCAGCTTTGGAGGATAGGTTACAGGTTGATTCAGTGTATACAGATTTCTCCAAAGCGTTTGATAAGGTTAATCACGCCTTATTATTGTCAAAACTCGCATTGTTGGGTTTTAATGCCAATTTGTTGTCTTGGGTGCGCAGCTTCCTTATGGGTAGGTCCCACAGTGTAAAGATCAGAAACTTCATTTCTGATAGTATTACTGTTTCTTTAGGAGTTCCTCAGGGTTCACATTGTGGACCAGTCCTCTTTAATCTTTTTATCAATGATGTCATACATTCACTTAAGCATAGTCAGATTTTGTGGTTGCTGATGATATCAACATTTTCAAGATTGTTCGTTCCAGACAGGATGCTTTACTTTTACATGAAGACTTAGATCGTTTTGCTCAGTGGTGTGGTGACAATCTTCTGACTCTGAATGTTGATAAGTGTTTCTGCATTACATTCACTAGAGCTTAGTTTCCCATTGACTTTGTGTACTTCATGGGCTCTAATGCTTTACAGAGGAAGGAAATGATTAAAGACTTGGGCATTGTATTGGATAGGGAATTATCTTTTAAGGATCACATAGAATACATAGTATCTAAAGCATATAAAATGTTAGGATTTATTCATAGATGAACTCTGTATTTTTCATGCAATAGCTTGAGAAGACTGTATCGTGGTCTGGTTTGCTCTTTGTTGGAATGCTCTTCTGTAGTCTGGAGTCCGAATTACAATATTTATATCAATCAGATTGATGCCATACAAAATAGACTCTTGAGAATTTGTGCTTACAGAATGGGCTTGCAGAGAAATGATCTTAACTTTTCTTATTTGCGGAATCAGCTGCACTTGCAGTCACACAGTGGTAGAAGGATTGTCAGTGATGTTTGTTTACTGCATAAATTATTAGTGAATAAAATTGATAGTCCTTCTTTGCTTGAGTTAGTCTCTCTAAGGATTCCGGACCGCACGAGAGCAAGGGAGGTTTTCGTGGTTCCCTTCCATCGAACCAATTATGGCTTTTTCAGTCCAATATCGAGAGTAGCGAGAGCTGCAAATGAGTATTCGGAGCTCTTGGATATGTTTAATGATTCTGACCGTTCAATTAGAGGCATTTTGAGAGGTGTTATTGATTGAATTGTCATACTGGTTATGTTTTACTTTTTTGTTATGTTCTCATATTGAGATAGGTTATTTAACACTATGTAGTTTTAGATGTTCTTGTTATTATTGTAAATGGTTGATCCGTTGAATAAATAAATAAATAAATAATATAAAAATATTATAAAAGTACACCAAACAACCCCCACCCCCGTAATTCACGTAAGTGGCTGCAGGTTGATATGTTACAGTTTATAAAAAGTTTGCAGGTCAGTGCGATTTCCTGCAGGTCAGATCATTTCCTACCTATACATGATATGTTGATATTATAAAAGTACACCAACCAACCCCTACCCTCGTAATTCACGTAATTGACTGCAGGTAGATATGGTACAGGTTAAAAAACTTTGCAGGCCAGTGCAATATCCTGCAGGTCAGACCATTTCCTACCTATACACGATATTTTGATATTATAAAAGTACACCAACCAAACCAAAACCATGTTTCATTCACGTAAGGTTGATACGGTACAGCTTAAAAACTTTGCCGGTCAGTGCAATTTCCTGCAGGTCAGACCATTTCCTACCTATACCTATACCAATATTTTGATATCATAAAAGTACACCAACCAATCAAAAACCCTGTAATTCACGTAAGGTTGATACGGTACAGCTTAAAAACTTTGCAGGTCAGTGCAATTTCCTGCAGGCCAGGATTGTTTAACCTGCGTAAAATTGCACTGACCTGCAGCCAATTATGTGAAGTATAGGGGTGGGGGTTGGTTGCTGTATTTTTATAAAATCAGCATATCATATGTAGGAAGAAAATGCTCTGACCTGCAGAATTTTTAAAGTAAAACATATCAACCTGCAGCCACTTATGTCAAGTACAAGGGTGGGGGTTGGTTGGTGCAGTTTTATAATATCAACATATACTGTATAGGTAGAAAGTGGTCTGATTTGCAGGAAATTGCAGTGATCTGCACAGTTTTTAAAATAAAACTGATCAACCTGCAGCCACTTACTTATGTGAAGTATGGGCGTAGGGGTTGGTTGATGTAGTTTTATAATATCAGTATGTCGTGTATAGATAGAAAATAGTATGCCCTGCAAGAAATTACACTGACCTGCAGAGTTTTTAAAGTAAAACATATCAACCTAGTGCGTATTATGTGAAGTATGGGGGTGGGGGTTGGCTGTCATAGTTTTATAATATCAGCAGATCATGTGTAGGTAGAAAATCGTCTGACTTGCAGGAAATTGCTCTGACCTGCCCAGTTTTTAAAGTAATACCATATTAACCTGCAGCCACTTATGTGAAGTATGGGGTGGGGGTTGATTGGTATAGTTTTATAATATCAGCATATCATGTGTAGGTAGAAAGTGGTCTGACCTGCAGGAAATTGCACTGACCTGCAGAGTTTTTTAAGTAAAACATATCAACATGCAGCCACTAATGTTAAATATGAGGGTGGCGGTTAATTGGTGTAGTTTTATAATATCAGCATACGGCGTATAAATAGAACATAGTCTACCTTGCAAGAAATTGCACTGACCTGCAATGTTTTTACATTATAACATGCTGACCTGCAGTCAACCTGCTGACCTGCAAATTATAAACCCCCATTCAAAAGATCAAGGCAAATATGGCTGCTGGTATAGATAAAATTCCAGCTTTTATATTGAAATATTGTTTCCCCGCACTTGTAACACCACTAACCTTCAGTTTCAACCTCATTCATTCCCCAGTCTTCTTTAGAAGTTATCAAATTCTGTATCTGTGGTCAAGGATGGTTCACAGATATAGAAAACTACAGCCAGATCATGATTGCGGCTAGTTTTTCAAGTGTTCTCTGAGAATCAACATGCGTTTATTAGTGGTAGGTCAGCAGTCACCAATATCCCATGTATTACTCAATACTTGGATGCTTTGGATGTGGCTAAACAGGCCGATGTAATATACCTTGATTTTAACATGGCCTTTGATAGTATATCTCAATACTTGTTGAGCTGTTTGCTTCTTATTTTTCTGATAGCAAGCTTTTGTGGAGTGCCATGGTTCTATGTCAAATTACTTTTTGATTCGTTCTGGCATGCCCCAGGGTTCGGTTCTAGGACCTGCCTTTGTCAACATGTTTATTAATGGCATTAGGCAGTTCCTTGATGTTCCAAGTCTTCTTTACACTGGTGACTTAAAGATTTAGGTAATTCTGCAGTTGAACCCGATGAACCGGCAGTCGTCGCGCACTAGAATTTCGTCGTTTCAGTTCACGCGCTGTTGCCACATCCTTCTAGTAGTAGAAACAAATTAAAAGATCAGAGAATTCATAAAAATAAATATGCACGCAGTAAGTGTGTTATGGTATAATAATGCGTGTTTTAAGTGTTTTTCGGTAATGAACACGAATATAATAAATACATGTGCGTTATGGTAGGGAGTATGATATAAGTATGCAAGTAAAACGGAAAAAATTAAAATAGACCTATATTGACGCAGCAAGTGTTTTACGGTAATGAATGCGAATATAATAAATACATGTGCTTTACGGTAGGGAGTATGATACAATACATCTAGTAAAACGGATTTTTTTAATTACCTATATTGAGGCAGCAAGTGTGTTACGGTCATGAAAAAAAAACCAAATATATGCACGCAGTAAGTGTGTTATGGTAGTGTAGGGTATAATGCGTAAAATATAATAATGTGTGTTATGGTAGGCAGTATGTTTTATTTTATCAAGTAAAACGGAGAGTCTTTAAAGGATACCTATATTGACGCAGCAAGTGTCTTACGGTAATGAACACGAATATAATAAATACATGTGCATTATGGTAGGGAATATGATGTAATGTACCAAGTAAAACGGCTTTTTTTAAATTGGTAGGGAATATGCAAGTAGAACGGAAAAAAATTAAAATATACGTATATTGACGCAGCAAGTGTTTTACGGTAATGAATAAGAATATAATAAATAAATGTGCATTATGGTAGGGAGTATGATATAGGTATGCAAGTAAAACGGAAAAAAATTAAAATATATCTATATTGACGCAGCAAGTGTTTTACGGTAATGAATACGAATATAATAAATACATGTGCGTAAGGCCCATGTGCCTATCTGCAAACGTACGAGAATTTGTACTGAACCGTTTAATAAAAGTGGGTTATTTTACAGTCCAACCTTTCTCCTGTGGGCGAGATTAGCGAGATTGTCTAAATTTGATGTGTGATTAAAACAATATATTTAACATTCAAAACATTGCTATGAAAATTTGCCACCATAGCGCACTTGCTGCGTCCCGACTTTTTTAATTGGTCTAAATGTTATGTCTCATGAAAAAAAAACATATTTCATATTACAAATAGTCCTAGGAACATTCGCCACCATAGCGCACTTTCTGCGTCCCAACCTTTGAAGCTTGTACTACATTTTATGTCTCATGAAAAAAAGCATATTCTGCATTCAAAATAGTTCTATGGAAATTCGCTACCTTAGCGCACTTGCTGCATCCCGACTTTTTAACTTTGTAGTAAATTTTATGTCTCATGAAAAAACATATTTAACATTAAAAATAGTCCTAGGAACATTCGCTACCATAGCGCACTTGCTGCGTCCCGACTTTTTAAGTTTGTATTGAATACTATGACTCATTAAAAAGACGTATTCTTATATATTCATCATTAAAAACATTTCGATGAACATTCGCTACCATAGCGCACTTGCTGCGTCACTACTTTTTAACTTTGTACTAAATGTTATGTCTCATGGAAAAAACATATTTCACATTACAAACAGTTCTAGGAACATTCGCTACCATAGCGCACTTTCTGCGTCCCGACCTTTGAAGTTTGTACTACATTTTATGTCTCATGAAAAAAACATACATAACATTAAAAAAAGTCGTATGGAAATTCGCTACCACAGTGCACTTGCTGCGTCCTGACTTTTTAAGTTTGTACTAAATATTATTTCCTTACAAAGTCGATAAAGAGAAGGATGTGGGAACAGCGTGTGAACTCCAACGACGAAATTCTAGTGTGTGATGACCCTGCCGGTTCACCGGGTCCAACTGCAGAATTACCAAGATTTACTTATTCATTGATCCTACACACAACTGTATTTGTCTGCAAAGATATCTTTGTCATATTTTTGTGTGGTGTTCTTATAATTGTTTAAACCACAATGTAGATAAATGCTGTTGTTTCTTACAGCTGCCGGCATTCTATTTTAGAGTTTAATTATTCTGAGATACAAGATACTCTTGTGGCGATGAAACCTGTCTTCATAGACCTCTGTGTTCTGTTTGATAACAAACTTAAGTTTTAATTTGCATATCAAGAGTACTGTGGCAGCATCTCTCCAAATTCTAGGATTTGTAATAAAATATACCAGAGATTTTGTTGACACACAAGTGCTAGAGGTTTATTTATTTATTATATGGTCAGAAGTAAGCACAAGTATGCATCAATTGTGTGGTCGCCTAAGATTGCATGCATATCTCGAACCTTGAGACCTTGGGTGCAGAGAAGATTTTTGGATAAGTGCAACATCAGGTTTCTGCCAATTCTTTTTCTTCAGAAACATGCTTAGGACCACCCTTGTATGTAGAAACCAGAATAGAAATGTTGTGGTTTCAACCCCCAAGAAAGTTTATAGGACTCTGAACCAATATGGATGTTGAGGGAGGGGTGGTTGTGGTGTATTGGATGGTGAGATAAATCGCAAGTATAGAAGTCCAAGTGAAGAAAAAACCACTACGAACTGCACCTCTAACCCACCCCTCGTATCCCCACAAAAGAACCATCATTCATTTAAAAATCTAGTGGAAGGGAAAACCACATCACAATGCACACCCACAGAAGTCCAGAGAAATATTTCTGGGAAACTTAGGGAGTTATGCTCGGGATAAGGTGCTTGAACAGGCTGGGGAAGTTGGTAGATTGTTTCTCCTTCCATTGAACTTCTGCGGGTCACATTATAATGTGGTTCGCTTAGCTTTTTAATTGAGAGAAAGGGGGTCTTTCTGAAAGAAACAGGGGCTGGGTTATGGGGATGGTGCGAGTTAGGAAATTTTCTCTTTCCTTGTGCTGCCTTTTGCAATTATATTTTCTTTCCTACTGAGCACTCCTATTCGCTTCCGGTTTCGTATCTTTCTTTTAAAGATTGAAACCACAACATTTCTCTTATATGGTTTATGCATACAGAGATGGTTCTTAGCACGTTTCTTAGCTCAACTGCAAAGTTACCATCAAATTCGTTTAATGAAATATAATAACTACCTTTCTCCGTTACTATAAAGTAATGTATCCAACACACTGTTTCCATTTCCTAAGACGACTGCCTGGCTGTTGTCAACACCATAATTTTGAGCACTTAGGATCTGAAAATGGCACTTGAATAAACCTGAATATAACTTTGATATTTCAAATACATACATCTGTAGCATCTGCAAGACAGAAATTTGGAGGTGACAAGGTTTGTAACACAAAGTTTCGGACTACTTGCACAGGTGCAGAGTTACTATCCATATTAGCCTTTAATGTATTTAAAGGTATAGCAACGTAAGTCGATGTATACGGTTGTGAATTCTCACTTTGTGAAGATTTTTTATGCATTGTTATTCTATAGTAGTTATAAAAAATATAGCATAGGGAGTAAATAAATGCGTTTATAAATAAATCTTAACTACATATACACCTTACGTAATACACAAATATTTAAATCATAATACGAAATTAAGCTAATTACTAGAAATTGAAACTATAAAAATAATATTTTTGTAAACAAACAGTTCTTTGGGACTTTCAAGAATGACAAAATACTGAGTAACTGACGCAACGCAAAATAACGACCAATGACGTCTATACGTCATTGATAACGACATTTGACATAATACAGTGCAATTAGCATGAAGTATTGTATCTCTATGAAACAATGTAGATTATTTTTCTCTATGGTAGCGGCATCATAGAGTAATAGATATGATTCATTTAATATTGTTTTATATGCTCATCCAGACATTTCATCAACAAATGTGGTACATTAGTGTGACGTCATAGTATGCTAAATACGCTGGAACGAGCAGTGAACTATATACTATACGTAGCTGGAACGGACCCGCCTTCGGCAACAAGTGAGGCGAAAGATTGCATAGGCAACCCGCATTTGTTGCGGATATCTATATCTTTCTATCTCATGTCAGTGAATAGAACGCTCGCGCATTTTTTAAATTATTTTTCAATTTTTCAAGTTTATTAAGGAGTAAACGTGACTTTTGTTAATAGTTCATTAGGAAAAAAGTTCTGGATGCAGCAAGTGCGTTAGGTTGGCGAATTTTCATTAAATGCTTCACATTTTAATACATAACTCAATTTTCTATTGATCTATAAAGTTCAATTTTGGTATGTGTTAAGGTATTTACCACGAAAACAAATCAACCAAATGTCTTCAAAGCAGCTTTGTTATTTGTTGAGATACAATTTTTTTCTGGAAAAATAATTTGATCCGATTGGGCTGGACAACTAACTCATCGAAATTATTGATAAAGGAAAGGCACTCGCCGAGTTTCATCAAAATCAGTTAATTACTTGCTGAGTTATCAGTTGGATACACACACAAACACAGATACACACACACACACACACACACACACACACACACACACACACACACACACACACACACACACACACACACACAAATTCAAACAGACCTGCTTTGTTTCAGACTGTATAGGGGCCCAAATTCGCGCTTATTTTAAACAATTGTTGCAAAGTCTTACTATCAATACCTATCTTTTAGCGAATTTTTTAAAATAAAAATTTAATTATAAAGTAAAAATGCAAACAGTACAATGTTCCAGTAAAATTTTAACTGTTCTCCTGCGAGATTGGTAAATAAAATAAAAACAAAATTAGAAATACAATTTTTATAGGAGTGATCAGTATAGTAATATTTCTATGCAATGATTACATGCAGTGGCATTAATGAGGTTACGAACTATATAACCAAAAATATAAAACATTACATTTTTGAAATTCACTCATTTTTTTTCGTCCAAGCACCTAATTAAAATAGTAATTTCATCAGTATTTATAGTCTGATTCGTATCTTGTTTTTGCCTACCCTCTGAACGGATTTCAAATCTTTACTAATATAGTACGTTTTGAACAAAAATAATCGCCAACTACCTGAATTTCTACTTAAAAGATTATTATCCAAATAGGCATAACTCACTTGTCTCAGTATAACAAAGACAGGTTACCGCAACTAAGGCTATCTTTGTTTCTGTTGCCCCTGACACACTGCAGGCTATGACAGAGAACGTCCGGGTCCGTATCGTATAGAGTTCACTGGGAACGAGCGTGAACTGCACATGCGTTTTGTTGTGTAGTTTGAGAGTGGTTGTTTTTAAATTCAAATTTTAGCAAAGATGCATTGTAAGCCTGTTTTATAGACATTTGTACACATTCTCACAAACGGAAAACCCTTACTTTTGATGAGAATTTAAAAGAAACAGAAGGAATAATTTAGCCCATATAAAATCATGGTTGTTCGGATTCAGTAACCATGACAACATTCTCTCGCACTGTTGTCGGACGTAACAACCACAACTAATGTACCGAACTAAGTATTATCAGTTGGTACTCTACTGACTCATATTACCTATCAAGGCCATTATATAACTGTGTGAAAAGTCAGGAAACGTCTCTAGTCTCTATTATTCAATGATCTAATACTAGGCAATATAATTAGATCATTTCATTGATTGTTGTTGCCCTTACTTGGTGAAACTTGTCCATACTGCATACAGACTTGGAGAATACTTCTGGCTACGTCCTTCACCACTAAAAATCAACAGTGAAGCCAGAGAAGTATTCTCCAAGTCTGTATGCAATTAGATCATTGCTTATATTTCAATTCGCTACCATTTGATTCTGAACGCAGCAAGTGTCATATGGTAGTGAATTTTCATAGAAATAATATAGGGTTTTTTTTACAAAAAGTATATATGCGCCAAGAAAAATTATAATTTGCCCGTAACATTTATTAGATTTTGTTTACCACACCCAATATGTTGGTATTGTGCATACTCTGACGTTCAGCTGCAACTTTTTTTTTAAATAAATGTATGACATTTTTTTGTTTTCAACTTAAAGAGATGTACATTTTGGCACACAATATACCTTTTATAAGGTAAATCTGTGCACCAAGTTAGGTTGCCATAGCTTTGTTGTTTTCAGAGATACAGGTTTGCTTGGCTAATGAACGTATCCAAGCCACTTATACAAAGCGAAGATACTTACCAAATTTAATCAAAATCAGCCTATAATTTTTTTAGTTATCGGTGTGATACCTATATATAGGGTGATTCAAATTCGAGCCTGCCATGGGGGATCTCGCTTATTATCGAAAACAGAGGGTAGGTTTACATTCGGCAAAGTTGCTAAATTTTGTGCTCTTTAATATGACGCAAAGAACTCATCGGCGTAGCTAGCCTCAGTTTTCAGGGCGAGCCGTGGTCCTAAGTGTAGGTTGGATTAAAAAAATATGTGTATATATATATATATATATATATATATATATATATATATATATATATATATATATATATATATATCTATATATATATATATATATATATATATATATATATATATATATATATATATATATATATATATATCTATATATATATATATATATATATATATATATATATATATATATATATATATATATATATATATATATATATATATATATGTTTTCTATTTCCTTTATTATAATCTTTCAGGGAGCCCGAGGTACATCAGAGGGGGGGCAGGCCCCCCTGTTCCACCTAGCTACACCAATGTAAAGAACACCACTTTCTGCAACTGTTGTTCAAGAAATTGTCAAAAAACTGAAAAAAGAGATTTTCACCTCTCATTTACTTAAACTCGTGTAAAGAAACAAAAAGCACATTCCCGCAGCTAATTGCAGTTTTCTATCTGATAGCGGACTCAAATTTTTCTACAACTTCAAAATCACCTTAGTTTGTCATTTGACTAAAATATTTGCAGAAAATTTATTTGAAATAGACACCCGCTGCGATATATTTTTTTTCTTTAACGTCGGTCTATTTCCGCGACTATGGCCACTCACCGACGCCAGGGAGCAGTTTCACCTCACTATCCTGGAAATTTTGCCGAACCCCTACCTTTCTGTAAGGAGGGTATGCCCAACATCGCATGGACACGGGACCGACGGCTTTACGCCTCCTCCGAAGGGCGGAACGTGCAGACATTCAACTTGCTCAAATACAATGCCGGAACCTCGGTTGATGTTAATTTTACAGTATGTACTGAAAAAGTGAAAGGAGTACCCTGGGATCGAACCCAGTACCCTTCGGTTCAGAGGCACACGTTCTTACCCCTGAACCACCGAGGTTCTTGCTGCGATATTTTAACAACAGCTTAATTTACATGTTTTTTTTATTCAACAAAATAAATTTTAAAAAAATCTCTTCAGCCACTAAATCGAGAAGCTATATATAACCAGTAGTAAAGTTCAGATGGAGCAAAAGTGCTTTATAGTAGCTCATTTTCATAAAGAAAATTTTAAATTTAAAATTAATTTTCTTTCTTTTGATCTAGGAAATTCAACTCAATTTAGTACGTACGAAATTTTTACAATTGCAGCATGTGTACCAAATTTCATCAAACCAACTTTATCATTTTTAGATATATAATTTTGTTTCGTGAATTGAAAGCCTTTTATGAAAATTCGCTACCAATATGCACTGAAAGTGTCCATGCTTTTTTCTGATTGTCTACATTAAGAGTTTATTTTTTAGGAACTAATGAAAATACTTATACAGTCTTGAAAGCTACAATAAATTATCATGATGTATATAATTATAAACTAAAACTAATTTTTAAACATAATATGACATATAGTACAGAAAAAAAAAAGAATATATTTACCCTACTTACAATACTAAGTAACATTAAAATGACCTTAGCAAGTCGAAAAGAAATTATGACTTACCGACATATTACATACCTAATAAAATAAAATTATGACAAACCATTTTAATGTAAATAGGTTTAATTAAAAACTACAACAGTCACTAAAACCAAAAAATATAATAAGCGAATTAAACATTTGCTCCATTACATAAGTAGTAATTACAAACTTTTTAGATATTATTCTCAATTATTGTCTTCTCTGCTGTAAATACTATTAATAGTGCGTCAAATTTGTCAAGTCAAGTCAGAGTTAAAAATCACCTAGTGGCTAAAATATAGATTTATAGGTTTTCTTCTTTAGTTACATGATTCTCCATTTGAGCCTTCTGATTTTTTACAGCATGTTTTTATGGATCGGACTGCCTCAGCATGCCTGATCATTAGTGGTAGGAATGGTGATGGATGATGATTTTTGGCTAAAATTCTTAAATTACTGTCTGAGTTTTGAAAAATTATTATTATTCTAACTTAGAGAATGGAAAATTTAAAGCGGAACCACTACATATTCATTTTGGACGTACTATTATAAAACCCTGAACACAAAGCATGTTAAAATAATGTGGAAGGTAATTTTAAAATGTCATTCATGAGTGGAAACAAATAATCACTTATGGGGACAATTATAGATTAAAAAGATTGTTTGAACAAAAAATTTCCATAAAGCTGGAAAACTAGAAGTAAAGAAAGGCTTGAAAAATTTGTAAATAAAACATTCTAGCCTTCTCTTCCAATTGTTTTTATATTTACTTAAACTCCTACTATTACTGATAGCAAGAAAGTAATCATGTCGTCACTGTAATGAGGTGTGCGAAGCTTTGAAACGACCCGAACTCGAACCAAACCTTCGGTTGGAAAAAATGTACACGCCGGTGATGTTAAAGTAGCTCGAAGTTCGAAACACGTAATTCTCCAAAATAGTTCGAAGTTCGTTGTTCAAAACACTTCAATATTATACATTACAGGCATTGAAAGCTGCCAAAGATAGCGAAGTTTTAACCCAGTAGTGGCTCCGTTAAGTCGGTAGCGGCGCTTTTTACTCTGTCGGCTACGTTGAGTCGGTAGTGTAATTTGAGGAGATTTTACTAATGGATATTTTTCACAGTTGGTGGGACACATTGATACCTCACAGAGCCATCTAACAATCATAGATTAATTTTTTATATGTATCCTAGGATCACAACGCCATCTTTGGTTACAACATTATTATGAAAATGTTCAAAAGGAATCGGTACTGTAATTTTTCAGAATTTATGTCAATAATTGCAGATTGTCTTCCAGAAATACTAGGTTCAACATGCTTTATTTCACAATGAGCCAAAACAAAATTAAATATTCTCAATCAATACACAGTTAAAATTTCAAGTGGTTACTATATTATTGTACTCTCATGCTCAATTTTAACTCACTCACTCTAAAAGACTGTTAAAGACGCCTAGATAATACCAAACGACAAAAAGTATATATAATTGAGCTTAGCTATAGATGTAGAAAGCTAAAAAAGTTTTCAATATAGTTTTTTGTGTTTAATTCAATCTTGACCCATCTTCACAACTTACATCAGCACCGGAAGGCATTTTTACTCAATCAATCTGCAAATTTTGTCAAACTTTTGCTTTTTGCAAAAAGAACAGATATCTTCTACATACCAAATATTTCATGCTACAATATATTCAAGGAAATGATATATTATGAACATTGAAGGATTTTGGTTAGTTCGTAGCTTGATTTTGAAGTTTTAAGAACTTCGAAGTTCTAGATGTGAACCTTAGACATACCATTTCCAAGGTTCGAAGCAACATATTTGCTCAGGTTCATGCATAGTTCGGTTCGAGAAAAACATGGGTCGCATATCTCTAGTCGTAACACATTTTTTGTATTGCGTATTTCGAAAATTCGTATGAATATGAGTCTGATTTTTCTTTAAAATTGTCTAATATCACAAAAAACTGTTCAAAGATTGCAATAAGTGAGTAAATAAATTTGAATTTCAAACTTAGGGTTATAACGTCACAAAATACATACAGTTTGCGCTTGCGACAGAAGATGGCGCTGGCCGCGAGCGGTTTGCGCCCACGAATGTTTCCGACAGTAATTAACATGGCTGCGCCCCATGAGTTCTTTGCCGTTTTACGAAATAAAATACCTGCCTGGGGTGCTATTTAATCATAATCCTTCCTGAACTGACCTTCCTTACCTGTCCTGACATCAGTTTGCCAATTAAATGCTAAAAGGAGGAAAAACCAATCCTGTCTAAACATCAAGGTCATGTGAGCATGATGTATACCTTTCCTTCCCCTTTTTCCTCCTTTTAGCTTTTAATCAGGCAAACTGATGTCAGGGCAGGTCAGAAAGGCCAGTTCAGACAGGATTATGATTAAACAGCACCTCAGGCAAGTATTTTATTTCGTAAAACAGCAAAAAACTCATGAGTAGCAGCCTGTTAAACACAAGAAAAACGTAAACAGTTACCTTCATTAACACCAGAAGCATGTAATAGTTATTTTGCTAATATAAGTAAAAATATTTTTCAACAAATAAACGGAAATAATATAGTACCACGAACATATATTAAGACCAAAGTTATTAATACAATGAATTCATTTTTTCTGCGGGAGGTGACGTCGCTGGAGGTTTGGAGAGTGGTATGTGCCTTGAAAGCCAAAATAACGCCAGACTGTTATGGAATAAATGTAAAAATTTTAAAAACAGTTATTTACAGCATACTAGATCCAATAACAGCTTTAGTAAATGAATGTTTGCAGGCTGGCCTGTTTCCAGAGGAACTTAAGAAAGCAGACGTAAGTATGGCATATAAGGGTGGCAATGTTGCCTCTTTGGATAGCTTTAGACCTATTTCCATTTCACCAGCACTTTCAAAAATATTTGAGTACGTAATAAAGCAACAGCTTGAAGAATATTTAGAAGCAAAAGGTTTTCTCAGTGAGGAGCTTCATGGCTTTCGAGGAGGTAAATCAACAGTCACTGCGCTGGTAAACACAACAAATAAATTAAGTGAGGCGCTGGACTCTGGCAATATGGCACAATGCATATATTGTGATTTACATAAGGCATTTGACACAGTATCACATGAGATATTACTAACCAAATTGGAACACTATGGCATTAGGGGTTTGCCACTGAGGCTCTTTAAGTCATACCTTACCAACCGATACCAAAGAGTGAAGCTAAATGAACAGTACTCGAGTTGGCAGACACAAACATGCGGTATACCTCAGGGTTCGCTGCTAGGGCCTCTCCTATTCATTATATACACAAATGATCTTCCAGAGAACGTTTCGTCTCATGCAGATTCTCTCTATGCAGACGATACCTCATTTGTTAACATTGGCAGAAATGAAGCTGAACTTAATGAGAGAAGAAATATCACAATGTGGGAAGCAGGAGAATGGTTTAGAAATAATAAACTGAAACTCAATGTAAACAAAACAAAAGTCTTGAATATCAGCTCCCACCAAACGCAACCAAGACAAAAACAATCTGTGAAATTTCTTGGTGTATATATACAATCAGATTTTCGCTGGTCAATGCACATTGAAAAGCTCCAGGGCACATTGGCGTCGTGTCTGTATCTGTTGAGGCGTCTGATGAACATCAGTAATTACCAGACAGTGTTGACAGCTTATCATGCATGTTTCCAAAGTAGGGCTACCTATGGTATCCTAATATGGGGGAGTAGCCCCGGAGTGTCTGAAATATTTCTGCAACAGAAAGCTGCAGTAAGAATAATCTGTTCTGTAGACAGCCGTACAAGTTGTAAAACCTTATTCACGAAGACAGGCATACTTACCATCTTTTCAGCATATATTTTGGAAAGTGTCTTATATACTTACCAACATCAAGAGGACTACAACCAAAACGGTGATTACCACGAATATGGTACCCGAGGCAGACAGAACATATCCATTCCTTTTCATAGAATAAAAAGAGCTGAAACCGGGGTGAATTGCTGGGGTGTCAAGTTCTTCAATAAAATCCCCCAGAATATAAGATCAAAACATAAGCGAGAATTTAGGAGAAATGTGAAAAACACTCTTATGAAGTATGCATTTTATTCTTTAAGTGAATACCTCAATATGGACATTGAGTGGATAGAGTAAAGCCACTAGAGACAACATAAGATGCCATTTTTTTATATGTGTAAATTTGTTTCTTTTGTCTTTTGTATTTTTGTTTGTTTTTGATGTTTATTTCACAATTTTAGTTCTATAGTCTTATATTTGGTATTTGTTTGACAAGGCTGTGTAATTTTTGCCACAATAAATATTATTATTATTATTATTATAATACGGTCACGAGACGCTCGTTTGCGCCCTTCGTGGTGCCACTGAAAGTTTAGCGGCTAGTCACAGGAACACGTTATACAAAACCAACTGTCAAACCTCATAATGATACGAGGAACGAGTTCCTGTGATTAGCTGGTCCTCTGACAGCTGAGGGAGGCCATTTAAAATTTAATTACAATATTAGAATGACTCATGACGTTTATGATGGTATCGGGGAGAGTCTGCTGGTAATTCAGATTTGTAATTTTAAGACGAAGCTTGTACCAATCAGATACCTTGAGACCAGTATGTCGCAAACTACGGCCTTTAAAATGAGCATTTTGGCAGGTGAATTTTTATTTTTTTATAAAAAATTTACAATAATGAAAAACTTTTCCATAGAGTTCTTTCATTACCACCAGTAATTAATTTCTATACATCAAAATTGTGATTCTTGATTATGTGTTACGAACCCATTGTAGTGATAGGCAGGTAATATAGTAACAAATACCTTGTGCTCGGATATCCAAAGTAATGAATACTCATTTAGAAAAGTAATAGTTACTTAGTATCAACTTGTGTTAACTAACTCTATTAAACCTTGAAATAAACTTTAGTGTGCTTTTAAAATGAATACATCTATCTTTAAGTCACACATTACTCCCTTTGCCTCTCGCATCTCTCCCCTGTCACACACTCCCACTCCCCTCTCTTGGTGCGTAGTTCAAATCAATAGTTAACACCACTTGTACTACTGGACGTACCCATATATTAATAGCTGTATATCGTCAGTCTAATATGAAAAGTGCCCAAGTCCACTTTTTACCGAAAATGAGTTTATAGCAACATTTTACCTTAATATTGGATGATTCAATCATCACACTTTGTTACTTCGATGCTTTGTTCGAAATTATCTCCTTTGTTCAGAACTACTCCCACCTGTCTATAAGTGGCCAACCTTGTCCAGAACTGCCCCCACTAGGGGCAGTTACAGACAAAACCAAATTCTTTATTTTTCATAAATATTTCATGGTGAGACTGCACTGCAGCTTCAACTTCGAGTTGTGAACTACTCGCAATATCTCAAACAATATTCAGGGAACAATAGCTCACCTAAAGGGTATCCCTAGGGTTAGATAGATATTATATTATCCAATATAAAATTAGGGAAACTGTTACAAAATAATAATTTAAGTTGTTTAATAGGTCAATTCAGTCTCGTAATCATTGACATTGAACTGGCATTACATGTTTATATAAACAATACACAAGTTTGTTGATTGCAGATTGCAATATTGTATGACTGAATTTGCCATATTGAGGAATGCTGACTAAGTATGTTTACGTAGTATTAGGAAATAGTTCAAGTAAGTCTATATATAGAAGTGTTGTTCTAAATATTATGAGACTATTCATTTTGTTATTAAAAAGTCAAACAGCGTTATTATGTCTGTCTAGTCCAATTTATAACAGTTACCCCGATTACCCCCCAAATAACATCCGCTCCTCAACATGGTCCTTTGACGAAGTAACCAGTGCCGTTGGTGATACAGTAAGCACTAAAATCCCTTCTATTTAAATCAACTATCCTTATAAAAAATCCTTTAATCCGCCCAAGTCTCCAAACACCTTTTTACGTTTTTAGGTACAATCAAAGACACAAGCGTCCAATTTTAAAGCAAACAAGGACACAAGCGTTCAAGTTCAAAGCAAACAAGGACACAAGCGTCCAAAAAAGCACATATACAGGGTCAATTTCAAAGCAAACAAGGACACAAGCGTCCAAAAGCACCTATACAGGGTCAAGTTCAAAGCAAACAGGGACACAAGCGTCCAAAAAAGCACCTATACAGGGTCAATTTCAAAGCAAACAAGGACACAAGCGTCCAAAAGCACCTATACAGGGTCAAGTTCAAAGCAAACAAGGACACAAGCGTCCAGAAAAGCACCTACACAGGGTCAATTTTAAAGCTAACAGGGACACAAGCATCCAAAAAGCACCTATACAGGGTCAATTTCAAACAAACAGGGACACAAGCGTCCACAACAAGCACCTACAGGGTCAATTGAAAAAATATAGGTCACAAGCTACCAAAAGTCAAATCAAAAGACTAGAAGTCAGACAAGGTAACAGAAACCACAAAAATTCATTAAACAAAATAAAATTAAAGGAGCAAAATGCAGGAAGTTAATATTTTGGCAGCAGCCCAGGAGACTATAGGTAAATCAATGGCCAATTTACTAGCAAACATGAAAAAATAACCAGCAAGTAGAACGCTCGAAGGTTTCGAGAAAAAAGAAATTTTATTGCAGAAAGAATGGGCCAAAGCCACAGCAAACAATTAGAAGCATTAGGGCCACTAGAGCACCCTTACTATGAGCAGTGGCGGATTTGCCCTAAGGCTCAGTAGGCCAGATATTAGGGGCGGCCAATAAAGTAAATTCATTATGTAGTCTATATGATGGGTGCTGAGAAAGGGGCGGCTGATACTTACTACATGGCCTGGGGCCTAGGGCGGCCAAGACTGCAAATCCGCCACTGACTATGAGGATAGATACTTTGATCAAATGAAAAAAGTACACAATGACATTACAAAATACATACAATAAAGCAGCGAATACAAGCTGGAAATTTAAGAAAAAGAGAGCACCGATGAAGAAAAATTAGCAATAAGGCCGATTAAGATGTCGAACCAATAGAGATGGCAGAGTTGAGCAAATTACAAGAAGCAGCTGATATCCATTTAGCTCATAGCTATCCAGAGGGAAGTCATTCTTTTTGACTCTGCAGTATGTTCAGGAAACAATAGCTCACCTAAAGGGCCTCCCTAGGGTTAGATAGATATTATAATAGTATCCAATATAAAATTAGGGAAACGGTTAAAGTAAATTAATTTAAGTTGTTTAGTAGGTCAATTCAGTCTTTTAATCGTTTACATTGAATTGGCATCACATGTTTATATAAACAATACACAAGTTTGTTGATTGCAGATTGCAATATTCTATGACTGAATTTGCCATATTGAGGAATGCTGACTAAGTATGTTTACGTAGTATTAGGAAATAGTTCAAGTAAGTCTATATATAGAAGTGTTCTAAATATTATGAGACTTTATTCATTTTGTTATTAAAAAGTTAAACATCGTTATTATGCCTGTCTAGTCCAATTTATAACAGTTACCCCGATTACCCCCAAAATTTTTATTATTTCCATTCCTTTTATTGTTCCAACTCTTCTGATTTACATTTTGATTATTGGGGCAGCTGTTCCAAACCTGAAGGATAAATTGTGGAAGTAGTAACTGGTTCACTTTGAGCCTGACTTTCAGGATCAATGCTTATATTTTGTTTGCTAGATGAATCATCTGTTTTTTTAATTGTCTGCAAGTTAAAACGTTCGTTAGCGCTACATTTACATTAGGATGTAACAAAAATATTACACAGTTAAGCTATACAGCAAACAAATTCTTAACATAATTACAAAATATTAATAGTCTATTTCAAAATAAGTAAGCTATGAAGAATGCAATTTAAGTTGGTAATAGCCCGTTAAAATTTATTATCTCCTTATTTGCTATCTGTTTTTCCACGATGTCATTGTCATTAATGTTACTGTGAATAATAATCTAAAGTTTAAATCGACCACTTTAATAACTCTTCTTGCATTGTTTTGTAGCTCAATTACTGATGAATAAATATTTAAAAGTTATATGAAATAAAAAATGTTTAAGTCTAATGCCGTATATTAATGAGCTAGTGAATTTAAGGAGTCACTTGATCTTGGTATAATGTGTCAATAGAAGCTCATTTAAAAAAGGAAATTGAAGATCAAGAAACCAACATTGATAATTATAAAATTACCTTAGTGAACTCTAATAGTAGACATACAGGAGGGGTATTTTTTTTGAGTAAGGGAATTAAATATAAAGTAAGTAAAAGTAATATAATTAGAGAAAATCTAAATTATTTGACAGGATTAGTTAGATAATCAAACAATACAAATAACACACGTGAAACATACTACATGAACTTGCGATAGAGAAATCTCAGCCACTAAAATCCCGAAAATTAGATCATTTGTCAACAATTACGACGTTAAAATGATAAATGAAATTTCAGAAGTGATTGTTTTTCAAGTGGCAGATCCAATAAAATGTTTCAATACACTAATCTGTAGCTTGATGAGAGGCGTCAATTAAAACTTTAGACTCAAAATATAGTATATGGTGGAAAGGTTTAAGGAAGCTAACACAGAAATGTTCGCTTTTATAAATAAAATATGACGTCTTTGCCATGATGTGACAATTTTTTGTCACAGAATGTGTTCAAAAACACTCGTCGCCTAGAAAAGATATCCAATAATAAGTTTATTAAATTTCAGGTCTTTTAGATTCCAAATAAATATGTAGTTCAAGCTAAAACTTAATATATTCCTTGCTTATTTTGTCAAATGGCTGCGGAAAGTACCAACTGTTGCAATCATTTGGAAATCAGCTGATTTCTAAGAGATAATGCTTTAAAAATTTAATTTTTGCAAATGCAATAACATGTATTTCATTCGTAAGTGAGTGTTATATTATAAGAATTTAAGAAGACACAAAATAATCGCCTGACATCTTTATGAAAATGATTTCAAAGTAGTTTGTTTTTTATCTTTAATATTAAAAATAAGACGTCATCTAAGATTGAAACAGGCAAATGTGTTTCTGCGACCGGCGAATTATCAAGTTGCAATCCAATCAAATCTTTAATTAGCTATTTACTTACATCTACTTTTAGGATATAATATAAAATTTCCTAGGGCAGCAATATACGTACCACATTAAGAAACAATTTATTAGTTAGCATCCATGGTTTAGTGGTAGAATGCTCGAGCGACACGCGGGCAACCCGAGTTACATTCCCGCCCAATGCATGTAACATTTAGTTTGGTTTCACTGACTTTAATATTTGGTAGAAACAATAGTGTCCAAATTTTGCTAATAGAGAATGTTTCTGGAAAAGTTTTTGTTGTTGTTAGAAAAACTGGTTCGATTGGGTTGACTAAAACAAAATCACCCAGGCGATTAATAAGAAAAAATACCTGCCACGTTTATAATTTAGCCGATACATTCCTTTTCTAAATATGAATTAAGTTTCCTTCTTTTATAACTTTGAGCAGGTAGGTATTAGGACCTCTAAAACCGATCTTCAGGGTCTGTTTAAATTAAAAATATTAATTTTATTAATATATCGTACTAATAGTCCACGATTCTTATAAAAATTCACTACTATAATTACCTTGCTGGGTCCCGAATCTTTTTATATCTCAAACAGACGTTGCAAAATTAAAACAAAATTTATTCTATCGATAATATAATAAAATATAACCAAATTTCTTAGTTTTAAAAGTAGTAAAATTACTCCATTAAAGACATTAAATAAACTATCCAACAAACTAAAAAATTTTAAGTTGAAACATAAACACATTAGAAAAGAAGTCGAGAGAATAGGTTAAATGCAATTGCTAAGGTTGTAACGGTTATGTTTTATTGATTACCGTAACTCCCTTACTGACTTGAGAACCTCAAAGGAAGCTTAAATAAGAAAGGGTAACTTCATTTTTGAACAGCAATTAAAGTTTTGGTTTTGAAAGGATTTGTTGAAAATTCGTTATTGAAAATTACCATCGAAGCACTCTTACTGTCTTCCTTTATTTACATCAAATATTTAAATATTAACAGATAGAATATTTGCCTTAAGGAAAAAGATCGTTATTTATTACAATTTCCTACTAAGATGTAAATTGAAAATCTAGAAGCAAAAGAATATTCTTGCAGAGATGAATATTTACCTAAATAAAAGACGCAATGAGGCGATAACATGATCTAAAATATTAGAAACTAGAGGTAGAAATATTAACAAAGATACTGAGAGTCATAAAGTCGGAAATTTATGAGACAAGTTGACAACTGAAAGAAATGCCGACAAAGCAAGCCCTACCGTTAAGCTATAAAGTATATTTGACAGATACTGGTCGAAAGGAAGTGTAATTATCGTGCAAGTGCTGCAAATAATAGGAGTGTGGTTTAGTGTTTTTAACATCCCGTTTAAAAGAAAAATGGATTGAACAGTGAGCCTTTAATAAACCTTTTAATGCAGTGGCAAGTTGTTGACGGCAATTCTTAGTGGTAATTGGAAGATTCAAGCAAACAGTTTCGAGTTTTCAATTCCAGTCTTTGATTTAAGTTTGCTTTTATGTCCGATTTTTCCGTGTACAGTTCAAACATACCTTTGGCATCCGAGTTGACTGTTAAAATACAGTTTTGCTGTTCCGATTCAAGTTTACATCAAGTTTCAACCCCAGTGCCTACCTAGACTCTTGAATGTACATTGCACGTACCCTGTCTTCCTGTCTCCACCTCTGCAAGCGTTTTCTACCAAGTACTGACTCCTCTCTTGGGGCAATTAAGCGCCTATGGTAAGCGCTAAATGCCGATGCCACCCTGTGCAGCTTCTACATTCCGTCTGCAGGAAAATTAACACCTGTAGGGCCTCATATGAAGGTCTAGACCAGCTGGTGAATCTTCGGAAGTGCTAGTGCACTGCATGTGAGTCCTTTACAACTTTTTTGAGTGATTTTTAAGACTTTAGACAGACAAACTTTCCTTTATCTACCAAATTTCTCATTAAATTGCAATAATAAAATTTAAATCAGTCAAAATTAAAATCTTAGTCAGTGAAATTGATCGTCATATAAATGCATTTTATATTTTCCTTCTGTATAATGTCAAAATTTGTAAATTAGGGACAATAATATGATAATTAATTAATTGACATTTTGCCCACGAATTTTTCACACCTTCAAATGTTTTAGAGTAATACAGAAGTAGCTTATAACCTTTCACTTAAACAATTGTTAACAATTACTCAAGTTTTAGAATATCTGAATTTTTCTCACAAACTTTTTAAGAAAACAAAACATACTCTGGCCAGAACAATTAATTCAAAATTTATCTAACAAACTAAAATTGAGAGCATTGGTAGATTTAATAGAAAAACCTTTAAATTTGCATTTGATATTTATTTGGTTTCTTTGTAATGTACAACTTATGTTTGATTTACCAGGAGTCTTGATTTAAATAACTCCGTATTATTAATTTATATCAATAAATTTAAATATTTGTGTTTTTAATGTCTGTTTTGATTGAATAATTAATTCCTCATTTAACCTTTCTCAATTCTGGTGGTGCTGTAGCTGGAAATTCTTTATATCTATTATCTAGATCTCTTGAAACTAACTAACTCAGTGCCGGTGTTTTGACTCAAAGATCTCATAAATCAAGGACTTTGGATAGAACAAGACTAAAGCTGAGTAAGTATTTGTCTTTTCATCTTCAAACCAAACAGTGTGTTCTTTATCTTACAAAATAATAAATCTGAGAGATAAGTGCAAATACGTTATGGTTTGGGAGGTGATTATGGCCTCACTACTAACCGGATTTAGATCCAATTGAAATCTGTCACGAGATACCAATCGCGGACAAACATCAAATAAATACACTCGGGTTTTTAGGTTTAAATTGGCACAAGGTATCGAGACAATAAGTCATTTCTTGATATACTTTGCTTTGTATCCTAAATAAAAGTTTGGGTTCTCTATAAGCATTTTATAATTAAAATAACATCACTTTATTGAAAATTTGAATACGAACTTTTATGCTAATACTATTAAACTGTACGAACTTTTATGCTAATACTATTAAACTGATGTCAAATATTGTAGGGAATATATGCAATGCTGACACTATGTACTATTTTTTGTTTTCGTAGTTTTAAGCTTAGTTTTAGAGTTAAACCAGACCTATACAGGTGTCCTGTATCGTTATATTTAAATTTTGTGAGCTTGATTGTGGGCTCGATTCTAAGACCAAAAATCCCAAAAGTGGTAGTTCAATTTTTATTCCTTTCGACGTTATAAGACTTAAGAAATTATTATAAGATCAAAATTCTAAATCCAAATAAAATTTAGCTGATTTGACAAATCTTTAATACATCATCTGTTGAAAATTACCCCCCCCCCCCTTTTTTTACTGAATACAATACATACCAATTGATGAAGTGATAACTCTTATTTCACGCTGATTTTCTCTTAGTTGTTGGGCAGCTTGCTGAATACACCCCAATAATTCTTCTCTGTTTGAAATTTGTGTGTACTAAATCTTTGATTCGTTCTCAAAAATAATAATCTAACGGCTTATGATCAGGGGATCTAGGCGGCCATGCAATAGCCCCCCACCCCTCGAATCCATTGTAGATAATTATTGTTCATAATATTCTGGACCCCAATTCCGAAATGTGCTGGTGACCAAAAGTAGAGGCAAATTTTGCGAAAGGAACTGTAGGTAATTGGCGGCATTTAATCTGATAAAATGAACGTAAGGACCAACTAGCAAATCATCTATTAAGCTAGCCCACACATTAGTGGAAAATTCATTCTAAAAGCTGGACACGCGTATTGCTTTGGGATTTTCTAGTTACCACCGATCCAGGTTTCTGAGATTGATGATCCTTCATGCTTCATCTGTCCAAAGAACTTCTTTGCAGAAATGAAACTTTACCCCTGTCTGTCATAGAATACAGGTAGAATAAACTAGACGATAATCAAGTCTGCCTTAAGCAAACCTCGCACCTTTCTATAATGATATGAATGTAGGCCTTCACATTTTACAATTCGCCAAACTGTCATTCGTGGTACTCGAAGTTTTCTGCTAATTCGACGTACACTGGTAGTTGGATCTCTAGTAATAGCATCGAGTACTTGTTCGTCTACATCGACTGCCAAATTTACTCCTCTGTGGGAAAGATAATCACATCATCCACATTCTCGAACTGTCTGTGCACTTCCATAAATGTTCTGTAATAAGGTACCTATTTTACTTCCGCATCGTCACAACGTGTGGAAGTATACATCGGCGACAAAAATTACAACAAAAAAAATCCGCTTAAATGTCGTAGACAGTGTCAAAAGATATGGAAACCATGATTTGGCAACGAAAATTTTTTTGTTGGTCTGTATGTCTGTCTGTTTGGAGCCACGATAACTTTAGAATGAATTGAGATATCGTCTTCAAATTTGATATACAGTTAGCACCCGGCAAATGAACCGTTTGGACTGTTTTTGGGTAATATCCCTCGAGGAGGTAACAGATGAATGGAGGGTGATTTGGTGAAAATTGACATTTTTTTCGTTAAAACTCAAGTAATATAACGTTTTACGGTTTAATTATTAGAGAACTTTAAATTTCATCAAACATCTGGTATTCTGTACTGAAATTAAATTAGGGGTTGAATGTGTGGGGGTGGAATATTCTTGACAAAAAATTCGAAATATTTTTTGCTAAAACGGCATAAAAAGTCTGAAAACATATAGAAAACTTGATTCTGGAACGATTTTTTTTGTCTGTCTGTCGGTATGTACGTATGTCTGTTAATAGGCGCAATAACTTTCGAACGAATTGAGATATCTTCAAATTTAGTATCCAGTCAGTATCCGACAAAGAAATGCTTCGAATTGTTTTTGGGTAAGATCACTTCAAGGGGTAGGAGGTAAATAAGGAGTTATTTGATGAAACTTTACATTTTTTCAATAAAACCTGAGTAACATAACGTTTGAAAAGTTTATGGGTACAGGACTAGAGGTGTGCGAAGCTTCGAAATTTCGAACCGAACCCGAACTCGAACCGAACCTTCGATTCGAAAATATGTTCGCAGTAGCGATGTTGAAGTAGTTCGAAGTTCGAAATATGTAATTCTTCAAAATAGTTCGAACTTCGTTGCTCAAAAATACTTCGAAATTTAACTTTACAGGCATTGAATGTTGCCAAAGGTAGCGAAGTTGCGGCCCCTTTAAGTCGGTAGCGGCGCTTTAAACTCGTTATCGGTCTCATTGAGTCGATAGCGTAATTTCAGGAATTTCACTCATGCATATTTTTGACAGTAGGTGGGACGCATTGAGGCACAACGGAGCCATTTAGCAATCACAGAGTTATTTTTTCTATCTATCCTAGCCTCCCAACACCTTTTTCAGTAACATTATGATGGCGGTGTTCGAAGGCGATCGATAACGTAAATTTTCAGAATTTGAGGATAATTGCAGATTGCCCTTGGAAAACACTGGCTTCAACATGCTTTATTTCACAGAGAGCCAAAACAATTAAATGCTCACAATCAGGAGACCGTTAAAACTTCTAAGTGGTTATTTTTAACTACATTTAAAAAAGAGGAGGTTCTCAATTTGATTGTTTTTTAATGTGTGTTACCTCAGAACTCTTTGTAGGTGAGCCGATTTTGAGGATTCTTTTTTTTTAGTGCTGGTGCTTCTCATGTGGTCCCATATAAATTTGATAAAGAGCTGACTAGTAGTTTTTGAGTTATCCTTAATGAACTCGGTTTCCAATTTTTTTAAATTTCTATTGTAATATGCCTATCATGCTCACTTTGAACCCTCTCAATCTGTTTGCTAAAACTGCCTAGTCAATACCAAACAACAACATATTTATAATTAAGCTTATCTGTAGATCTAGAAATGTAAAAAAAAGTTTAAAATATTTTTTACTTTTGTGGTTTTGATTTAACGTTGACCTGTCTCCACAACGATCAGCACCGGAATGCATTTTCACCCAGTTAACCTGCAAATTTGTCGAACCCTTCCTTTTTGTAAAAAGAATGGGAATCTTTTACATATAAAATACTGTATGTTACAATATTCATACATTTTGTTTTTAAATAAATGATATATGAACAATAAAGAATTTTGGGTAGTTCGATGTTCGATTTTAAATTTCAAGGAAGTTCGAAGTTCGACTGTGAACCTTAGACATACTATTTCAGATGTTCGAAGTTCGAGGTAACATATTTGCTTGGGTTCGTTCATAGTTCGGTTCGAACAAAACATGGGTTCGCACACCTCTATACAGGACTACAAATATTTTCTTTGTGGTCACATCATGAACCCTAAATTCATTCCATGAGAATGTATTTCTGAAGAGAATAAATTATCACAGCTATGTGGAAGTTATGATTCAATTTGCAGCACTATTTCAGTCTGGAAACCGATGTCGGTATGCAGTAATTGCTTGACGTGCACTCCCGATACAAAACCATAAATAAAATCGATAACTGCATACTCTTCCCTAAAAAATCGGTAAGGCAGTTTAAATAATAAGGTACCACCTCGAAACCACAAATACAATTGATATTCATACTTCCTATTCAAAAAAAAAAAAAAAATTACTCGACTGATGTTTTTTCTTATGAAGTTGACATACCAATGCCATAGTGAACACAAAAACATAAGCAAACTTTGTTGAAATAAGATACATTTTATTTGGTTTTAGAATTTAAATCTTATAGTTGTTAGGCTTGTAACTTCGGAAGGAATAAAAATCAAACTACCAATTTTGTACGTTTTCTTTTGTCTTAGAATTAAGCCTACTATATGCTCACAGACATTGAATATAACGATACGGAACACTTGTATACAGGTAACTACATTAACCTTTATAGGTGTTGCATGTCATATACTTTGTATAACGTGTCGGGTTAATAAATAAATAAATAATCACAACAAAAAGTTAAAAGTTGAAATTACCTGAACATCGAGTTCGCTTTCATGAATCTTGATATGTTTTCTACAAAGTGTAACGCCTTTAAATCTTTTACTACAATATGGACAAACGTAAGGTTTATTTGTTGAATGTGTAACCATGTGCCTCTTTAATGATGACATGGTGACAAACTTTTTTCCACATTCTTTACATGCATGGTTTTTGATCCCCATATGAAACTTCATATGCTGTCTAAGTGACGAACGAGTGTAAAATAATCTGAAAATGAAAAATGATTTGATTCTCTACAAAACTATATTTTCTAGTGGATCCAGAAACTAGCCAGTACAATAAGATCTAAACAATATCTTATGCTTCGCCTCTGACCTATATGTATAATGTAAGGCTGGAAACAATTAATTATTTTTATTTTTCAACAAAATCATCCTTAACTGTAACAAACTTTTCCCAAAGATTTGTTTAACATCTTTACAACTTTTAAATAAAATGTTTCGCTGTCTTTTTCACATTAGCCGTTTACAGCCACTTCCATTTCATTATCTGTTGAAAATCTCTTGCCCTCAAGTATCCTTTAAGTTCTAGAAACAGTCTGTAGCCACTTGGTGCCAGATCTGGCGAATAACATGGATGCTTTAATAGTTCGAATACAGCATTGTTGATGGCAGACACTGCGACAACTTACTGGTGGTTTGGTGCATTGATAAAAGAGTAGGTACCTTTTTTCTTTCTGCGGGGGTTTACAGCTTCACATAACTTAATGATTAAATTGCCATAGTACTGACCATTGATGCTTTTTTAAAAAATAACCAGTCAAAACGACATATTGAGCATCACAGAAAACCGGGAGCATCGCCTTTGTTGTTTGTTAACATTCTTCGAAACCTTCTTACAAACAATTTTTTCATCTCAAACTAAAATGTCATTTTTGGTCTCGTACAAAATTTACAATTTCGGCAAAAATATGGGCAGTTGATTATGATTTGTAATTGGAAAAGTATTATGGAGAGAGCAGTATTTATTGTAAATGGAGGTATCGGGTGAAATATTAGAAGAATGAAATGGAAGACAAAAGAAATGTTTTGGAATGTCAACGTTTTAAAGTTGTTGAATATGGAGTGTTGTCAAGCAGTTTTGGATGCAACTACCTGTGTTTCTAAAATTATATTAATATTCAGCACAAGCCTTATACTTGTTGAATGAACATGTTGTATGATTTAAAGCAATAAAGGTAATAATAATATCAAGTGATTTTGATAGGATGCTATATATTGTAACCTAAAAGGAGCCTGTATATTCTGCTATCTCCCTGATCTCAACGCATCGATCATGTAGTACAAGATCACACGCCACATCTGAATTCCTGATGACAATGTTTGACTACATACCTCAAATCTTTGTGGTTTTGAACTGGACTCAGACATTTTTCTTATGTACATAATCACTGCTCTCTGCACAACTCTATCCATTTCTAACTGATAATGTATAATCACTTCACTTAAGTTCAGACAGATGACATGGTGATATTATACTTTGATAGGGCTGTCAATTCATATCTAGGCACTGAAATGTTAAAATCTGATTTATTTATATTAAGCCCCAACAGACAATCCAATTAGAAGACCTACTTAATTATAATGTTTCACAAGTGCCAACAATAATAGATCACCATCGAAAGTAAAAACAGCAATACAGGAACATTGTATATAAATTACTTCCTAAACTATGCATTGAGAGAAGTACAAAGACCTGAGAGCATCAACCCCTCTGAATGTTAGTTTCAGATTATAATTGTCATTATTTTATATGCTGAGCTAGTCACATCACAGATGTGTACAGTTAATTTAAGTTTTGAGTTGATCAATACTCCCAAATATCTATATACCTCTCCACAGATGACAATGGATGACCATTGACAAAGTAGATAAAACATATTAGCGACCTCCTTAATGTTATAAGCTATTCCTACACACTTGGCTTCATTCAGTTCAAGCTGATTCTCACCACACCAATGCTGGATACGATCAAGATGTCTGTAGCTGTTCACAACTTCAGAGCAAACAACTGAGATGGTACATCAATAACATTTGAGATGTCGTTGATAAAGACCAAGAACAGAAGTGGCCCCAAGTTTGAACCTTGGGGAATACCATAAGGTACAATGAAACTATCTGACCTGAAAGCCCTATGCTGTACAAACTGCAGACAGTAAAGTATGACTCAAAAAACTTTACATGGAAATGATTGCATTTAAAGTAATTCAACTTCTCCAAGATCAGTCGATTAGAGATTTTACGAGAGGCCTTGGAAAAGTCTGTAAAAGTAATGTCAACCTATTCCCCCACGGCCAACAATCTGCGCAACATATTTAGTGAAGCAGGCAAGTTAGTTGTGGTCGAACGTTCTGACACAAATCCAGATAACTATGAGTACCTATAAAGAAGTCGGGAGGAGCATAAGTTCCTGTATAAAGGAGATATCACTTTGACCACTACAGATTACCTTTTGAAATGTTTATCACAGCTGTACACATATCATCAGGTAAAAATAGAAACAGACTGCAAGTCATAAATGGAAAACACTAGTTAAATTATGCAACATACAGAATCTTTTGTATTCATAAAAAAATACTTACTTAGAACACCTCTCACAGCTGAATCTTTTCACTCCACTGTGAATTAGCATATGTCTTTTTAAATGTACTTTCTTTTTAAAACCAGCACTACAAACATCACATCCAAAAGGTCTAATTTCTTTCTGAGAAGCATCATCAACATAGGGTAAAAACCTACGTGTGTCAACAGGTGAAAGACCTAAAACATAAACACGTGGTACATTTAAAGAAATATTAGTACTGACACATCAGGCATCCATGTATTAACATTCTATCCCAACAGTTTTCGACATGTGTAGTGATTCACATTTAAAATTAAATAAAAATTGACTTTGACTTTTAGATTTCCAAATTCGTTGGATTTGGAATCAAAACAATAATAAAGTGTGTTCTGTGCAGTTAGAACAATTATTAATCAATAAAAAGTAGATTCAAACAGTTTACTCTCAACTCTGGGCTCGAGTACAGGAATTATTGTTTGGGTTGATTACTAGATGCGCTCTTTGTCACTATGTAACTTTCTTAAAGGGTTTTTAAAAGCAAACCCAGAAGTAGGCTAGGGCGTTACAAAGAAGTGTTCACCTAGTATGACTAACCTAGCGTAAAATCAATCATAGTCTCCAATTCACAGAGTACAACTATATTATCTAACTACTCAGATTGTCACAAAAACTTTATTTATCCTAAACACTTTCGTTTAGAAATATGTAAGCACACGTACGTAACATTTGGGTAACTAGTCAGAATTTGTAAGAGACAGTCTAACTTACCCAAGAGGCTTGAGCAACGGGTTTTGCTACAGTGGAGAAGGGTGTGGTTCTTAAAATCACAATACGTTCAGTGTAGCCTACGCATTGGAATTATATCAGGGGCGCCAAGTAACGTAGCATATTATCTACCTCTTGGAGTACTACTTTAATTGGATTTCCCAATTACCAAACAGTTTATTCCAATTACACTAATGTCTCTTTCAATTCGAGTCCAAAACTAACGAGTATTAAAGATGGGTAGTTGACTTGATAACACAGAGATACCAAAAATATTACCGTTTTAAAAGAGCCTTAATTATTATTAATTAATTTATAAGAAAAAATGGTATTGAGTACCATTTTAACACGAGGTAAAATAGCAAAAATAAACAATGTGTAAGTCAAAATTGTTAAGTTTAGCAAGTTGTAACCTAATCACAATAACCTTGTCTCGTTTTACATGCTCTAGTTTTCAAATAAGTAATATTCTAAGCAAAGTTGAAGAATTTCATGTAATATATAGTTTAAATATGTCTGGGATTAAACAAATCGAAGGGTTGCTCAGGTGAAGCCCATGTAAAAGGATGCATCGCCCTTACATACATTTTACAGTTGCTTATTACTATAATAGACTCTAAATCTAAGGTCTATAAATGTTACTTCTAACAAAGAAGATGAGAAATGAGATGTTTAAATAGCAACAGTTAATGTTTGTATAAATGTTAATTTAACATATGCAACACGGAAATATGTCGAAGCTTAAAGAGCTACGACACAGTTCTTAACTTGTTAAAATCCACAGTATAGGTATATTAATTGTGTTAATAAAAGTAATTCTTAGAAAGATGACAAAAATAACACTCAACGGTTTTCACTCAAATGGGGTACATGATCCGTTTCAGGTTGACAGTTAAAACTCGAAAGAAATAAAGTTAAAAAGTGGTGTTACCAGTTTTTGTTCCAATTTCCGAGTATTTTTTGTGTATCCTAACCTTTTACTGGACTTCCTGTCCTCAATTGATCAGTATGAGCTTAGCTGTGGTCGTCACAATGCCAGGTGAATGGGGGCTACTATTTAACGAGTCTCCAGTAATTCAAAGAAATACAAACCAAACTAGTATCCAACAATTTCACAAAGTTACTCTGACTAAGTAATTTGTAACCATATACAGTGGCATAAAAGATATGGAGATCAGAACGATTCCAACAAAAAAATTATTATAGATACCATAAAAATGACAGGATAAAAGGAGGCCTAAAATAACTAGAAACATTGCTATAAACGTGTTATAAGACAGCTGTCCAATGAAACCAATTCCTAACTGTAATTACCTCTGTTGATGTTTGGCCTCATCGTAGTTCCATGTGATTCCTGTTTATTAATCCTTTATTTTCTCTAAAAAGATTTGTGGCAGAACTAAACAAAGCAATGAAATTTTCCAATTTCCCATATACTAATAAGTTTACCACAAAATTCAAGAAGGTATTATATTCTTTTCTTGCACAGAGTTTTCTTTAACACTCTCCTCACAGAAAACACACAGAAGAATGCCCTGAACAAGGCAGCCAAAGGTTATCGCCATCTTATCCATCTTTTTATGATTTTATTAAAAGGTTAAACAAAAACCATTTCTACTTCACATAGCAACACATAAGGCGGTGGAAATTAGAAGTTGCTTAATGCACATGTAATGTATTCACCGCATTGAATTCGCAATGCCAAATACCACACGAATAGCACTGACATCAACTGTCAAAAGCCGAGAGTCCAGTAACGTTGACATTGACTTGTTGTAGAGGCATCGGAGAACGATGACATTTGTTTCACCGACAATCATAAACATAAACAACACATGAAAATGGAGCTACATCAAATGCCTGATATTATGGTCAAGAAGTAAATGTCTCCTAGCCATTATGCTGGAATACCCACAAACAAGAAGTGGATACAAAATACCATTCCGCTTTTAGTGTTAGTGGCTGCAGGCAGGCGAGGGACTTCGTGGAGGGGCCGGACAGAGATAAAGCTGTCTGGCTACTCGGAAGGAGTCGACCTACGCTTCGCCGCATCCTTGAGGTGCTGGCAGGTCACTGCGCGCTTAGAAGACACCTCACATTGATAGGTTTCGAGAGGGATCCCATTTGCCAGGAATGCGGCGAGGATGAAGAAACGTCCTACCACTACCTGTGTGAATGCGAGGCTTTTGGGATTCTTCGAGCAGAATTGTTCGGATCGAGGACTCTGCAGAGGAATCAGGTAAATAGCGTCCAATTGAAGACCGTCACGGCCTTCATCTCGAGGTCGAGGCGGTTTGGCGACGGAACCGAGGAAGAGTAGAGCATGGTTGCTGGGGTTGGCAAAAAGGGCCCATTGTGGCCTACTTGCTTGGCATTGGCCTCCCCACCACTGCTACTACTACTACTTTAGTGTTATTAATACCAATGAAACGTTGTTAACCTATAAACTTTAACCTGTTTCTGAAAGTTGTTGTTTAAAGGTCTGTACAGGTTAAAAAGCTCATGTGCTCTTCACAAGTGGTCCTAAAGCAACTACACCTATAACGATCAGTATAATGTTATTAATGTATTAAGATAATTACCACAGGATGAGAAAATAATCCTACGACTGAAGTTTGACCATGATCGCATCGATAACAGAGTAAAACGCTTTCAACTATGATGATCAACAAAGAAATAATGACTTAATATATCCTTTTTACTTAAATAATTAGGCAAAAAATTGGTAAAAGTAAGATGTTAGTTTTACAGTGCAATAAAAATATAAGGATACAACTAGCCTCGTTACATGCTAAATAAACTGGATTTCGCAACGATTTTATATATGGCAAAATAAACAACATATACATTGTTTTATATACAATTTAACACACAGTTGTTGTGTTTACACAAACACAAATTCTGTGAATTTTTCATCCTCTGATGACTCTGACATGGTCAGTGAAACGATCGGGGGGTGGGGGCTTGGGTGTGGGTGATGGGTATAGAAAAACCTTTTTTGGATTTAAAAGCGCCTCGTTTTTAATATTCCTCTAACCGGGAATTAAAAAAAAAAACAACAATATTTTGTATACTCTCCTTGCAAACCTAATAGGAGAGCTATAGCCTTAAGATTACCGAACATGTGACAGTCGTATGCATGATAATGTATTAATTGAGGCAAAAGTTGCATTATCTCATCTGTTTCCTTAATGCAGTCAGCATGACCTATTGGAATGGAAGGTTTTTCGTTACCAATATGAAGAAGTACAGCTGTCAAACCAGTCTTGGATGACTCAATAAATAAACGCCATTCTTGAGGATTATGTTGCTGATTCATTTCTTGAAATAAACCAAATATAGCAACACAGTAACAAAACAATCCTTTCTTCTTGAAATATTGTGAGAAAGCTACACTTCTGCTTCGGTAATATGTAACTCTCATATCAAAGCTAAGAAGGTTCCATTGGGGTAATCAAGATCCGAGTAGTTCACTACCAGAATGTTGAAAGATTCAGATCCCCTACAAGCTCACTGAGCTCTAGTTGTTCTATAAGATGTCGTTTTGTGGATTCTTGTATGAATTGCAACAAAAATATAAGGATACAACTAGCCTCGTTACATGCTAAATAAACTGGATTTCGCGACGATTTTACATATGACAAAATAAACAACATATACATTGTTTTATACCCAATTTAACACACAGTTGTTGTGTTTATACACTCGATGGTTAGAAGCGGTAAGTAGTTACCACGGAATTAAGAGGCTGATGGATTTGAGTCACGCTCAAGGTTGTAGGTGCACTGGCTGCGACAGAGTGTGCTAGCGACGGCTCAGGGCATTCCAATATTCGCACTGGCATTAACCTATTGGTCGGCGTTCCCTCAGATGCCAATGGCTGAGTTTTAGCGCTCACAACAAAATGTTTCGATAAATAAGCAAAATGTACATTCTATTGATTATAGTATTTTATAAGCTCATTAACCAAAGCTAGTTTTATTGTACCAATTTAAGAGCACTGAATTAAAAAATATCATTAAAATCTTTCCATCACGTCTATATTTCTAGTTACAGACAACTGAAATACATCTATAGTTATCCAATATTCATTATACATATAAGATACAACAAAAGCAAACAAACTAAAAAACTTTGTGGCGATATTTTTCCTTTTGTACATTTTTACATTGGCCTCCCTTAACTGACCAGCACAAATCACCGACCATATTTTGAACCCAGAAGCTTTGATATCTACACTCTAAATCCATGAGATCTTGATGAAAGCGTTCCCCATGTTCGTCGCTCACCATTCCTAAGTTATCTGGGAAAAAGTCCAAATGAGAATGTAAAAAGCGGATCTTTAGTGACATATTAGCTCCGATTTTATGGTAATTTGTTATCAATTCAGCGACAATTTCCCTATAGTTATCGCGTTTTATATTCCCTAAAAATCCAGCAACTACATTCGTAAAAGATCTCCATGCTTTACTTTCGGCAACTGATAGGTATCGCACAAACAGGTCATCACTGAACAATTTTTTAATTGGTGCACATACAAGTTGTGACGAGGTCTTGGCTTGCAGACCGTTTTTCGGGGACATGGATTGACGGTTACTATCGGAGGATCTCGGGCGCCAGATTTTAAAGGGTTTATTCCCTGTTGAAGATGTCTGCGACCTCTTCACTAAACTCTGATCGAGATAACGATCAAAGTACCTGGGTAATTCTGTGAAGGGTTCAGAGCCTTTAGGTAATATAGGCTAAATTTAGTGATCCCCGAGTGAGCGGGCATTAATCGCTGACTCGGCCTCATCCGACCACTTCTGTTTTAACGAAAGATGTAGCAGATTTTGTATGTTCAGGGGTTAGATAAGAATTAATCAAGGTCTTTAATTTACCCAACCCTATATTACAGATTTGAAACTATTTACTATATATATATATATATATATATATATATATATATATATATATATATATATATATATATATATATATATATATATATATATATATATATATATATATATATATATATATATATATATATATATATATATATATATACATATATATACACAAAATAATATTTACAAAATATGTACAAATAAAATATGCGGATACTAACATCAATCGGCACGTGGACCTCGCTAAAGCGGTAAATATTAGTGTGTGATGAAGCGCACGGATTCGGTCGGGTATATATGATACGGACGGTATTTCACTCAAGCGAGGATACGGCAGGCGGGCAACACACACCGATAGACAACATCAGAATACTAGCTATAACTTCTCAGTCAAATCAAGGGACAGCGGAAACGAAAAAGTGCACACTGGAGAGACGGGATGACAGTTTCCGGAGACCTATGCGGACTGTGAATCCTCAGCATATCTGCTAGGGCGAAACCGTGACACAAACACCTTGATTACTTTAGTGAGCTGTGAATCCTCAGCGTTCTCACTAAAATAACACAAGAGCTTATACTGTATGGGGCGGAAAGCTGGGAGCCCGACGAAGTGTACGGGGCCAATTGGAAAGGTGTTACCTTGCAGAAAAACCTTTTTGGATTTAAAAGCGCCTCTTTTTAATACTCATCTAGCCAGGAATTAAAAAAAAGACAACAATATTTTGTATACTCTCCTTGCAAACCCAATAGGAGAGCAATAGCCTTAAGATCACCGCAGATGCGACAGTCGTATGCATGATAATGTATTAATTGAAGCAAAAGTTTCATTATCTCATCTGTTTCTTTAGTGCAGGCAGCATGACCCATTGGAATAGAAGGTTTTCCGTTACCAATATGAAGAAATGCAGCTTCCAAACCAGTCTTGGATGAATCAATAAATAAACGCCATTCTTGAGGATTATACAGTTGATTGATTTCTCGAAATAAACTAAATAAAGCAAACCGAACCAATCCTTTCTTTCTTAAAAATTGTGAGAAGCTACACTTCTGTTTCGGTAATATGTAACTATCATATCAAAGCTAAGAAGGTTCCATTGTGGTAATCGAGATGCGAGTAGTTCACTAGCAGAATGTTGAAAGATTCAGATCCCCTACAAGCTCATTGAGCTCTAGTTGTTCTATAAGATGTGGTTTTGTGGATTCTTGTACGAATTTACTATCTCCACTACTCTGTGAAAATTTGTTATCCAGCATATCCAACATACTTTCATCACTGTGTTGATTGGATACTTGTGGCACTGGGGCAAATGGGCTTGGGTAAATCCGTCAAATGTCACACTGTTTTGGATACAGCTGAAACATCTGTATATTCCACATTCGACTTATTTCTCTTACTGAAACCCTTTGTTTTGGTCAGACAGAAGTAGCAGTTTGTTGTGTGATCTCTTGGCTCTATCCACAAAATAGGTAGACCAAACTGAGGATAACGATCCCCACCAGCCACCCACTTACTTAAAGTAAGTCTGCGATATTGTATATGTGCCTTTAGAATTTGTAGGTGTTTTACCAATCGTTGCTTATAAGGTGGTTGTTTTGTCGGGAATTTTGAAGAGTTAACTAATAACTTTGGATGGAAGTAGTTCTTCTTAATGCACCACATACGTGTTGCTAAGGAACAATTTGCAGAGAATAGGCGATATATGTGAGTGAAACAAAAACCTGTATTGCTTTGTTTTTCCTGTTGCATCATGTTACCGGTGGTATCTTTTACTGATAACATATTTAACTAAAGGTCTCCATACACGGAAATGAGTTCTGACCAGGGCACGTTAAAGCAAATAATTGAAGAGGTGGCTAACAATAGGAGCAAATTAAAGCATGCTATTGAAGCAAGTGAGGCAATAATTTGGCTGGAGCAGGGGCGTGCGGTGACATTTGAAATAAGGGAAGCAATTCCCAGAAACTTACCTATTTATAGTGTAACTCAATTCTTCTGTTGTTTTTGGAAAATTCGTTAATAATGTCGTCATGTAACTGTGGATTCTGGGACATTTCCTGTTTTTATTTTCAACTGACAAAAATGAAATTTGGGAAAGTCTTTCATGTCCTGTTGAATTTCTAACAAAACTCTTGATACGTTTCAATGTAGAAAAATTTCGTTCTACAGGCGCACTAGTAGCAGGAATTGTTAATACTAATTCACATAATTTGAACACTTACAGAACAGAATATGCATTTTCCAATTTTGATTGTTTAAAGAAAGTTAAAAGTTCACTAGCGTAAGTTTTTGTGTCAATAACATCGGGTTCATAAATGACTGTAAGTTCTGATCGTAATAAGGCTTTGTCAAAATAATGTCCATAGTGGTTAAATAATGATTTGGGGGTTAAGGAGTCGCGGGCCAAAGGACTCCAGGGGGCAAGCTGAGGAAGTGGAAATAACAACATAAACTCCCGATGAAGCTTTCCCCAAGACCGTCATGCGCGGTAAAAAATCCGCATCCTGCACGAGGTGACCCTGCTAATAACTAAACATGACGGATCTAGACAAGGAGGTCGAACTAAACTCCCCCAATCTACGGTGTCACGTGACCCGTGCCTATGGATGGATGGCACCAGGGCGATGGTGTCGTGAACGGAACCTCTGGAGTACCAGGCAACCCTCCAGAGTAACCCGCCTTGCACCACACAGGGGGTTCTGATGGTGTGGACAGTATTTCCCCCATTCTCGTGGGAACAACATGAAGATTATAAATACATATAAAACCAAAACCAATGAGGCTCGAGGAGTGGCTCCGGCTACAGACTTGAGCCTTGAGTCTATCCCGGAAACGGAGACGAGCCAGGGTGCGGCAGCGGACTCTGGAGGTCCCACGACCGGCGTAGATACGGGGGATCAGGGGGTAGCTTCGGCCAGAGACCTGTCCCCGACACCCAAGCTGGAGGCTGGGTCCCACCGGAGGGCGGCGAGCTCCGCGGACTCCGGGGGCCCCTCCACCAGTGAGGACTCTACTGTTAGAGTAGAGGGACTGCCCCGGCAGTCCAAGCGTCTTTCCGGGGCGCAAAGAAAGAAGCTCCGGAGGGCGCAAAAAATGGCGGCCGGGACCTGGACGGTCGAGAAACCTGTAAAGGCGCAAGAGGGGAGTGCGGGTCAGAAGAGGACGCGCTCGAACTCTAGCACGCCCACTACAGACAGACGTTCCAAAAGGGCCAGGGTGCCTGTAAAGGCGCAAGAGGAGAGTGCGAGTCGGAAGACGCCGCGCTCTGGCTCTAGCACGCCTACTACAGACAGACCTCCCAAAGGAACTAAGGCCGGAACACCGGCGCAGACTGGCTCTTACAGGGAGGCTGCGGAGGGCCTCGGGATGGCGGTGATTGACAGACGCCATCCTGAGGTCACGCTAGACCAGGGGAAGGCGGACCTGATCCAGGCTGCGGTGGTAGCTGCAGTGGACTCTCTTCAGGAAGGGGAGAGCCCGCCTCAGTTCCACCGGACGCGCCTGACGGGGGGCATCCTCTGGATAACCTGTGCCGGCCCGCAGTCGCGGGACTGGCTGCGGAAAACGATCGGGGGCCTCGGTCAGATTTGGGAGGGGGCGGACTTGACAGCCGTCGAGCCCAAGGAACTCCCAAAGAGACGCAAGGTCCTCGTACGGATCCCTGACACCGTCCCGCAGGAGACGGTGATCAGCAGACTTAAGATCCAGAACCCTGAACTGGGGACGCAACACTGGTCGGTTCTAAGCAGGAAGGCAGAGGAGAAAGGACAGACGCTCGCCTTCTCGATCGACCCGACATCTTACAGAGCCCTTGAAGGAACCTCCTTCAAGGCATTCTGGGGCATGGGAAGGGTTAGCTTCCGCCCACTGGGGAAGCAATTAAGGGTTAATGGGACTTAGGTTCCTTCAGGTCAACCTCCAACACAGTAGGGCAGCCACGGCCGGACTACTAATGGCTCTGAGGAACACGGATGTGGCCCTCATCCAGGAACCGTACTCCTACAAAGGAGAGATCAAGGGACTCGGCGGAGCTAATGGAAAGCTCATCTACAGCAGGTCCAGCGAGAATCCGAGGGCCTGCATTTTTGTCAGGGAAGGGATAGAGTTTCTCCCTCTAATGAATTTCTGTTCCAGGGACCTGGCAACGATCAAAATCCGATGTGGAGGAGCGGATGGGCTGAGGGACATTACTGTCGCGTCAGCCTATCTGCCAGGGGACAGCACGGACCCTCCTCCACCCAACGAATTGGAGCAGCTGATGGTGGGTAGCAGAGCAGGTGGATGGCAGACCATCATCGGCATGGATGCGAATGCGCACCATGAGTTGTGGGGTAGCTCGGACACAAACTCTAGGGGTGAGGCACTTTTACAATTCTTTATGAAATTTAATTTAGACATATTGAATAGAGGTAATAAACCGACATTCGTCACAACACGGCGTGAGGAAGTTTTAGACCTAACAGTTTCCACCCAGTTTCTGGGTGACTTTGTTAAAAGCTGGGCTGTGTCTGGGGAAGTGAGTAGCTCAGACCACAGATACATCCGGTTTGAAATCGCCAAAGTCGAAAGAGAAACGGTATGGTACCGGGACCCCCGCAAGGCGGACTGGGAAGCCTACAGGGCAGACCTAGCTGTGGAACTGCGGGGGGTTGAGAGGGCCATAAGGGATTCAATAGACCTCGAGATTGCAGCAGTCCAATTGCGAGACGCAATTACCTCGGCCTATAACGCCAACTGCCCCCTGAAAATGAGGGTGTCCACCAGGAACGTCCCATGGTGGAACGAGGACCTCAGGCAAAGGAGGACGCAGGTTCGTAAGCTGTTTAACGCGGCCAAAAGGTCGGGAGCATGGGATGAATATAGACAGGCCCTATCGACCTATAACAAAAGACTGAGGGACGCCAAGGAGTCGTGGAGGAGGCACTGCGAAGAAGTGGAAAACACGTCCGAGAGTGCTCGACTACACAAGATCCTGTCTAAGGGCCCTCAGACTAACATAGGCTCCCTTAGAACACCCACGGGAGGCTTTACAAGCTCGGGGGAGGAAACTATGGAAATTTTACTCCAGACGCACTTCCCCGGCTGTAACATAATAAACCAATCACCTCCGGACTGGGAACACTCAGAAATAGAGGCGCCTTATAGGCGGGCATCTAGAGTAGACTGGACAGTCGCTAAAGAGGTGGTTACCTGGAGCAAAATCAGATGGGCCATTAACAGCTTTAAGCCATACAAATCGCCGGGATTTGATGGAATAATGCCCATCATGCTCCAACAGGGGATAGATATACTGGCGCCGGTGCTTACCCTCATTATGAGGGCCAGCCTGGCTCTGGGGTACATTCCGAGGGCATGGAGACTGGCCAGGGTTGTATTTATTCCTAAACCTGGGCGTCCAACAGACCAGGCAAAGTCCCTGAGGCCAATAAGTCTCATGTCCTTCTTGCTGAAAACAGTGGAAAAACTGCTCGACCGGCACATTAGGGGCGGTGTACTGGAAGCATATCCTCTACACTGCGGACAATATGCATACAGAGCAGGATTCTCAACAGAAACAGCACTGCACCAACTGGTGCTGAAACTGGAGAATACGCTGGAGAACAAGGAGGTGGCGCTGGGGGCCTTCCTAGACATAGAGGGGGCCTTTAGCAACACCTCGTTCGGATCGGTTCTGGCAGCTGCCCGGGAGCGTGGAATAGAGGAGACCTGCTGCAGGTGGATCGGTTCCATGCTCAGGGACAGGGCGGTGTTCACCTCACTCGCGGGAGGGACTCTGCTGGCGGGGGTCGCGGCGGGGTGTCCGCAGGGGAGCGTTCTGTCTCCCTTGCTCTGGTGTCTAGTCGTGGACGGCCTGCTGGGGAGGCTCTCGGGAGGGGGGTATGAGGTACAGGGCTATGCGGACGACATTGTCATCATAGTCCGAGGAAAGGTCACACAGGCAGTGTGGGAGCGTATGCAGACTGCACTGAAAGTGGTGGAAGGGTGGACGGTTGATCAAGGGCTCGGGGTGAGCCCCGAGAAAGCAACCGTCGTGCCGTTTACGAGGAGGAGGAAGTGTGAAAGCCACAGAACTCTCACTCTATACGGTAGGAGCGTTCCAATGGCCAGGGAGGTAAAATATCTTGGGGTCGTATTGGACTCTAAGCTAACCTGGAATGGTCACATTGGAAAAATACTGCGTAAGGCAGTCATGACCTTAGCCGTCACTAGGCGGCTATATGGAAAAACGTGGGGACTAAGACCTAGTATGGCCCACTGGCTGTACACAAGGGTGGTCAGACCATCGTTAACATATGCGGCACTGGTCTGGTGGCCTAAGGTGACACAATCCAGTGCCAAACAAAAACTAGGCAAGATCCAAAGGATGGCTTGCCTAGGCATCACAGGGGCCATGTCTTCAACCCCAACAGCCGCCATGGAGGTGTTGCTGGATCTACCCCCCCTACACTTCGTTATTATGGGAGAGGCCAGGCTAGGACTATACAGACTAGCCTGCAATGGTAGACTGAAGATCAACCCAGGCTTCAGGGGCCACTGCAAAATTCAGGAGATCGTGAAGGAACCCATGCTTGAAATGAGGTCAGACTTCGCGAGCCCGCGAATGTGCAGGGAAAACAACTTCACAGTGGAAATCCCTGATCGCGGGGCATGGCGGGAGGAGACACCGGGCATACCACGGGACGCGCTCGTCTGGTTCACGGACGGATCTGGCGGGGAGCGTGGGACGGGGGCAGGTGTTTACTCGGAAGGACCGAGGGTAAGTCACAGTATTTCCCTCGGAGCCCATGCAACGGTGTTTCAGACCTAGATGTACGCCATCCTGCACTGTGTGCGGGAGAACAAGAGGAGGGGCTACACCAACAAGCGGATCCTCATAGCCACAGACAGCCAGGCAGCCCTTAAGGCACTAAGTAGCCCACGGGTAAATTCCTGGCTGGTGAGTGAGTGCCGAGACGAGACGAGCGACCTGGCTGGGCAGAATGAGGTGACCCTCATCTGGGTGCCGGGTCACTCGGGGGTCAAAGGCAATGAAGAAGCTGACAGTCTCGCAAAGAGGGGGTCAGCAGAACCATTTATGGGACCAGAACCGGCTCTGGGCGTGTCAAAGAGCACTGCCAGGGGAGCCATTAAGTCCTGGGTCAGAAACCAACACAAGGTGTACTGGGCGGACTGTCCAGGGCTCAGACATGGGAAGTCAATAATTGACGGACCCAGTTCAAAGAGAGCTGTGGAGCTGCTAAACCTTAGCAGAGGACAGCTCAGAAACACAACAGGTCTCTTGACGGGACACATGGCCGTCAAGAAACACCTACATAAAATGGGGCGGTTCGAAGGGGACCTCGCATGCAGACTCTGCGGCGAGGGGGAGGAATCAGCCCAGCACATCTTGTGCGAGTGTATAGCTCTGGACCGGAAAAGACAACTGATCTACGGTCACTCTAGACCGGAGACAGAGCAATATAAAACTTCACCCTACCAATCGCTGTGCAGACTAGTTCAAGGCACAGTGATTCTGGAATGGGTGGAGTAAGACTAGGGGTATGCACAATCAACCAAGGGTTGCGGTGCTATCGGGGCGGCAAGGCCGCGGACGAGCCCTGAGGGAACAAAAAAAAAAAAAAAAAAAAAAAAAAAAATAATGATTTGAATGAATCTTCTGGGAAAGGTATCCCTTTAAATCCTCCAAAATTACACAATTCAAGAAATTTCAGGTCACTGAGATGATCAAATCTGCAGTTAATTTGCTGCTGAATTTGATCTATAATTTCGTAGAAAAGGCGGCGGTAAGAAGTTTGAAGGTCTGCCACATTATCATTGAGCAGACGCTTTCTTCGTGGCTCCACTTCTCCTAATTCAATTGTTTTTTCCCAGAACTTATCAAATTCATTCTTTTTTTGAATTATAATGGATTTAAATTCACTATTTTTTTTCAGGCAAAAACCAATGTCATTTGTTTTACATTGCAATATGTTAAATACATTATCTGAAAACGGAAATATTTCCGAAAATATATTAAGTAAAAAATTAAAATTAAAGTCTCCTTTCAAACCATCCAAAAATCCTCTAGAACTATTTATTGTTTCTGCGTCCCAATTTTTGCTATTTTCCATGATGTTTTCAAAAAGTTCAATTAACGATTCACAGTGTTCAAATACAGTTAACACAACCCTGCCGTTGTAGTTCCATCAGATTGCAGCTACTTTGGGTAAATGTTTTTTTAACAATTGGGTCTAAGGCTTGTGTGTGCTTCGTAGATTTGGAAAAAAAGCAGCCATTTAACACTTTACATTCTTTAATATGATTTATAGATTGGGATAAAATTAATTTTAATTTATGAGCACAACAGTGTACAAATAGAGCAGTGGAGAAAGTTTCCCACACTTTACCTTGAAGACCTCCTAAACGTCCGGCCATAACAGCAGCCCCATCATAGATTTGGGCAATTAATTTATTATCAGCATCCTCAATATCTTTCATAATATTAAGTACTAGTAATTTTATATAGAGCGTTTGCGGTACGATCTTCTGTCACATTTTTAAAGCCTAAAATCTTTCTTGTACACTCCCATCCATTTTTACGTAGCGTATTACTACAGATAGTTGACTTAAATTAGTTACATCGATTGTTTCATCTAGAACAATAGCAATGAAACCAGTCTGTTTAATTTCAGATTTAATTCTGTTCAAAATAATAGTGGCAGCAGCCGAAATTAAATCATTCTGAATGCGATTTTATGTCCCGCGAAAAACGTTAGACTGTTCCAAGTGATTTTTTAAACAAATGTCGTATTTGGCTATTAAAGAAACTAGGTCTTGAAAGTTTCCTCTATTTGCAGATGTAGTTGTTTCCTCATGACCCCTGAAGCCCAATTCATGCTGCGACCAAGAAAACACATAGCATCAATAAGTCTTTTTAATATGTTTCTGTTTTTATCAACCAGTTCATTGTGTTCGCGATGAATTTCAATCTGCTTGTCAACGGCGTATTCAATTCGCGTTTTTCCAAAGACACTTCATTTTAAAATGGTCTGTAAATGCGCTTTAGACATAACATGTCTTTGTACTAGTTTATGTAGATTATTCAAGTCGGAAAACCCACTTTTATTCCACAACCCCTTCTCAGTCACAAATAGACTACAAGACCAACAAAATAGTTTACTCCTGTTTTCACAACCCGTTAACCATTCATATTGTTTATGAGTTTTTTCCCCGTTGAAATGTCGAATAGGTGCATGTTTTAATTCTTGTATTTAAGTTTTTTATAGTAGGTTTCGGCCTACCTATATTAATAATAGCAAGTTTTTCAGCAAACAGTAAGGCTGAAAATCCTTTAGTTATCAAAAAACATACAATACAATCACAGTTATTATTACCACTTGTTTGTAAAGTTTGTAAATCCCCACCCCCACTATCACCGCTGTTAAAAGCTGATCTACTTGCAGCCATATTCATAATCATAAAATGCCAATGTATTTAACTTACTGGACTGCTTATATATAGGAAATAATCAGGCACATTCGCTTTGAACGCGCACCCTTTCTTTGTAGTACAACACGTTCTAAAAACATGCGTACATCGCGCCAAGCCGAGGTTTCTTTTATAAAGTTGTCCGCTGACTACGTGTATTTAACTGAAGCCATTGCATGCATCCACTCGTAGTGTCAGATCAGGTTCATGCTGTCCGCAATCGGTTGCATTCACCTTGCTAGGAGCGTATATACAAATACAGTATGCTGCATAATAAATAATTGTGTGTGAGCTTGCGAAATAAAAATTTTAATAATTAAATTAGTTTCAGAATTTGAAATTTAATATTTAAAATACAAAAGGGATTTTAAATAATGCGGTTTAGGTATGTAGTCGTTATTTTAAGGGAAGCAATGCTTCCCTTGCTTCCATGGACTGCACGCCACTAGGCTGGAGTTTGAAGCATATAAAAATTGGCTGAACGTTTTAGGGAGTGAAAACAGAGAATTGTGGGACAAATTGATAGCTTGCAGGATAATAGAAACGTGGTTGTTTTCAGATTGGATTTGTTGCAGTTGTCTCCTGGGTATGTTTCTGAATCGCTGAATGTCTTGTTGGATACGAAAATAAGAGAGGAGCATATTAATGATATTTACCGTTTAGGATGGACGGATAAGTGCCCAATAAAAATTGAGTTTTGTTTCCTTCCTGACGAAGAAACAGATTTTCAAAAACCGAGGTAAATTGAAGGGGGTCAAGCGTATTTTTGAGCGACGATCTGATCGATAGGCAGCGAGAGGAGCAGTAGATTCTTTTCAAGTACTTGAGACCGATGAGAGAGAGGTCGACTGTGAAGTGTTACATCCGGGGAAATAAATTGGTTACAAACGGTACATACTACTCACTAGAACTAGAGGAACAAGAATATCGTGACGAAACATGCGGTGTCATGTGGCTAAACAATAGCCCCTGCAATACCATCTTCAACTCTCGATACTAAAGATATATTAGAGACTGTTTAGGGGAAATCCACGACCAGTAATAAGTTCGAGAAAAGAATCAAGGAACTCCAAGATATACTGGGATCGTTAGTGTGCAGGACGGAGTAAGAAAACTGTCACTGGCGGTTAAGTACTCTTCTGCAAAAACTGAATTACCAAAGATGACAAACATTTAGTCTTGCTGAAGTTAATCGTGAGTAATCTGGAATCAAACCAGGTTGTTATGCTTTTGAAATCCAATAGGGCTGTATCATCCGTGAAGCCAATGACAGGACCCTGAAACGACTGTGCAAACAATTCGTTAATGTATATGTTGAACATTATGGGGAAGATGACTGAGCCTTGTGGAACTCCATATTCTATTGTTTTTTGTTCACTAATGTGTTCACCTATCTTTTTGTAGCTACGCCAGCGGCTTGCCATTATACACGGCTGTGGAGATTGAAGATGGAGAATGGTGATAATGGAACCGTGCGGATAGAAATCGTGAGGACGGTAAAATACCTGGGGGTGACAGTGGACTGTCATCTGAGATGGGATGAGCACATAAACAATCAGGTGTGAAAAATACGATTTTTTAGCAGCAGGTTTAAAGTGTACTGAGATATGTTTGACCAAAAGCATCTAAAAATCATATACAAATCTCTGGTTGAGACACATCTGCTGTACGGTAATCTCATCTGGGGAGGAGCTGCAAGATGTTATATAAAAAAGCTGGAAGTCGCTCAGTAGTGGATTTTAAAAATAATTGGGAACAGATATTATACTTACCCAAGTGATGACCTTTATGCGGAAATGTGTGTCCTGGATCTCTCTCAAATTTACCTTGGGTTGGTGGGTATCTGTCAACAAAAGAATACAGAAAGACTCACTGAAGCATCCCATGGCTATCAGACTCGATCGATTGGGAGTGGCAGCATGATCCCAAGGCTTGATAAGTCTCAGACACGACGATGTCATGTTCAAATGGGACCAAGACTACACAACTTCTTGCCACCGAAAGTACAGTCTGTATGTGACATGGGATTGTTAGAGGTGATGTTGAAGGCTTGGATACTCGACTAGCCTAGACTGAATGCCCGCAAGATAATTCATGGGTAACTATTGAATTATCGTTGTGCTGTGGTAATTTTTCTGATGCTGTCGCTGTGTGTTGAATGCCTGTTTTGTTGAAGCTCTGTCATATGAACATGTGTTATGTAAGAAAGTGAGTGAGGAATGAGCGAGTGAGTTAGTGAGTGAGTGAGCAAGTAAATAAGTGGGTGAATGAGTGTTTCTAATTTTGTATTGTTTCTTATTTGTTTTGGATCTTAAATTGTGGCCATTTTGATTGGTTTATTTGTTACAATAGTTAAGATTATTTGCTTTTGTAAGTAATGTTTGTATAGTGTAAATTGAATGTCTTGTAATCTTTCTTGTGGTCATGCGCAACTGTTACACAATGCATGTGAAGTCCATGTTTTATCCTGATTTGCAACAGAAACCCCAAAATAGTGCAAATAAGCAAACTTTAGTACTTCCGTAAATGTGCAGCCTTTATGGCCTGTTATGTATAGTCCACAAACAGAACAAAACTTATCCGGATGTGTAGTACAAGTTATTAAACGCATTGTTGCTTGAAAAATGCAACAGAAAAACTAAATTTATTGAAACCCAACCGACACAATATAGGCTGATAGAACACACTTCATTTGGCAGAGACCGGAAGATGACTACTGAAATGCCTCAGAAATGAGATAGTTACTCATATGAGAAAATATTAGTTTACCATCCAACAGCTTAAAAGCTAAACTAAGGATAGGCCAATACACAAAACATAATAACTAACAATAATCAAGCTAACAATACAAAAAAAGAGTCACAAATTAGATCGCTTTGAAAAACATTTTTATCTCTGATATGTTACTTGAGAAGATATCTAGGCGGTCTTGCAGTACAGAGTAATCATTGCACATCTGGTAAATTGGAGATGATCGCAGCAATCGTCTACGAGCAGTCAGGAGATAGAATGTGCCTGGAAAACGTGCTGCAATACGAGGCACATTGAAATTAAGTTGCTGAAGCAGACTAAGGCAGTCGAACACAGAATTAACCAGTTTATATAAAAATATAATGAAACTGCACTGCCTGCGCATCGACATACTCTGCAGACCAAAGCGAAGAAGTAAACCTTCCTGAGGAAAACCAATAGACGGATATCGACCATCCTCACGAAAGTTAAGAAATTTGAGGAATTTCCTTTGCACTGATTCCAGGCTTGCCACATGTATCTCATAAGTAGGAGCCCACACAACTGAGCCATATTCAAATCGGGACCTAACCAAACAGCTAAAGAGCAGAAGGAGGGTGTCAGTCTGTGAGAAATTTTTGCTGTTTCTTATCAGAAACCCTAGAGTTTTGTAAGCAGAACTGACAGTCTGCTCATAGTGTGGTTTAAAAGATAGAGTACCATCAAAAACAATTCCAAGGTCCTTAACTGTCCCGGGGCGGTCAAGTGGAAGCCCTCTTATATTGTATCCGAAAGTGATTGCGTGCTTATTTCGAGTAAAGGACATCACACAACACTTGAAAACATTCATAGAAAGACCACTCCGACAACACCATTCATCAAGGACCTGAAGACAGTTCTGGAGCCGCAAACAGTCATCAACACTCGAAATATTTGCGAAAATCTTAATATCGTCTGCATACATTAAAAAAGGAACATGTAAAACATGTTTAACTGGGTCAATAAATATATTACAGTAATGGACCGAGTATGGAACCCTGCGGCACTCCCGAAGTTACGTGATAGGTGTTAGATTTGAAGCCCCAAACCTCAACAAATTGCCTCCTTCCATCCAGGTAAGGTCTGAACAAGCCAAGCAAGCCCTCGGAGAATCCGATAGCCCTCATCCTGTCAATCAGAACAGAGTGATTTAGACAATCGAAGGCCTTATATAGATCAGTATACACAACATCAACCTGTGAAGAGCGGTCAAGAGCGGACGCAATGAACTGTGTAACGTCAACTAAATTCGTTACAGTCGATCTACCTGGAATGAAGCCATGCTGAGAAATAGAGAGTCTGTTTTTGATGTGAAACAGTATTCGCTGAAAAAGGCAGGCCTCGAAAATCTTACAGAAGGCACGTAGTATAGCTATTGGTCGATAGTTTGATGGATCACCACTATCCCCCGCCTTGAAGACAGGGAAAACCCGTGACAGCTTTCAAATCACGGGGAATGTTCCAGATCTAAGAATCAGTTTAAAAATTTTCTTAAGTGGAGTCAGGAAAGCATATAAGCAGTCGCGCACCAAGAAACCAGGAACCAGATCAGGTCCACAGGACATGTTAGCCTTAATTCTCTTAGCGGCTGTAATAATTTCGTCATCTGTAAAGTCATCAACAAAGAACATTGTGATGTCACCCGAAGCCAGGCTGGCGGCTGTAGGCGATGAGATGGGGGTGGAACCAGAACATCCAGCAAAATAAGAAGCAAAGCTGTCAGCTGCCTGTTGCTGGTTAGATGAATTTCAAATAGAAAAGTTTTGACGGCGTCGAGAAGAGCAGTTCCAGATTTTTTTAGGATTAGACCTAATCTCTCTTTCAACCATCTGAAAGTAGTTTACTCGAGAAAGATAAATGTATCTCTTAAGTTTTTGTCTCAGCTCCCTAAATCTATCCAGAAACTCCACATTTCCAGACTTCTTAAATTACACCATAATGAATATTTATATTTGATACTAACCTTAATTTCTTTGGAAAACCACGGGGGGTACCTATTACATGCTCTTGGAACAGTCATGGGAACATACAGATCAAACAAGTCGTAAATTCTAGAATAGAAAAAGTCAAGCATATAATCGACATCCTGAAGCCCATCCATGCCATCCCAGCACAAGCCGCCAAGCTCCGCATACAATCTGACAAAATCACATTTTTGAAAATTATATGATCTTTGCCCAGTGTGACCAACAAAAGGCTGATAAAAAGGCGATAGAACTGCTTCATATATCATCTATTTGATAACAAATACAAATAGTGTGGGCATGTTTCTAGCAGTTATGTAAAAAAAAACTCAATCTCCATAGATACTACGAATTCCGTATCTAAAATGCAGCTGCGACTCTACAATAATATTAACAAAACATAGCAGATACGGTTTTTGCTGAATTTGCAAACAAGCCGAAATTGTAGCAAAGTTTTAAGAAGCGAAGATAAATGTCTATATAAACACATATTTTTTTTTTACTAGCATCCCCTTATCGGATCTGAGTTTGATATTTTAAAATCCTGAAGTGATGAATTTTTTTTATAGTCATATATGCATTTAGGAGATCTAAATTAATACAAAAATAACGGGACCCAGCAAGTGCCTTATAATAGTGAATTTTATTATTATTTTTTAATTAATAAACCACTAGTTGTTTCAATTCATGTCTTTCAGATTTAATTCTTAATCTGGGAACTACAAATTTTGTGAACCACATCACTTAAAATTCACAACCGAGGTTTATTTACACCATTTCTAGCCACATGTAAAGTCTCATTCTAGTTAGTTTAATACCTTCAAAAATATATATTTTTGCATATCTTTGGGGGGAAAATAGGTCCCTTATAGCAGATTTACGAACTGGATATGAGTTCTAGTAGCCCTAATTTACAATATATATATATATATATATATATATATATATATATATATATATATATATATATATATATATATATATATATATATATATATATATATATATATATATATATATATATATATATATATATATATACGAAAGTCTCTCTATTAAAGAAAATTCACTAAAAAGGTAATTTTATTGGATAAGCGTATTTTTTTATTTTATTTGTAAACTAGTGTGATGAATGATATAATAGGGTTGTATAAACTATAAATACAAATGCATTTACCTTGTTCTGTTTGTACTAAAGGTGGTTTTATTATAATTTCCAACTCTGTATTCTCAAGTTCACACTTTTTATGACTAGCTTCTTTAACATGCTCAAGCGCATCGTGTAAACTCTTCAGAACCATCGAGCAAACCTTACATTTATACTGGTGCATTTCTTTATCGATCTTATTATGTGTCCTGTAAATAATAAGATTAAGGCGTAATAATACCACATTAGACAAAATGAACATCTAGAAATCTCTCATAAAAATTTGCAAGCATTCCTTTTATTACTTTCCTTTTTCCTTTTAACTTTCTTTAGCATCAATCGATTAAGCTAGCATTTTAATAAACCAAGCTGCTTACCTTATATGTCGATGTAACATCTTTATGGAAGAAAACTGCTTGGGACACAAGGAACAGGTATAATTTTTACGATAACAATGAGTTTTTACGTGATTAGCCAGAGTTGTTTTTAAGGCAAATTTTGAGCCACATTCACTACACTAAAATTAAAATTAAATTAAAACTCCAATACAATATACATATGAACAACAGACAAAATTTTTGCATTACATCCAATTTTTCAATTAAAGATAATAATAATAACAATACTTTATGCGTTCCATAAATACCCTATTGGGTGTAGAACATGTCATTTGTAAATATAAATCTAAATATAAACATATATACACACATATATAATAATATAATAAATAATAACAAATGTATATACAACTCTAAACATAAAATAAAATACTGTCAATGCAGCAGTATTAATTCGACAATATAAAACTTACAAACTTAACAAAGCAACCACACACCCGCATATACACCCCACAAATATTGTATTAACCCCCTCAGAGAAAGTATGCAATGGTGAACGTTACCATGCCAAAGTGACAGCTATTAATCTTGATCTTGAAGTGGTGGCAATATGTCTCAATCTCTGAAGAATTCATTGCAGGAATAGTAACACTTTCTCAGTAGAATATCCTTTAGTTCTTTTTTAAATGTTTTTACGTCCATATTTTTCCAACAGAGAGGTAGGTGAGGCAGAACATATAAAACATTTGTCATTATTATTGGAAGCAATTTCAAAAGAAGGCTTCAGGTTAAAATTCTCTAAATCTAACTTCGCACAGGACTCAGTAAAGTACTTGGGTCGTATAATCAAAAACAACACAATTACTTTAATATTTTTTTAATAAAATTCCTTAATTCCAAAGGTTTCTGTCGGAATAAAACGATACTAAAAACTCGAAATTCTAATAGTATAAATCCTAAACGTTATTTAAACAGGAGGGCGTAGGTTTTTCCAAACCTTAGAATGGATTAAATGTTATACAAAGTTGATACCGGTGAAAACTACATTGTTTTTGCCCCCGGTATAATTTTCCTAGTCTAATAATTGACTCTTTCTTAGCTTAATTATCGCTCTCACTGATCTACTCCTTATTGGTCCCAGCTAAACTCTCATGACTCAAAGCTCTATCTCTCCCTCGTATTATAAAATTTCACAATTATTTCCCCATCCATTAAAATTCCTATCATAAAACAACACATGAATTTTAATCTGATTTCATTTTTCTGATTATAAGTCCAGCGCCCTACAGCTCAATTATCTATACTAATTTAGCTTACAGCCAACATGATTCAAAAAATGGCTGCAATGTAAATATATTTTTTTTGCTGGCAAATTCATCATTTTTAGTAATAATAGATTGTTATTTCTTGTTACCATTTTTGGTTTGATATACACACTTGTGAAAACGTGTGATAATTGTGATTTTTTGTAAGTCTTTTGTGTTTTCCTAAAACGAAATGCAATATTATACGAGTTTTAGCTTAGTTCACCAGTTAAAGTTATATCTCATCTAGCAAAAGAATTTTGCAATACATTTTCTAAATTTTATTGGAATCACAAATTATAAGAAGGATTTTTCGATGAGATTGTCATGTGGCAACACTGCGCTGCAATTGACTTAAGAATTAAGGTTATGTCATTTTTCAATGGGTAAGGTAACGTCAATTCATGTTGCGATAAGTGTACCTGGAGACTGTTTGCGCAATTCAAAGGATTAAGAGACATTTTTAGAAAGTTTATTAGTTCAATGATGGATTCATTAATGTGTCACTCATCAGTTTTCGACTCTGGATTATATAGGTGACCCTTCTCCTGAAAAAGTAGCTCAACTCAAGATTATTCTGCAAAAATGTTACACTGAAGCAGTAATTGTACACAGAATAAACATTTCACAAGCATCAGTGACTACAGTAAAGAGATCTATGAATTTGGGTTTTGAGCAACATATTTGCCAGTGTTCAATCATAGCTCAGTTCGAAAAAAACATTGGTACTAATCTAATAATAATTTTCTTAGACATAATGATCTGACAAAAACACTTGAAGTACATATACTTAAATATCTCACCAAACACTGTCAATCCGGGAACTTGCCAGCCCAATTAATCTATTAATGGTCGATTACCGGGGTCGGCAAGGGCACCTCAGGCTGGAAGTACCCCAGCAGCCCTTACCCACGCCGGCAAAACCACTTATGGCCCTGATTTAGCCTTGCATTTTGAATCTGTTGACAAGCCTGAAATAGCCAAATCATGGCCTCCTGTTTCTTTAAAATATCCAAATAAGCACATCATTGATCTGCCAAGACTCATGACTAATCATCAGTTGAAGCTGATTATAGTGATATCACAAAACAGAAAATTTTGTATTCCTCTTGTGGATTATATTTCGTTTACAGATGCTCTTGAAATTTAAATTTCCCTCTCAAAAATACATGTGGCAGTTGGTAGCTATTTTCGCCCAAATTTTATATATTGGTACCTCTTATTTATGACCGTTCTGTCGGATGTCAAATGGAAAAAGTGCAGGTTTTTAGTTTTCTTAGCTAATGCCTGTAATATACGTTTTGTGGTAAAAATGTAATCATTTATGATGTTATCTGCCTTCTGCCTATGAATTTTAATATTGCTTCTTTATGATTACTCATTGTTATTCTGAAGAAATAATGGAGGAACTAATAAACAGGTAAGCAAGAATTCTGTCCTGACATAAGGTTGAAACAAAGAGGGGAATATTCATAAGTGCTGTGTGCTTCAAATGTTGCATTTTTAACGGTTTTTAGAATCAGTGTCAAAGTGGTTAGGTATCAGCAATTATTATTGGTAATAAAAATAATTAAAAGGAAAGAAATATGTCTAATATTTATAAATTCAAACTCAGAAGTAAATGCGCTAAATTCGGGAAAATCAGAAAATTCATCAATTCTATAATTAATATAAATTTTACTATTTCTCCAACGCCCGTGGTTACCAAAAGTACTGTTAATATGATGAATCATTCCTATCTACATCAAACCAATATCTTTAACCTAATTTGCTGGAAGCAAAAGATGAACACTTGGAACAGTGTGAGCCAATCAGTAATACTTCTGACAGCTTCGATATAAGAAATCCATTGCCACATAATGCCTCGGATGATATTGAGTTAATTGATCTCGACTTAGTTCTGACAGTGATTGCGAACTCATGAATCCTGTTGATTACTGTTCAAGTGAAGCTGAGGAAGATACTGATAAAGTTGACAATAATGAAACAATAACGTTCTTGATATCAAGCAGCATTTATATCTTTTATGCAATGTCAACATTATTTTGATCAAATATGTCCAAATAGAAATGTATTCTGATAATTTGTGTATATTTTCAATCCATTCATCTCACTCACCCAGCCATACCTCCTGCACACATCTACACTCTCCTTAACATCCGAACCCCATATCCACATCTGCACTACCACCAACCCCCAATCACTAGGCACGCAACTAAGAAATTATTTAACAGCCCATCATTTTTTTTTCATGTGCGGCATGTGATCGCCATTAGCTCTGAGTCATATTAAAATCATGGGAAAGTGTAGTGCGGGCAACTGTTGGCTGTAGTTGCAAAAAGATGCCGGTACGGTATGCCAACAAATGGTCAGCAGTTTCAATGCCGAAAGAAGTGTTATGGGCCATAAGCATCCAAGATGATAGTGTTTGCTGGGATGTACAGTAAAGTGTGATTAAAATGAGTTTAAAATTAAATATATATATATATATATATATATATATATATATATATATATATATATATATATATGTATATATCCAATTTGCATACAACTAGATAACAGGTGCAAAATAAAATAAATACCTTAAAAGGTCTTTCCATTGTGTGAACCCTTATATGTCTGATAAGATCTGACGGTTTCTTGAACCCTTTTGCACAGTAGTTACAAACATACCACTGGCTATCCCTGGACTTCTTCTTCTCCACTAGATACCCTCTGATACTTCCATCAGCACAGTGTTCAGTCAGTTTAACATAAGTACTCGATATACTATTCATGGTTTTAGACACTTCTTTGACAGCTTCGTCTTTAGCATTATCTGTAATCTCTTTTTGAACAGTCTCCTTTTTAGTCACAGCAGCACTGGTTTGTTGCTCCAACGCTTTCAGTTGCTTCATCCCGCTATCAAAATCATCCATATTTGAAGATGGATGCATTTTGGACATGTGTGCGTTTAACGAAGCTAGCTTTTTAAATATACAGCTGCAGTGAAGACATCTAAATGCTTTTTCTCCAGGTATTGTTGCCATATGTGTTTTCTTAACGTGAGTACTTAAATTACCTATAAACAAGCTTATTGTATATATAAACAAATAGATCAACACATAAGTTATTTGACCCAAATATTACTCAGCCACATAAAAAAAGAGATCTAAATATAACACTACAGTATACTCTCGATTATCCGTGTGCGGATTATCTGGTTTGCTGATTATCCATGCTAAAAAATTGGGCACAATTTGTGTACCGAAAATGCTAAGAAAGTACACCCTAGCACCTAAGGAAATTAATATATATATATATATATATATATATATATATATATATATATATATATATATATATATATATATATATTATTAATAATAAAAACTTACCCTTCTGGCAGAATTTCGCAGGGCACAAGGTGCATTCAAAAGGTTTAAGACCTGAATGCTTACTTAAATGAATGTGAAGTGTACTTTTCTGGTTAAAACCTTTGTTACAAACTTGGCACTAAAATAAAATATATACATTACACTATAACCTCCAAGGGCTAAATAACTTGATACATTTATCAAAGCAAGTTGAATGCCTGTGTGTTCCACCCTTTGGAAGGGGGCTTTAAAACGTCAGCCCTATGTACAATGCGATGTTGAACACATATAAGATCACTACCCTCCTCACAAAAGAGGATTTCAACAAAATGTTGAACAGATAAAAGTGCTCTCTGACATCCGGCAATCCGTTATTGGCCACAATTACAGAAATATGTCGATGATAAATAAGCAATATATAAGTTACAACAACAAAATAAGATTTCGTCGATGATAAATAAGCCAACAAATAAATAACTTACAACAAACAGTTTTTCGTCAGCATGTATTCGTTCGTGCCTTTCTAACAACGAAAGTTTTAGAAACTTTTTACTGCATGTTTTACATACATGCCTATGCTCTTTGTTTCCTTGGGTTATTTTCGATGTTTTACTTTTCAGCACCAGTTTTTCAACCTAAAAGCATGTTCAACATCTTTGTTAATAAGCTTTTTTTACAGTGTTTGGTAAAAAACAATATATATATATATATATATATATATATATATATATATATATATATATATATATATATATATATATATATATATATATATATATATATATATATATATATATATATATATATATATATAATAAAAAACAATACTTAAACTATAAATATATGATATTGCAAGTGTTGAAAATCATGGAATTGTCTTGTAACAAGTCATTGGAAACTTGTGACAGAAGAGTGGCAGTTTAATCAAACATTAACCTCAACTGTATAATTGTCAATAAATGAACATATAAATAGTCCGGATGCAAGCGCATTATAGTAGCGAACTTTCATAAAAATGTTTTGAAAATATTAATTTCACAAAACAGCATGAAGAACAAACAATTTATCTGAAACCTTTTACTGAAGAAGAAATCATGACGGTTGTAAATGATTTAGGAAATAATACAAGTTCTGGAATTGATATAACAACAAATGATGTAAAAAGTGCTTAAGAGTTCACTTTACTAGTTATAGCCAAATTAGTAAATAATGTTATACAGAGTGGCGAATATCCAGAGGTCCTAAAACAGACAACAGTTACACAGATACATAAAGCAGGAGATCACCACAATCCTAGGTATAAAAGACCCATTTTGATAATAATGAAACAGAAACTGGAAAAACTGGTGGTCCTCAAGGATCTGTAGTCGGACCAGTGTTGTATTTTTTATATGTACAAAATTTGTCACTAGCTAAACTGAAAGCCAAATATGTAACCTTTGTGGATGATACAGTACTGCTGTATTCTCATTATTGTCAAGATTAATTAGAAAGGATGGTAAATGGTGACCTGCAGAAACCTACTGTTCTTTGTTGTTAAGCAACAATTTGAGGTTAAACATTAATGAAACTGTATATATAATGTTAATATATAATATATAAATGACATAAATATTAAAATACTCAATCAGGTAACAAAACCTGTAAGATGCTATAAACATCTTGGAATTATAATTATCTTCGAAACTGTATCTTAAGAATATTACTTTTTGGTGAAAACCAATTTTTTTTATAGCAGATGACAAATATACTTGTGGTTACCAGTTAGTAGTGATGGGTCGTTATTTAACTGTCAGTTATTTTTAAATGGTTACCGAGCCGTAATGGTAACCACCAGTTATGGACTTATAAAAAAACAGCTTAAAAAATAACGCTTTTTACACTAGACTAGAATTCGGAGTCGTGTCTTTTTCAGTTCCACTGCAGCTAGGTTCGATGAATAAACATCGGTTTTCATCGGCAACTGTTATTTAACCATTTAACGGGATGAATAGCCTTGAGATTGGGAATGCTAAATATGTATGGGTATACAGTATAGAGCGGACTGTACTTCATAACATTATTATTTATACTAGTGTGCTCGCTCTCGCTCACAGCTTTAGGGACGTAGGATCTTCGGTACAATAAAACGGTTTAATTTTAATTTTAACCGGTTGTTGGTGGGGATACGGCATACGGACACTACTACACAGAGTTATTCTTTTAAACTGAGAAGCTGTTTTTTTTAAACAGTTGAGTTTCCCACTAGTATGTAAAGCCAAATATTTAAAAATAAAAAATGTTGGGTGAAAAGATTAATTTCTGTAAAAACGTGTTATTACTTTCACTATAGACAACGCAAAATAGGGTTATTTCACCTGAAATTAAAGTACTTATTTATTTAAATTTATATACATTACCTAAGAAAACAGTTAACACGTCATTTTCGTTTGTCTGATAATAGTTAAATGAATATATATATATATATATATATATATATATATATATATATATATATATATATATATATATAGGCTGTTTCCAAATTGTTGCGAAAAATGTTACAGGGTGATTCTTTGGCGAAAAATAAGGGGTGTCTTTTTATTCAGTTTTTCTTGAAACCCCTTCTCCTCCAAGTTACAGCCCTTTGAAATTTTTGAAACTAATTTTAAAACAACGAATATTAAAATAAGTAAATAAACAATGAATACTATATATCTTCCAATTTTTTTTTTTAACTCAAACTCAATTTTTTATACTGTTGGCTGTTGTTTGCACAGTTTTTAAAAGTGGACTGATAAAGATGACCAGTGAACCGAAAATGTGACTAGAGATAGAGATCTTTCTAAGAAAGAATAAAAGCATAATGTAATAACAAACCATATGTACAGAATAAAGGCAAATTTCTTTACTGAAATTTTATGAGCTGCGTTATGTTATGGAGTTCTTAGAATCACTCCCTGTGTAGCAATAAAAGTTCTAACGTCTAACTTCCCAAGACATGATAAATAATGATATTTATTGATGCTTGCTGTGGCATTGACATTTACGTAAAGACCCCTCATAAAATAAATTTGTTAGAAATGACTAGTTTGTAATTCCTAAAACATCTAAGTAAATACTAATATAAGACTCCTTTCTGATTTCACTTCAGAGTGGCAAAAGATTTACGACACGCTTATTATAACTTCTTAACCCTTTGTTTCCTTTTCATATCGACAAAATTTGAGATTTATACACTACGTGAAATAACGGGGTAAAAATACAATGCATTTATACTAGTGTGCTCGCTCTCGCTCACAGCTTTGGGAATGTAGGATACTATCGATCGACTATCCAGTTTAAAATAACAGATAAATTACTGAAGCCGTTATGTTCAACGGTTATTATTAAATAACGTTAACGGCTTCAACTGTTAACAGAAAATAACCGTTTTTCCCATCACTACCAGTTAGACTGTTATTTGACAAGGGATCAAAACTCGGAACTGTCACTTTATAAGTCATTACAAGACTGGAAAGTAATTTAGGAGAAAAAAATTACACAAATTATGGTATAAACTGTATATTTGCATGAAAAGCTCACCTTAATGTGACAATTGATATGCTCTTTATACTTGACTGAATCTTGGAATTGTATTTTACAATAAGAACATACCATTGAACTGTTATCTTGTGTATTTCTTTGGTGACTCTGTTTGTGCTTAAATAATTGTTCCTAAAATATGAAAATTATTAAAAATATAAAGACATAAAATAATAAAGATTAGTGCTAAGAAAATATTATGATGAGATACAAGTCCAATCAATTCGTGTACTGCATCTTTCAGTAAACCCATCAACATTTTTTTTATTCATGCAGTATACATCATACAAATGTTTGTACAAGTCAGAGAGAAAAAAACACTATACATAAAATTAATCAATTAAGAAACTAATCAAGTATACAGGGTGCTTCACGGTGAGTGGCCTATTAGACGTTTCTGGAGAACTACATCTATTTAAATTCTGAAAATTTGTATCCGCACGTTTTTGATATTGATCTTTCTAACTAAAATATTTTCAATTAGCCTGCACTTCCGGTTATACCGGAAGTCGACACAAACTTTGTTTTTTTTTAATGGAACACCCTGTATATTATTAGCTTTTTTAATTACACGTTCAATTTAAGGGCCACTTTATGACAACATATTCGAGCTAGTTCGTACCGTTTCGGATTTATTCGCCATTTTGTAGAAAAAGTTACGATTGGAGCGCTTTAGAAAAATTCAGATATCTTCAAAGACATGCAAGACAGAAACATGCGGTTTTCACTATCCAATAGAGCGTAAACATTTCTACATACTGTTATAAACACAATACGATTTTAAGATAACTGTTATTTATAAAATACATTTGAATTTGAAAATTTTCAGTCCGAGATAAATGGATTTTTTTTAATGGAAGGGTACCCATATGTCCCCAGAATCCGATTCTGCGTTAAATTCCCTATCTTCTAAGTATACATTATCCTATACCTATCTCTTATAGTTTTCTTTGAAAATATTAATGGTCAGCGGGGTAGCGCCAACCTTTGACTACTTATTTCTTTAATGAGTGTCTTATTTTAAAAGGGACATACAGTAACTTGCAGTTCCAACTGATTCCTTTTTTGATAATTTTCCGACCTATATTGGGTATTTCCTATAGCTAAAAAGGACAGTTTTTGAGGTATTTAGAGACATTCAAAAACATAACACAGCATAATTTTTCCTTATACTATGGTTGAACGTCAACGCTAAGGCAAGTGTGCCATGATGAACAATTTATATTACATACTTGTCATTCTAAATTATTCGATAAATGTCAATGTACTAATGTTCATAGTTAAGATGGAAAATCATTATTCCAATGCAGATTATTTGAATTTATTTTACATCCATGGAGAATGTAACCGAATTATTAGTAGAACATATAGAAGGTTTAATGAGTTAAATCCTAATCTGCCACCCATGAGTGAAAAGAAGTTTAGAAGGATTGAGTCAAATTTCCTAGAATTTGGTACTTTTAAAACACCCAAAGTGAATCCCAGTCCAGTGACTATAGATGAAGATAACGAAATAACTGCCCTGGCTTATTTCGGAGCATATCCACATGCCTCTATTTACACTGTAGTGAACGACATAGGTATTCCTTACTCCTCTGTGGAAAGAATCTTGTAGAAGCACAAAATGCACAACTATAAGTTTACTTTAGTGCAAGCTCTGCATCCAGAAGATGCTAGTAAAAGGGTCCAGTTTGTATATATTTTCAACCCATTCATCTCACTCACCCAGCCATGCCTCCTGCACACATCTACACTCTCCTTAACATCTGCACTGCCACCAACCCCCAATCACGAGGCAAACAAATAAGGAATTATTCAACAGCAAATCTTTTTTTTTCCTGTGCGGGCATGTGATCGCCATTAGCTTTGAGTCATATTAAATTGATGGGAAAATGTAGTGTGGGCAACTGTTGCCATAGTTACAAAAAGGATGCCGGTACGGCATGCCAACAAATAGCCAGCAGTTCCAGTGCCGGTAGAAGTGTTATGGGCCATAAGCATCCCAACTGATAGTGTCTGCTGGGATGTACAGTAAAGTGTTATTAAAATGAGTGAAAAAAATTTAACAGGATTGAAAGACAAAATAAATACCTTAAAAGGACTTTCCATTCTGTGAACCCTTATATGTCTGATAAGATCTGACGGTTTCTTGAACCCTTTTGCACAGTAGTTACAAATATACCACTGGCTATCCCTGGCTTTCGTCTTCTTCACTAAATACCCTCTGAAACTTCCATCAGCACAGTGTTCAGTCAGTTTAACATAAGTACTCGATATACTATTCATTGTTTTAGGCACTTCTTTGACAGTTTCATCTTTAGCACTATCTGTAATCTCTTTTTGAACAGTATCCTTTTTAGTCACAGCAGCACTGGTTTGTTGCTCCAACGCTTTCAGCTGCTTCATCACACTATCAAAATCATCCATATTTGAAGATGGATGCATTTTGGACATGTGTGCGTTTAACGAAGCTAGCTTTTTAAATATGCAGCTGCAGTGAAGACATCTAAATGCTTTCTCTCCAGGTATTGTTGCCATATGTGTTTTCTTAACGTGAGTACGTAAGTTACCTATAAACAAGCTTATTGTATATATAAACAAATAGATCAACACATAAGTTATTTGACCCAAATATTACACAGCCACATAAAAAAATATCTAAATATAACACTACAGTATACTCTCGATAATTCGTGTGCGGATTATCTGGTTTGCTGATTATCCGTGCTAAAAAATTGGGCACAATTTGTGCACTGAAAATGCTAAGAAAGTACACCATAACACATAATTGAATTAATGGGGTTTTGATTATATATATATATATATATATATATATATATATATATATATATATATATATATATATATATATATATATATATACACACATATATATTACCTGAATATGGTACGTAAGTTGCTTTTTTAAATTCTTCAATATTTAATTAGCTTTTATAATTCCCTCTTATATAATTTTACATGTCTCTAGTTTGGGTTCTATTTGGATAATTTTATTTAAAAAAATATATATATATTTATATTCTAAACTCAATCATCCTATATATACTTTAAATAACAGTACAACTATATTGATTTGGCTCGAGCTTTACACAGCACAGATATTAAGAAGACTGTTATTATTATTGTATATTAAGAAGATATTAAGAATATGTTAAATAACTGTGCTTATATAATATAAATAAGAATTGAAAATCTATATATACAAGGTTTTTACCTACCCTTTTTCACTTACTGACTCTTGTCATGTTTCCCGTATGAGCGCAATCCATTCTTCCCCAGCTACTTCTTTTACTGGTATACCTAACATATCATTTAGATATATATATATATATATATATATATATATATATATATATATATATATATATATATATATATATATATATATATATATATATATATATATATATACATACATATATATCCTGTTTCAAATATTACCTGCCCTGACTAGCCTTTTAAAATGTTTTGTTAAAGTTGATTTTTTTATAAAGAAAAATTATCTATGATTTATCAAGCTTAAGATTCCCTCTGAGGGTTGTTTCAGAAATAGGCCTTTAAAATAAGTTGGATCAAATTTTGAAATTAAACCACATGAGTTTCAAAGTACCTAACTGTATTTTCCATCATAGGTTATGAACAATTTTATTACAGAATTTCTTTCGGGATCACGTTTTTAATTTCATATAAATAAAATTCACTTAGTTTATAAATACCTTATTATTATCAAGAGCATTAAATCTACTACAATGCCTCTTGTTCTTCCTTCTTATCTCTTTGTAATTCCCAATTAAACGCAGCTGTGTGTTTGGTGATGTAGACGCCTTTGTATTGTCTGCTATAAACGATGGCTGGCTGCTTCTGGTTACTCACATTTATTTTTAATATCACTTTGAATAATTCTTATTTAAAATTTCACTTACTGACTTTTAATTATACGGGTTTTAGTTGATTTATGTATGTTAAAATATTCCATAAAACAAACTGTTTACAATTACATTCACTCTCTTTCCCAAACAACAGCGTTTCATAATTATACAACGTCAATCTTATGTTTTAGATTTTAAAACAAACACATGCTACTGCATAACGACCTCACTTTGCCCCTTGACAATGGGATGACGTCTGCTCTGGGAGAACTACCTGACTCTTTAAAGATTCTGTTAATACTGAACTGCTTCCTCTTGTTTCTTGGTTATATGGATATATATATATATATATATATATATATATATATATATATATATATATATATATATATACACAAGTGAATCCACCAATCAGAGCTCAGTACTCTGTTCTGAAATTTTCTGTCAAACTTGAAACATCAAATATTATTATTTTGACAGTTTGATAAAATATTTATATTTACATTTCTAAATTCACTATTTCTTAATTTTAATTTGATTCGATTGATGACTATATGTAACACATTCTCTGTTAAATAAGCTTTCTTTTAACACCCATTAGTCACTTCTGAACTCTTTATATAATTCCATTATATAAATGAAATTGACTGTCTTGGGCTTCTTATAAAACTATACTTCTATTTCTTCAATTATTATGATTATTCCAACATTTTTCCAATTTCTATTTATCTCAAAAATTTCCTCTTTAAATTACCTATCTTTTTATATTAACTTCTCAACCTATTTCATGACCTAATTACTTTCTACACACAAAAAGTTCATTATATTTTCCCTATACTCTCCTATTTTCCGGCTTTAATTCTTTAATTTCGTATCAGAAACGTCTTTGATTGATCTATTATTGTTTATTCACAACCCATACACTTTATTTTACTAAGCCTACCTAATATATTCTGTTAAATTATTCCTTAAATAATTATTTTTAAAAACTCTAACTTTCACAACCTATTTGTTTACTGATTATATTTTGGCGAATTCTTTTACACCAGCTTTAATTATTCTTATATGTTTTAAACCCCCTTTATGCCTAAGATGTGGAGAATTTTTCCATCTATCTTTCTTATATACACTTTCCTGAGAATTATGAATCATTAAGTAACCCATGGTCTGTTTCTTGTGAACCTTTTACATAATTTAAAAGTTAGTAATTAACATTTTTACTTGTTTTACATATTTTCTACCCCCTTTTTTCCAATCTTATTCACTTTATACCTATCTAGCTGTGCTTACTTGACCTGCATATCAAGTTGCTTTTTTACTTTAAATTCTTTCAATATTTAATTAGGTTTTATAATTCCCCATTCTTACATCACTTTACATGTCTAGATTGGGTTCTATTTTGATAATTTTATTTAAAAAAAATCCATGTATATTCTAAACTCAATCATACTATATATACTTTAAATACCAAAAAAAAATTGGAAGTATATTATTCAGAGAGCTGTCAAATATTTTTGGAATGAACTTTGGTGAAACTATGTCGAAATACTCCACAAGTCAGCGACTTATCTGTATTGACATGCTATATAATTATGACCAATAAAGAATATTATTATTACTATATATATTACAACATAACCGTAGGGCTGAATAACTTGATAATTTGATGCATTTATCAAAGCAAGTTGAATGCCTGAGTTCCACCCTTTGGAAGGGGGCTTTAAAACGCCAGCCCCATGTACCATGCGATGTTGAGCACATATAAGATCACAAAAGAGGATTTCAACAAAATGTTGAAAAGATGAAACTGCTCTCTAACATCCGGCAATCCGTTATTGGCCACAATTTTGGAAATATATCGATGATAATTAAGCAAAAAAAAACTTACAACAAACAAATACGATTTCGTCGATGAAAAATAAACCAAAAAATAAATAACTTACCAAAAACGGTTTTTCGCCAGCATGTATTCGTTCGTGCCTTTCCAACAACGAAAGTTTTAGAAACTTTTTACATACATGCCTATGCTCTTTGTTTCCTTGGCTTCTTTTTGATTTTTTGATAATCTTTGAAGATTACCAAGAGTTGCAGTTTAATCAAACATTAGCCTCAGCTTCAGCTGTATAATTGTCAACAAATGAACATATAAAAAGTCTGGACGCAAGCGCATTATAGTATACCGCGAACTTTCATAAAAATGTTTCGAAAATCTTAATTTCATAGAACACCATGAAGAAAAAACAATTTATCTGAAACATTTTACCGAAGAAGAAATCATGACATCATGACGGTTATAAATGATTTAGAAAATAATACAACTTCTGGAATTGATATTACAACAAATGATGTAAAAAAAAGTGCTTAAGAGTTCACTTTACTAGTTATAACCAAATTAGCAAATAATGTTATACAGAGTGGCGAGTGGCGAATATCCAGAGCTCCTAAAACAGACAACAGTAAACAGTAACACAGATACATAAATTGGATCAACTAGAAATCTTCAAAAAGAGCATACGTCTTTTCACCATGATATAATGACTTACAAAAGATATGATATTGCGCATCATGATATAATAACTTAGAAGATATATGATATTGCGCATATGCCCCGCCCCCTCCTATGACGTCACGTGGTGAGTAACGTGATATAGAAGTCCAACTACACACTTAAAACAAAGTCAATCGCAATCAAATAGTTTCTATACGTCAGTTTAATGCGGTTGACGTTACGCCTATATTCTCTTTTTCAGATAATAGAGATCGCAGCAATAAATTTAATCGTTTTCATTTTTATTACTTTCAACTGTATGCACTTAAATATTAGTAAAATACGTAATTTGTTAAGAGTTTGTGATGAAACGTCAAACCTCACTCCACGACAGCATATTATTGTTGCATTGGACTCACCACTTTACGCCATGCGCGTGACAGTTCTAAAAATAGGTAATCTGAATATCATATCTCTCGGTATTTGTATCATGATATGATATTGCGCATATGCCCCGCCCCCTCCTCTGACGTCACGTGGTGAGTTACCTTATAGAAGTCCAACTAACAAAGTCATTCGCACTCAAAAAGTTTCTATACGTCAGTTTAATGCGGTTGAAGTTACGCCTATATTGTCTTTTTCAGCTAATATAGATCGCAGCACTAAATATAAACGTTTTCATTTTTATTACTTCCAACTGTATACACTTAAATATTAGTAAAATACGTAATTTGTTAAGAGTTTGTGATGAAACGTCCAACCCCACTGCATGACAGCATATTATTGTTGTATTGGACTCACCACTTGACGCCATGCGCGTGACAGGTCTAGAAATAGGTAGTCCGAATCATATCTCTCGGTATTTGTATCATGTCTTTTCACCCACAAAATCGATCTCCTCACTCTACACACTACGTAACTCAAAAGAGCGACACTTGACATAATACAGTGCAATCAGCATGAAGGATTATTTCTCTATGAAAGAAGGTAGATTATTTTTCTCTATGGTAGCGGCATCATAGAGTAATAGATACGATTCATTTATTATTGTTTTATATATGCTCAGCCAGACATTTCGTCAACAAATGTGGTACATTAGTGTGACGCCATAGTATGTTAAATACGCTGGAACGAGCGTGAACTGTATCTATATACATGCGTTTTGTTGTATAGTTTGAGAATGGTTGTTTTTGAATATAAATTTTAGCAAAGATGCATTGTAAGCCTATTTTATAAACATTTGTACACATTCTCACAAGCGGACAAGCCTTACTTTTGATGAGAATTTAAAAGAAACAGAAGGAATAAGTTAGCCCATATGAAATCATGGTTGTTCGGATTCCGTAACCATGACAACATTTTCTCGCACTGTTGTCGGACGTCACAACCACAACTAATGTACCGCATTAAGTATTCTCAGTTGGTACTTGACTATAGTACCGTGGCGTATCGTTGGGCCGACACATCGTAAAGTCGACACTACAATAGAACGCCGGTTCGATGGAGAATACAGCTTTTTTCAGTATTTTTTGTCTCGCCGGCTGGGTCTAATATTGATCTCTGCTTCATCTTCAGTTGCAAAACGTGACATATAAGGGAAATTGAAATAAAAATGCGAATTTATATGCGCGCGGGGCAAATATAGGCACTCATATGAAGATGGCTTACATAATAAAGTTATTTGTGTAAAAAAATATGTTGAGTTATTAGATACAACTATGTGAAAACTGGAACCTGTGATGAGCACTAATAAGTACACTTGGAGAACACCCAAATCACCACAACACATATTTCAGAGACCTTAAGATCGTTTCGTTGACCAAGTCAACATCTTCAGAGGAAGAAAAATTCTAACATAAAAAACTAGATCCCGTATATTTATATCGCGTCAAAGAAAAGAACTAGTCCGAAGGAAAGTTGTCGTCCAAGAAAATTTGTTGGGTAATACGAAAGACAAAGACAAAGTCACTGAAATGTCCGGAATTTATGAGATTAGTTGCAAAGATTGTGATCTTAAATACGTGGGCCAAACTAGGAGAAACATAGCCACCAGATTTCGTGAACATCTCGCACAGTTACGATATGGTACGGTAGACAAATCTTGTGTGGCACAACATATATGGGATAATAACCACCACATTGACAAAGAAAATTTGAAACTTGACAAAAATGTCAGACATCAAACTATGCTTGATTCATTAGAAAGTATTTTTATATTAAGGTCTATTAAAAACAAAACTTCATTAAATCGAGCTGCACCTGTAATTTCTAGCCCATTGTTTACTCTTTGCATTTGACCGCTTAAATACTCAAAATTAGTCTGGTAGAATAATAAATTATTGTCAATAACTCGGCCGGTTTATACATATACTAATCACTATGTTTGTCTTGATTTAAATACCTGTTCGGTTTTTGTATATATGTAGTCAATATAAATATTTTCACGTAGAATTAAAATCAATATATAGTTTTTGTGTAGTATTTTTGTTGAACTATTTTCCTTTGTTAAAGGTAACACGGTGAGACAGACATCTGGGTTTTAGTTTTCTATTTTTAAAAGAGATGATTTGAGTTTATGTTGTTTATCTCAGCAGATGTCCTTATCGGCATAAACCAATATCCACATAGTAAATTTCTAGATCGAAAGGAAACGTGCTGTTTCTTTAAAGAACGCCGGTCGTTTTTAAACCTATATTAGATAAGGGTCATAAATTTGTCGACCAAAAGATTAAAGCAGGTCTCCGACCTGTTTCACTGCGCAATAAACAAACGATCGTTCTTGGACGACAACTTTCCTTCGGACTAGTTCTTTTCTTTGACGCGATATAAATATACGGGATCTAGTTTTTTATGTTAGAATTTTTCTTCCTCTGAAGATGTTGACTTGGTCAACGAAACGATCGTAAGGTCTCTGAAATATGTGTTGTGGTGATTTGGGTGTTCTCCAAGTGTACTTATTAGATACAAATAAACATACTTATGTGTAATTGATTGTTATATATGTATGAAACCCAATCCTAACTCACCTTAATGAAAAGGTCATTTTCTAATTTTAAAAAATCGATTGATATAAGATTTTATTCCATATTTTAATTACAAAAATGTGATTTAAAGTGAAGCCACATATTATTAAGCATTTATTTTCAAGAAAGTTATCTTTGATGGCATCTACTTTTTCACATTTTATAATGCATAGCTGCACAATTGTTTGAAAATGTATGGTTGCGAGGGCAGAAGGTTAAGTACTTTTTTTATAAATGTAAATAGGCAATGAAGAAAAAATCATTGGAGATTGAATATGTGGTCATGCCTTTAAAGTTATTTGGGTAAAAAAATTTGTTGAGTTAGATATAAATTATAAATATACTTATGGCTAAATTGTTGTTTTTGAAGATATAAATAGTTGTAAACCTGAATTACAATGTTCACACTCAAATAAACTATGGAGAATGACAGGCAGTTGTTATTGTCGTAAAAAAATCGAATGATATGTTTTGTTCAATTTTTTCATTAAAACAATTTGATTTAAAGAAAAACCAGATTTTCATAAACTTTCTATTTTCTTCTTTTATTGGCAAATATTTTCAAAAAAGCTGTCTTACATTATTTTTAATGCCTTTATTGGCGGCAAATTTATTTTTCAAAATTTATTATGCCTTTTTTTTTAAATAACGAACAAAATGAACAAGGAAAAAGCTGTCTTTTATATTATTTTTTAATGCTTATTTGCTGCAAATGTTTTTCAAAATTTATTTAACAAAAATTTTAGAGCATTTATATGAACACTCACTTCTATAGCGCACTTTGTCGCGTCCAGACTTTTTATTATAAGTAGCAGAATGTTCTCCACATGATTGTACACTTATTTTCTTATGCTGGTTACATTTTCACGCATTCACTGTTTTTGGAATACCTAGTAATACTTTAATTCTTTATAAACTCACTGGGCAGTTCTCCCGACATATAACATTTCTCAATCTACACATTTTTATAATATTCATTGATAGCAAATTAAATTGTCCGGTTATTAATAATAAATTGACAGATAAATAAGGTTGGAACTGAAATGGTCTCAAAAACTTTTAAACATGTTAATTACAATTTGGACATATATTTACTATTTTAGTTTAAGTAGTTTTATGAAAATTCGCTGCCATAACGCACTTGCTGCGGCCACATTTTTTGTTGTTATAGACAAACCTTATTAACGCGACTTTTATTAATTTTTTTCAAATATATCAGAATAAACGTGTGCTTTTGTAAAAGTGTGACTATATATGCATCAAAATTATTCAAAATTCTCGCTTATTAACATTTGAAATATTTTTATAACTCTTTGCAACAAAGCAGTTGCTGTATGTTGATTTTTTTTATGATTTTATTTACTATTTTTTTTTAAATAAAACTCGCTACCACAAGTAACTTGCTGCATACAAGTTTTTAACAAATATTTACTGTTTTACAACAGGAATTTTTTATGCAAATTTGTTACCATTACGCACTTGCTGCGCTCACACTTTTTTCTGATTGTAAATCAACAAATCTTATCAAGTGCCTTTATTTATTTTTCTCAAGTATCGGAATAAATGTGTGCTTTTCTGAAGGCTTCACTATATATGTATCAAGATTTTTGAAAATTCTAGCTGAATGGGAAAGATTTAAGATTTGAAATTAATGAAAAACTGTTTTTAATACTTTTATTTACTGTCTATTTGATTACAATTTTTTTAATTAAAACTCGCTACCAAAACGCACTTGCTGCGTCAACAGTATTTTGTTATTGAAAATGGATAACTCTTATTAGGTGCCTTTTATTATTATTTTTCAAATATCATAAGAGCTGGTAGTTTGGCTATTTAGGTTTGTTTAAAATGGCCTTATAAATTTAAAACGAGGGTTCTTTTAACTTAATCATAGGTGTACTATATCAACACGCAAAGGTGTTAAGCAAATTGCCTACTGCATAAACTTTCAGCACTTACGTGATGAATTACAGTCGACCAATAAATTAGTGTACGTCCGCCTAAATGGATTGGTGTATGCAGATGTTGCATACATGTAGGCGCTGTCGGTCGAACGATACACACTCCTATAGTACTACTCTACTGACTCATATTACCTATCAAGGCCATTATATAACTGTGTGAAAAGTCCGGGAACGTCTCTATTATTCAATGATCTAATACTAGGCAATATGATTAGATCATTGCTCAGATTTCAATTCAGCTACCATTTGATTCTTGACGCAGCAAGTGTCATATGGTAGTGAATTTTCATAGAAATGATCTAGGCTTTTTTTTACAAAAAGTATATATGTGCCAAGAAAAAATAGAATTTGCCTGTAACCTTCACTAGATTTTGTTTACCACACCCAATATGTTGGTCTTGTGCATGCTCTGGCGTTCAGCAGCAACTTTTTTTTTCTTCTAAATAAATGTATGACAGTTTTTTTTTGCTTTCAACTTTTTTTTGCTTTCAACTTGAGAGATCTAAATTTTGGCACATAATATACCTTTTATAAGGTAAACCTGGGCACCAAGTTAAGTTGCCATAGCTTTGTTGTTTCCAGAGATACAGGTTTTCTTGGCTAATGAACGTATCCAAGCCACTTATACAAATCGAAGGTACGTACCAAATTTCATCAAAATCAGCCTATTATTTTTTAGTTATCAATGTGATACCTATATATATATATATATATATATATATATATATATATATATATATATATATATATATATATATATATATATATATATATATATATATATATATATATATAGGGTCATTCAAATTCGAGCCTCCCATGGGATTTCGCTTATTATCGAAGACAGAGGGTAGGTTTACATTCGGCAAAGTTGCTAAATTTTGTGCTCTTTAATATCACACATCGGCGTAGCTAGCCTCAGTTTTCAGGGCGGGCCGTGGTCCCAAGTGTAGGTTGGATTTAAAAAAAATATGTAAATATATGTTTTCTATTTTCTTTATTAGAATCTTTCAGGGGGGCCGAGGTACATCAGGGGGGCCAGGCCCCCCTGCCCCACCTAGCTACACCAATGTACAGAACACCAACTTTCTGCAACTGTTGTTCAAGAAATTGTCAAAAAACTGAAAAGAGATTTTCACCTCTCATTTACTTAAACTCGTATAAAGAAACAAAAAGCACATTCCCGCAGCTAATTGCAGTTTTCTATCTGATAGCGAACTCAAATTTTTCTACAATATTTTGCCTTTTTTGGGACATCTTCTTATTTCTTGTGAGCGCTGTATTGGATTTTAACACCATAGGATTTCTGTTTTTTTTTATGTATTGAACAATGTATAACATGTTAGGAAATAATTTTTAACAATTGGACTTAACCTATATATAACCAGTAGTAAAGTTCAGATGCAGCAAAAGTGCTTTATGGTAGCTCATTTTCATAAAGAAATTTTCAAATTTAAAATTAATTTTCTTTCTTTTGGTCTAGGAAATTCAACTTAATTTAGTATGTATGAAATTTTTACAATTGCAGCATGTGTACTAAATTTCATGAAACCAACTTTATTATTTTTAGAGATATACTTTTGTTTCGTGAATTGAAAGCCTTTTATGAAAATTCACTACCAATGTGTACTGACAGTGTCCATGCTTTCTTCTGATTGTCTATATTAAAAGAGTTTGTTTTTTAGAAACTTTAATGAAAATACTTATACAGTCTTGAAAGCTACAATAAATTATCATGATGTATATAATTATAAACTAAAACTAATTTTTAAACATAATATGTCATATAGTACTACTTATAATACTAAATCATATTAAAATGACCTTAGCAAGTCGAAAAGAAATTATGACTTACAGACATATTACATACCTAATAAAATAAAATTATGATAAACCATTTTAATGTAAATAGGTTTAATTAAAAACTACAACAGTCACTAAAACCAAAAAAATCTAACAAGCAAATGAAACATTTGCTACATTATATAAGTAGTAATTACAAATATATATTATTCTCAATTCTTGTCTTCTCTGCTGTAAATACTATTAAAAGTGTGTCAAATTTGTCAAGTCACGTCAGAGTTAAAAATCACCTAGTGGCTAAAATATAGATTTATAGGTTTTCTTCTTTAGTTACACGATTCTCCATTTGAGCCTTCTGCTTTCTTACAGCATTTTTTTATGGATGGGACTGCCTCAACATGCCTGATCATTAGTGGTGATGGATGATGATTTTTGGCTAAAATTCTTAAATTACCATCTGAGTTTTGAAAAATTACTGAATTTGCCGTATTGATGAATGCTGATTAAGTTTGTTTATGTAGCATTAGGAAGTAGTTCAAGTAAGTCTATATATAGAAGTGTTGTAAATATTATGAGACTTTATTCATTTTGTTATTAAAAAGTTAAACAGCGTTATTATGTCTGTCTAGTCCAATTTATAAAAGTTACCCGGATTACCCCCCAAATAACCTCCACTCCTCAACATGGTCCTTCGACGAAGTAACCAGTGCCGTTGGTGATACAGTGAGCACAAAAATTCCTTATTTTTAAATCACCTATCCTTATAAAAAATCCTTTAATCCGCCCAAGTCTCCAAATACTTTTTAAGTTTTTAGGTACAATCAAGGACACAAGCGTTAAACTTCAAAGGACACAAGCATCCAAAAAAGCACCTATACAGGGTCAAGTTCAAAGCAAACAAGGACACAAGTGTCCAAAAAAGCACCTATACAGGGTCAATTTCAAAACAAACAAGGACACAAGCGTCTAAAAAAAAGCACCTATACAAGGTCAATTTCAAAGCAAACATGGACACAAGCGTCCAAAAAAGCCCCTACATGGGGTCAATTTCAAACAAACAGGGACACAAACGTCCACAAAAAGCACCTATACAGGGTCGATTTCAAAAATACAGGTCACAAGCGACCAAAAGTCAAATCAAAGAACTAGAAGTTAGGCAAGGTAACAGAAACCACAAAAAATCATTTAATCAAATAAAATTAAAGGAGAAAAATGGAGGAAGTTAATATTTTGGCAGCAGCCCAGGAGACTAGTGGTAAATCAATGGCCAATTTACTAGCAAACATGGAAAAAGAACCAGCAAGTAGAAGAACGCTTGAAGGTTTCGAGTAAAAAGAAATTTTATTGCAGAAAGAATGGGCCAAAGCTACAGCAAACAATGAACAATTAGAAGCATTAGGGCCACTAGAGCACCCTTACTATGAGGCTAGATCAAATGAAAAAGTACACAATGACATTAGAAAATACATACAAACAATGAAGCAGCGAATACAAACTGGAAATTTAAGAGAAATATAGCACCGCCGAAGAAAAGAAGAAATATTAGTAAGAAGGCTGATTAAGATGTCGAACCAATAGAGATGGCAGAGTGAGCATATTACAAGAAGCAGCTGATCATCCATTTAGCTCAGAGCTATCCAAAGAGAAGTCATTCTTTTTGACTCGGCAGTGTGTTCAGGGAACAATAGCTCACCTAAAGAACATCCTTAGGGTTAGATAGATATTATGATATTATCCAATATAAAATTAGGGAAACGGTTAAAATAAATTAATTTAAGTTGTTTAGTAGGTTAATTCAGTCTTGTAATCGTTGACATTGAATTGGCATCACATGTTTATAGAAACAATACACAAGTTTGTTGATTGCAGATATTGCAATACTATATGACTGAATTTGCCGTATTGAGGAATGCTGGCAAAGTATGTTTATGTAGTATTAGGAAGTAGTTCAAGTAAGTCTATATATAGAAGTGTTGTAAATATTATGAGACTTTATTCATTTTGTTATTAAAAAGTTAAACATCGTTATTATGTCTGTCTAGTTCAATTTATAACAGTTACCCCGATTACCCCCCAAATAACCTCAGCTCCTCAAAAAACAATGAAACTAAAAATTATTGATATTCACCAAGTAATTAAGTGGCGAATGTGGCCTCTTACTTAAAAAAAAAAAGAAGATTGGCAAAGTACAAGTTAACTCATTTAAGAAATGTAATTACTACCAAAAGTCAAAAATGACAGGCAGGACTGAAACAATATTTTGTAATTGACTCAAATTTTTCCAAAACTTTCAAAGTTTAATTATTTTTGTTCTTCAATAAGAACAGAGTTGCCAATGCTGATGTAGTGGCATGGGATACATTGGCTTTGCAAATAAGCTTGTTTTAGTAACCTGCCCTAACACTGCAAACCTAACTCTAAAAAGCACTTGGAGAACCCAAATCACCACAACACGTTTTAAAAAAACCTGACGATCGTCTCACTAACCAAATTAACGTCATCGGAGGATGAATAATTATAAATATCTTATATCCGCAACTCTATTTATATTCTTCTGCAGTTAGTCGGTCACTAACGATTTTGGGAGGTTGAACGTCACCAAAATTAACATATTTCATTTGGCGGACATATCTGTACTCTTTTATTATCTATTTTTTTTTTCTATTTATTTAAAGTTGCACCTACAGAATTAAACAATTCCAAATGGTACTTAAAAAAAACGAAAAAAAAAAAACTTAAAGTAACAAAATCACTGTCTTAAGACATAGCAATATAAAAGATATCACAATTAGAAAAATTAGCATTATAATTATGCAACAATCTGTCCATGAAACTGTTACATCCATAGTTGGTTCTGTGTGTTCGCTCAAAAAAAAGTTGCTGTTGGCGAGTTGAGCGTGGTGGAATATGGAAAAGGACCAACTCGCGCAGATCATTACAGTCAATGTGACCATTAATTAACTTATATATAAACATCAATGAAAGACACTCATGTCGCGCTTTGAGACTGACTATACCACTAAGAAGCAATCTGACATCATACCCAATATCTTGGCAAGGAAAGTGATGCTTATAAAGAAGGTACTTAACAAATTTGTTTTGTACCCTTTCAATACGATTAAGGTGGCAAGCATAGGATGGAAACCATACAACACAACAATACTCAATATTACTTCGAATCAAGGATGTATACAAACTAGTGATTGCCCTTGTGTCAGTCATATGTTTAGTGTGCCTTTAACAAACCCCAAAAGTCTTCAACATTTCACAACCACAGCATCAATATGCAGAATAAATGACAAATCATTTTTGAAAATTGCACCAAGATCTGCAACTGAAGTGACAACGTCCAACACCGTGTTATAAATGGTATAACTATGAACAATCCGATTCTGACCCCTAAAATAGCTCACAACCTTACAATTACCCACACTAAGCGACAACAAGTTTGAACTGCACCAGCGAGTCAAGTTGTCGAGATCATGTTGCAAAGTGTTGACACCATGGACAACTTCCGAAAAAAACTTAAAGTCATCTGCATACAATAAATATTTCAATGACTCAAAACAACTCACAACACCATTAATAAAAAGATTGACGAGAACCGGACCTATATGTGATCCCTGTGGTACCCCAGACAAGACGAGGACCTCATCTGATAGAGCACCACCAATGCTAACAAATTGCTTTCTGTCAGACAGGTAAGATAGAATCCTCGAAAGATAACAACCACAGATGCCCATTGCAAACAATTTGTGCAGAAGAAGGATATGACATACACTGTCAAAAGCCTTTGATACATCAACTTTTTTACCAGCCTCCAATGCATCCGTCACGTAAGATTGAAAAATGGCGAGATTAGTGACTGTTGACCTTCCACTACAGAAACCATGCTGCTCTCCAACAATACTGTGTTTCAAGGTATTGGAAATCTCATCCGCAATGATAGATTCAAATAGTTTCGGTATTACAGGTTCAATTGAAACACCTCTATAATTGACAACTTGTGTCTTATCACCTGATTTGTGATTGGGGATCAGAGTAGACAACTTCCAGAGTGAAGGACAAAAACCGGCATAGAAAAACCTTTGAAAGATACTACACAATGGGCCGCTCAAAGAATGTCGACAATTTTTCAAGAATGAAGAAGGAATACCATCCAAACCAGCTCGTTTTTTGCCACCTAGCGAGTCAATTTTATCCTCGATTTCCTCAATTGTAAAAATATGCATATAAAGGTTATGTGCAGACCGTATATTAGATACATCACAAAAGTCAACATCAATGGAACCATAGTCAGAATAACAGGATTGAAAATGTGCAGCAAAGGCATCTGCTATATCAAATTCATTATTATATATTACATTATTAAAACTCATTCTATTCGGAATCCCAGAGTCCTCCCTCAAGGAATTAATGAAAGACCAGAACTGTCTGACATCAGACTGAATGATCTGCTCTGTGCTAGTCACAAACTGTAAATAATTGTAGCCAATGCGATACTTCGTGTCACGTCTGGATTGGAATATTTCATATAATCAGATTCAAGTCCAGTTCTTTTAAATTTACGGTAACTTTTATTTTTCCCAGTGATGAGTTTACGAAGTTCCGAATCAAACCACCGAGGATATTTAGAACTTTTCACTGTTTTAGATGGAACATATTGGCTAATAGCCTTGTACGACACATTTTAAAACTGATGTGTTAAGACATCAAGATCACTTGAGTAATCGATAAAAGACCAGTCATAATCCAAGAAAAACTAATTCACACAAGCATAGTCAGCTTTGTCAAAATCAAATGTTTCAACTTAAGTTTCACTCCTGAGTGAGGGAAGATACCAAAAACTGTCACTTCCAAAGGAGGATGATGCAGATCAACTTGAGATAGAGGATTTGTACTCTCTTCAACTGTGACTTCGTGGAACTCAGAAAAGACTAGATCTAAGATTTTATCATTAGTATTCTGCACAGCATTAATTTCTTCCATTTCCAGGAAGTACATTGAGTCAGTCACAATCTGAGCAATCTGTGCACAATGAGGCACCATAAAATCATCTTCACAAAACCAACTAATATGTGGCAGATTAAAATCACCAAAAATCAAAAACTTAGATCCACTATAAGTATTTTTTAAGTGTTCATACTTGTTGACAAAACTTTGATATGCCTCAAAACAAGAATTAGGAGGAAAACATACCACCCCCAACACTATTTTATTGTCATATAAATCTATTTTGATCCATAAGTCCTCATAATAAGGAACCGATACAGCATCAATCACAGATCCATTCAGCTTATCCGAAAGAGTTATGAGAATACCACCACCTCTGCAAAAACCAGTTAAAACAGGGTCCCTATCTCTGCGAAAAGGTACATAAATATTGCTGAAAAGTTCACTGTTTAAAAAATCACATCTATCGGACGTGCTTCTGCTGGTATTAATTTTATAAAAATTTTATTAAAATCTTCTATTCTGCAAATGTTTGTGTTAAACACTGTGAAACTATCATCCACGTAACGAAAACCAGGAAATACTCACTTTCACTTTCAAGATCTGTTTCAAATCTACACATGAAAAGGTCTACAATAAATGGCAATACTGTGTCTTGGATTTTTATGAGTAGATTTGAAACAGATCTTGAACGTGAAAGTGAGTATTTTCCTAGCGTGTGGTTTTTGTTATGTAGATGATATTTTCGCAGTGCTTAACACAAACATTTGCAGAATAGATGATTTTACTGCCAAATAAAACAATAAATTTTATTCTATAAAATTTACCCACGAATTAGAAATTAATAATAAATTACCCTTTCTAGATGTGCCAGTTATCAAAAATAAAGACGCTTTACAATTCAATGTCCATAGAAAGGACACCACCACTCTAAGCTACATTCCGAATGACTCATCCTATTTACACACAAAAAATGGCCAGTCTGAAGTTTTTAGTAAACATGTTAATTAATTTTCCTTTAAGTAAAAGTAGATATACCAAAGAATTAAAGTATAATAAGAATGTGGCCGAATATAACAGATCTGCTGCTTGCCTAGTGGAGAAATTAATTAACAAACAGAAAAAAAATCAAAGAAAATGTTAGCCGAATCAACGATTTTTAGGAGAGAGAAAGCTGAAAAAAACTTTGTTGGCTTTACATTTGAACCTGGAATCACGAGGGGTCTAGGTAGCATTTTAAAAAATGCCAATTTGCAACTAAGGTTTTGGACAAAAAATACCTTAAAAAACTTGCTAGGTAACCCAACAGGCAAGGATAGTATGACCAAAATGTCGGACATTTATGAAATAAGTTGTAAAGATTGTAATCTTAAATACGTTGGACAAACAAGAAGATCTATTGGAATTAGATTGTTAGAACATTTGGCACAATTAAGATATTGTACTATAGATAGATCTTCCGTCGCTCGACATTTGGGATAATAATCACCACATTCATGAGGAGAATCTAAAATTAATAAAAAATGTTAAACAACCAGGACGGCTGAACGCCTTCGAAATTATATATATATATATATATATATATATATATATATATATATATATATATATATATATATATATATATATATATATATATATATATTGCTAAATATAGTAATAAGAAAAAATGTATGAATCTCGCTCCGCCGCCCATGGGTAGTCTCCTGATAGATTACCTTATAAAATAAATACCGGCAGAAGCACCGATAGATAATAAAAGAATACAGATATTTCCGCCAAATGAAATATGTTAATTTTGGCGTCGTTGAACCTCCCTAAATCGTTAGTGACCCACTAACTGCAGATGAATATAAAAAATCTCTGGACGCAGCAAGTGCGTTATGGTAGCGAATTTTCTTTAAAATATTTTTAATAGCAAATGTCTTTCTTTGATGAAAGCAGGCATCAAACTTGGTTGCCTATATAGTAGAAACAACGTACCATATTTCATCGAAATAAATTTATTGTTTGAAAATATATAAACATTTTTCACAAGTCTGGATGCAGCAAATGTGTTATGGAAGTGAATTTCCATAAAAATGTTTTTAATAGCAAATGCGAGCAGGCATCAATCTGATTATCGGTATAGCCTATGTAGTAGAAACAATGTACTATAGTTTATCAAAATTACTTATGGTTTGAAAATATACAAAAATTTTCCGAAAATAAACTTAAATGTTGGTTTCCTAACCAACAAAGCTTACGTTAATAGCAAATTGAGTTATTGAAATTTGAAGGATTTAATGAAAATTCGATAAATTTGCAGATTAGCTCCGGAACGCTTTTTATTTATTTATTTTTATTACTAGGACCCCACCTGGATGTACAAACCACAAAAAAAATTCTTGTTCACACCCCCCAAGGAAGTTACGGGACTGGGAGTGAATAGGGGTGCTGGGCGGGGTAGGTAGTAAAAAGGAAATATGAGCAGAAAAAGCAAAGAAGATTGTTTAAAAGCTGTCTATTTGAAGCCATATCCCCATCGTCCCCAGGTCACGTAACTTCCTTGGGGGGGTATGAACAAGAAGTTTTTCTTGTGGTTTATGCAACGAGGGTGGTTGTATGCACACGAGGGGGAAGGAAAATGCCTACGACGAAGCAGACCCCCCCCGCTTTGACTTGCGGCAGGGTTGAGGGTGGCTGCTTCGTCGCGGGCATTTTCCTTCCCGTCTCGCGTGCATACAATTACCCTCGTTGCATAAATCACAAGAAAAATTTCCTGTTCATACCCGCCAAGGAAGTTACGGCACCTGGGGGAATAGGGGTGCTGTGCGGGGTAGACAGGGTTTAAGGGAGATATGGCTTTAAGATGTGAAAAAGACAACTTTTAAGCCCGTTTTATTCGCATTTCCTGCTCATATTTCCTTTTTACTACCTACCCCTCCCAGCACCCCTATTCGCTCCTGGTCCCGTAACTTCCTTGGGGTGTGTGAACAAGAAATTTTTCTTGGGGTTTGTGGAGCCGGGGGGGGGGGCCTAGGCAGGTTTCTGAAAACAGTTTTTTGAAAAGCGTTCGGGAGCTAATCTGCAAATTTACTGAAAACTCGCTACCAAAACGCACTTACTGTGTCCAGATTTTTTTCTTATAAACGCATCACATTTCGATAAAAAATGCAAAAATGCATTAACAAATTTGTTCTACGAAAATTAGCAAAAACAACTATAGACCGTTAAACCATAAACTTCACTAAACCTACAGGTAAATATCCAAAAAAGCCTGGACGCAGCAAGTGCGTTATGGTAGTGAATTTTCATAGAAATGATCTGGCACAAAATATTTTATTATAACTTTTTTTTCTTGTAACATAGAAATCTAAATTTTGGTGTATAGTTTACTTTTTATATCGTAAACCTACCTACCAAATTTGGTTATCATAGATTTCTTATTTTTTAAGATAAAATTTTTTTTCAAATTAAAACTCAAAATTTTCCCGGAAAACCTCGTCCGATTTTTTTGATTAACGAACTTGTCAAAGTCATTTACAAAAGGAAGGTACATGCCAAATTTTATCAAAATCTGCCTATTATTCTTTGAGATAAAATTTTTTTTCGAATGAAAACTCAAAATTTTCCCGGAAAACCTCGTCCGATTTTCTTGACTAACAAACGTGTCAAAGCCATTTACAAAAGAAAGGTACATGCCAAATTTTATTAAAATCGGCTTATTACTTTTTGAGATAAGAATTTTTTTCGAATGAAAACTCAAAATTTTCCCGGAAAACCTCGTCCGATTTTCTTGACTAACAAACGTGTCAAAGCCATTTACAAAAAAAAGGTACATGCCAAATTTTATTAAAATCGGCTTATTACTTTTTGAGATAAGAATTTTTTTCGAATGAAAACTAAAAATTTTCCCGGAAAACCTCGTCCGATTTTCCTGGGTAACCAACTTATCCAAGCCATTTACAAAAGAAAGGGACATGCCAAATTTTATCAAAATCGGCCCATTATTTTTTGAGTTATCAGTGTGATATATATATATATATATATATATATATATATATATATATATATATATATATATATATATATAAATAAATAAATATATATATATATATATATATATATATATATATATATATATATATATATATATATATATATATATATATATATATATATATATATATATATATATATATAAACATATAAAAATTGAAACTGACCCCGGATATGGGTTCTAGGGGTCCTAGATCGCGCTCATTTGAAGAAATTTTTTCAAAATTCAAAAGTCGAGATCTCCTCATTAGTGAATTTTTTCTAAGAAAATTCACTAAAAGCATCAACTTAACTAAACTGACAGCCAAAGCATCAGAGAAAGGGTCAATTTGAAATGAATATTCTGTAAATATTTTAGTAAAATGAAGGGCAATGACTGTTGAATCTGACCTAAGAGTTTGCAGAACACTCTTCTTGCAACATTTTCATTTCACAATCGGTATTTGTTTCACATTCTTTGCCTAAACATTGCCAATTTTGACGTTTAAAATTGCGAGTTTGGCATTTTGAGGAAAACTCCAAAATTTGTTTTTTTAACTGCCCATAACTTCTTTGCCTTTAAAATTAGGGACCTAAATTTTGGCACAGAGTTCACTCTTTATAATACAAACACGCGTACCAAATTTGGTTGCCCTTACGTTGTTATTTACGGATATATTAATTTTTTTTAGAAAGAAAACACAAAATTTTCCGGGAAAACCTGGTCCGATTTTCCTGGCTAACGAACTTATCCAAGCCACTTGCAAAAGGAAGGTACTCACCAAATTTGATCAAGATCGGTCCATTATTTTTTGAGTTATCGGTCGGATATATATATATATATATATATATATATATATATATATATATATATATATATATATATATATATATATATATATATATATATATATATATATATAAACACAGATCTCCTCATTGTCGAATTTAAAAAAATTCGCTAATAGAATTGTGGATATAAGATATTTAGAATTGTGCATCCTCTGATGACGCTAACTTGGTTAGTGAAACGAATATCATCAGTGCTCATCACAGGTTGCAATCTTCACTTAGTGAATCTAACGCTAATTAATATACGAGTTAATGTACAGGGTGGTTCAAACACAATGCCCTATTAGCAGTTAACAGAAAAATTAAAAAAATTGAAAACCTTTTTTTATTTATTTAAAATGTTGTCATTGACACTGCTTTTCGGATTATACTGGCATTGCCATCAAATTTCTTATTTAAAATTGGACATCCTATATATTACTGCATGTATTTGGATACTTCTCAAAATTTTAAGGTGATAGGTAACATGAACCTATCAGGTTAAAAAAATATGTATACAGAGTTCCTCTTTACGTAAGCCAATAGCAATACACTCATAACCAGAGGAGCAGTGTGATTCAAAATATTTGTAATAAAAAGGCCACCTTGAGAAATTCCTGACTTAAAAATTTCCAACTTCGAATATAGTTATCTTCCATAAATGGCTAGTCGCCCACTTAGATTAAATCACCCTGTGTAAATATATTCACAATGTACAATATTTAAATACGCTTTTCCTTTCAGACATATATTTCCAAGTTTGTTTCTTACCAATGATAAAACTTGTACCATCATATTTACAAAGAAAAATGTTTCACTTACCAAAATCACTTCCACTTTCTACAATAACTTACTGTTTAATATCCTCTACCAGTTTCGACTCTATCTCTTCATCAATTTCTTTGATATAAACAAGCTTTGGACCACTTTCTTCTTCTTTCTTAACGGTGTCCTCAGGTGCATGACCTTTCTGATGCTTGTTTCTACTGCTACTGTCATAGAAACCTCTGTTGCAGTATTTGCAAAGATAGGGGGTTTCCCCAGTATGCATACGAACATGTACTGTCAAAGTTCCTTTTATGGCGAAGGTTTTTCCACAATAGGTACATTGGTACGGTCGTTCACCACTATGCGTTCTCAAGTGATATACAAGATGCGGTTTCTGTGTAAACTTCTTACCGCATGTATTGCATGCGTGAGGTTTCAAGCCTCTGTGAACTAACATGTGAGAATTGTAGCTGTTGATGTGTGTAAATGACCTATTGCAATCTTGACATACGTAAGGCTTTTCACCAGTGTGTGTACGTGTGTGTAGTCGTAAATAGAAATTTGTAGCAAAAACTTTTCCACAGAGAGAGCACAAAAACGGTCTATCTCCATGTATGGATTTGTGGAACTTCAACGAAGATTTTGTTGCAAATCCTTTTTTACAAACATCGCATAGGAATGCTTTACATTTCTCAGGTTCATTAATTGGATTCAATATAAATGACCCAGTTTCAGGGTCATGTTTTTTTAAGTGAAGTTTGTAGTGTAATTCACGTTTAAAAGTCCGATGACAAAATTCACAACAATAAATAATATCTTGTGGGGTTGACATTGCTTCATGGTGTGTTTTTATGTGGTCTTTCAGATAGGTGGACCGGGTAAAACCTAAAAGTATGTTCTTATTAGTGAAACAATAACTTATACTAATACAAATTAATAATGACTACACCTTAAATACAGTACACAAAGTCAATCAAATATATAAATATTATATATATATATATATATATATATATATATATATATATATATATATATATATATATATATATATATATATATATATATATATATATATATTCAATATATTGATGGATAGCGAACTTTATACAATGGAGGAGTTTAATTGTAAATGACATATCATGTGGCAGAATGGCAATTCAGCTTAAAAAATCTCTGGACGCAGCAAGGGCGTTATGGTAGTGAATTCATAAAAATGTTTTTAATAGGAAATATAATTTTTTTTAAGAAAGCTTGCATCAAATTTGATTACCAGTATAACCTATATAGGAGAAACAATGTAACATATTTCATCAAAATAAGTTTATTGTTTGACAATATACAAAAATCTTCCGAAAATAAACCTAAAATGTGCCCAAAAACTGGTTTCCTGGCCAACAAACCTTAGGTTAATAGTAAATTAGGCTATCGAAAGAAACATTTTATGAAAAGTCGCTACAATAACGCAGTTGCTGAGTCCCGAATTTATTTTCTTACAAACATGTATTATCTTTCGATGGAAAATGCAAAAATTGTAATACTATAAGGCGTGTTCGATTAGGAAAAAAAATTGCATCAGCAGCGACTTATGGGCCACCTGTGATTGTAAAAATAAATTTATAAGATGCAGCTCCAGACATCGTATAATTAACATATAAAATGTTTTATCATATCTTGTATAATAATGGATATTTTGAGCTTTACCCTAGAAATGCGTCACCCTGTATATATGGAAACAGATAAAAACTGAAACTAACCCGGATATGGGTTCTATGGGGCCTACTTTGCGCTCATTTAAAGAAATCTTTTCAAAATTCAAAAGTCACTAAAATTGTATCCAACTTTGAGTAAAATTGTGATGGCCAAAAAATAAATATGATTGTAAGAAGAAGAGGATGTCTACATTTGTATTACAAATGTCAGAAAACAAAATACTTATTTACATGTCACTTTGAAAGTAGATCTGACATTTATCAAAATAGTTTGTCAGTTGAATATTACATGTACTGTTGCCGTGGACTATCATTATGCACTATTGTATTACGCCTTATAAGATTCTTGTTGTTTTTTTGGAATACGAAAGCTTATTTTACTGTAAAAACATTTTTCCCTCCCTTAACCTGAAATGGTATTCGTTTCATATAACGTTGTTTCCTTATAGCGTCATAGTAGGTTTTAGAATCTAGAAATTATTCTATGTTGTGAATTTTTTCGTTGCATACCTAGAACAAATTGTTTTTCCTCTAATTATAAATGATAATTTTAAGGTAATTCCTATCTTTTCTGTGCCCAATGTGTTAAACGGATGCGAAACGGGAGAAGGAAATTCCATTTAAAGTTAAAATGACGAAGAGAACTTTATTCCAGGCACGAGCGTTGTTTCCATCTTTTTTTTAAATATTAATAACATTTATAGGTAAATTAGCAGATTAGCGTATTGTTCGTTTTTTTTTTGAAAAAAAAATATTCAGAAACATGCTTAGAGGAACCACTTTATGCATTAACCATCGGACAAATGCTGTGATCTCAACTCCACAATACAGTTAAGAGACCTAAAGTCAATTTGAGGTTCTGTGCAAGGTAAACATGCTACAACGGAGCTCGTAATGCAAACTAAAAAACTAACCTTGTAGAAGTCCATAGAATGTGAAACTACTTACCAACACCGTTTCTCCATAGAAAAAACTTCCACATTGCACAATTGAAAAAAAAAAAACGCTACATAATAAGCATAATCTGATTTCTTAAAATTAAATAAATAACTGAAACTGCTACCAAATCATCACATAAAGGGTCTATTTTAAATTAGTTTTCTGCAAATAATTTAATAAAATAAAGAACAAAGATTGAAGCTGAAACTTGAGGCTTTTTAACTTATTTTATGACATTTACGCTGTATAGCCGTTCATGTAAGTTCTCTATCTAGAACATGTGAATTTTGACGTTTAGAATCGCGACTTTTTTGACGTTTTAAGAATAAAAACTCAAAAGCTTATAACTTTGTTTTATTTTAACGTTGAAATTCAAATTTTGGTGCATGGTTTTCTTTTTATGATATAAACCTTCGCACCCAATATGGTTGCCCTAACTTTGTTATTTCCGCAGATACAGAAATTTTCCGAAAGAAAACGCAAAATTTTCCGGGGAAAACTAGTCCGATTTTCCGGGCTAACGAATTTATCCAAGCGACTTGCAAAAGGAAGGTACTCACCAAATTTTATCAAAATCGGCGCATTATTTTTTGAGTTAGCGGTGTGACACAAATATATAAACATATAAAGTCTGAAACCGACCTCGGATTTGGGTTCCAGGGGTCCCAAATAGCGCTCATTTGATATATATATATATATATATATATATATATATATATATATATATATATATATATATATATATATATATATATATATATTTATATATATATATATATATATATATATATATATATATATATATATATATATATATATATATATATATAAACACAGATCTCCCCATTAGTGATTTTTTTTAAAGAAAATTCACTAAAAAAGAAAATTTAAATCACCAACGACTTATGGGCCACCCTGTAATTATAGAAATATTTTTTTTAAATGTAGCTCAAGACACCCTATAATTAATGTAAACAATTTTTTTCGTATCGTGCATAATGACGAATATGTTGAGCTTTAAAGATTTTTTACGAAAATTCGACAAAAATGATATACCATTAACCGATAAACTCTATAGCCAACACTACTGCCAAAGCATCTGAGAAAGGGTCTATTTGAAATGAATTTTCTGGGAATATTTTAGTAAAATGAAAGACAATGACGATTGAAACTAAGACTTCAGGCTTTGTCAAACATCCTTCTTAAGACATTTTCCTTCCATAGCTCATATTAGTTTCAGGTTCATTGCCTAAATATTACCAATTTTGACGTTTATAATCGCGACTTTTGACGTTTTGAGGAAAACCCAAATTTATTTTTCTTTAAGTGCCTGTAACTTTTTTGTCCTTTAACTTACAGAGCTAAATTTTGGTAGGTAACTTACCTATAATGATATAAACCCGCGTATAAAATTTGGTTGCCCTTACTTTGTTAATTCCGGAGATATAATTTTTTTCGATTTTTCTCGAAGAAAAAAAAACACAAAATTTTCCGGGAAAATCTCGGCGTGTTTTCCTGGCTAACGAACTTATCCAAGCCACTTGCGAAAGGAAGGTAGTCACCAAGTTTTATCAAAATCGGTCCATTATTTTTTGGTGTGAGACATAAATATATATATATATATATATATATATATATATATATATATATATATATATATATATATATATATATAGATATATATATATATATATATATATATATATATATATATATATATATATATATATATATATATATATATATATATATATACATATAAAGTGTGAAATCGACCTCGGATTTGGGTTCCAGGGGTCCTAAATAGCGCTCATTTGAAGAAATTTTTTCAAAATTCAAAAGTCGGGATCTCCCCATTAGTGAATTTTTTTAAAAGAAAACTCACTAAAAGTGTTTGCAAACTCACATGGAAAATGGATTTTCGAATTTTTTTGAAAAGTAATCTGTTTAGCAAATTGTCTAAAATATTTTTACCTAGCTAATTTTCGTAGAAAGAATTTTATATAAATTTTGTGAACATTTAAGCCGATTTTCGTAAGAAAATGGTTAATTTTCGTGAAAGGGGTTGTTTGCAAATTTTTGTGTAATTTTTTTTAAATTTTTGTCAAAAAGCTTTTTGTGAATAATTATATCTTGACTACTGTAGTTTTTGTGTAAATTGCTTGAATTGGTTCGTTGTCTAGAAAATCGGATCCGTTTTTTCGGGACAATTATGTTTATTTTCGGAAAATGTTTATAGTTTTTGAACAATAACGTAATTGCCGCGTCCCGAAATTTCATCTTGTGACAAGCCGTCAAGGATTTGCTCTTTATTCTTCAGATTCCTTATTTTTATTTTATTTTGACACTTGAAGAAACAATAGTGTACAGATTTCATACGTTTTAAACAAGATTTCATTTTTGTTTAAAATGCCTGAATAACTTTGTTACCTTTGAGTCTGAAATTATAATTTTCAGCAGACATTTTGTTATTATTGATATTGAAAAAACCAGTTTGATTAGCTTGACTAAAACGAAATCATTCAGGCGATTAATCAGGAAAAATAACTGCTACGTTTATCATTTGGCAGATATTTTACTTTTCTAAATATGAATTAAGTTTCCTTCTGGAAATCTTTTGTATAACTTTAATGAAATTTGTAATACAAGTTTCTTTAAAAGAGACACACTATCTATAGATATAGCAAAATTTAATTTTCTAGCTTCATTTTTCTCAAAAGGAGTGAGAACACAAAAATTTTTTGATAATAGATATATTGATGGTAACATTTTGAAAAGAATTCTTCAAATGTGTGCGTACTAGGACCTCTAAAATCGATCTTCAATTCTGTGTAAGTTTAGAGTATTAATTTTAGTAATATGCTGTATAATAATAGTGTACAATTCTTATCAAAATTCACTACTATAACGCACTTGTTGCGGCCAGAAATTATATGTATTTTATCAGCAAATTTTTGTTTAAAAAATTTTTTGACAGTTTTTGCAGATTTTTTTTAATGTTTTTGTAGAAATCATTTTTTGTGTGTTAAATGCCTATGAAATGTTAATAATTAATACTGTTTATTTGATAAGTTACAAATTTGATGTCTTTCAAGAGAGAGGCGCACTTGTGGTGTAGATTGCTAGATGCCAGCCTGCAAAGCGAGACGCCCCGAGTTCGTTTCCCGGGTGGGCCAATGAGAAGTTGTCCTTGTTTATAAAATTATACAATGAATACAATAAAGATAAAAAAATTGCGCTAAAGGCCTGAGATGCAATAGCCATTAAAATTATAATAAAAAATATTTCGAAAAAAAGACATATTTGACATTAAAAATATTTTTATGAAAATTCGCCACCACAATGCAGTTGCTGGATCCAGACTGTTTAATATTTATAAATTGGAAACATTTTTGCAACCAATGTGTGTCTATTAATTTCTGCAAAAATGCACTAATCAAACTTTTTCATAATTTAGCAAAAAAAATGGTCAACGTGATTTATTGAAAAACTGTTGGTGTCTATTTTCTAGAAATTATTGAGTATATTCCAAGAACGAGTAAATTAAGTTTTAGGGAATGTCTAACAAAACTTTAATAAGACCTTATTTGCCTTGTTTCAACCATCCCCATATTGCGTGAGCTTAAGTGAGATACCTGTATATGTAGTACAAACATAAACAATTAACAAGAATTACCGCCAGCATATTCAACAAAATTATAATTTTTTACCTGGACGCACACAATACCCTAAAAATAACTTAGTTGTTGTTACATACCTTTTCCACAGGTATTACAAACATATGGTCTTTCCCCCGTATGGATCATAAAATGACGTTTCAAATTTGCCACTAAGCTAAAAGTTTGTTGACACAACTTACATTCGTAAGGTTTCTCCTTCGTGTGTGTACGCATATGATATTTTATTTTGTTGCTTCTAATCAATTTGTTGCAGACATTACACATGACTTTTTTACGGCTCAAATGCTTATCAATTTGGTGTCTTCTGAGTTTTACAGGACTTTCAAAAGCTTCAGAACAGTGACGACACTTCAAAGAAGGTTTTTCTTCCTCACTTTCTTTTTCTATTTTTGCACAATATGTGTGAAAGGTATGTTCTTCAGCACTGTCACTCCTTGCACCTACAGCATCAGAGCCCATTTCATGATCATCATCTGTGTAAATAGTATTTGGAGAATGATATCCAGAAAACAACACCTCCTTATTTTCTATTGAGTCATTATCTTCTAAACTCATGTAGGCATGATGCTGTACTTCACTGTGAAGTTGATGGTCATTATCACTACCAGTGTAATCAATACCTGTGTCGTCAGTTTTGATAAGAATAACTGGCTTTTCACTTCTCGATTTACTTTTCTTTTTTGAAGCTACATATGCATAATCATTTACTTTAGTATTTACTTCATCTTCGCTTTCTTCTTCATCATCTGATGGTGTACTTAGAAGAATCAACTTCAGTGTTGACTCATTTAAGCAACACTGCTTTCTAAATGAATAGATGTCCAATAATTTTTTAATACAAACTTCACAGATATTGTGAGGTAACTTATCAGACTTTTCCACCTAAAACAAGAAATGATCATATATTAGCAACAAAAATATTAGAAGAACTTCAAAATTGGTGCTGCAAATTAAATCATAACTTCCACATAGCTGTGATAATATAATCTCCCAAGAAAGACATTCTAATGAAATAAATTCAGGGCCCATGACTTGATCACAAGGAAAATATTCATATTCCTTTACTCATAAACTTCTGAAACGTTATCTTACTCGAGTTTTAGCGAAAAAAATGTCAATTTTCATCAAATCACCACTTATTTATCCCCTACCCCCTGAAGCGATCTTACTAAAAAACAATTCGATGTGTTCCTTTGTCGGGTGCTAACTGGATGCCAAAATGGAGACAATATTTCAATTCGTTCAAAAGTTATTGCGCCTATTAACAGACAGACATACATGCTGACAAACAAACTGACTGACATAAAAAAACTTTCGATCCAAAATTAAGTTTTCTGTATGTTTTAAGACTTTCTACCCCGTTTTAGCAACAAACAAAAAATTCGCAATTTCTGTCACCGATACTCTACCCCCACAAATTCAACCCCTAATTTAATTTCAGCACAGAATACCAGATGTTTTATGAAATTCAAAGTTTTATAATAAACAAACCCTAAAATGTTGTATTACTCGAGTTTTTACAAAAAAACATCAATTTTCACCAAATGACCCCCCATTCATCCCCTACCCTCTGGAGCGATTTTACCCGAAAACAATCCGAACCGTTAGTTTGTCAGATGCTAACTGTATACCAAATTTGAAGACGATATCTCAATTTGTTCTAAAGTTATCGTGGCAACACACATTGCATTTCGTTACTTTAACTGCAATTAATATTTCATAATTAAATTCTGCAGATATTTATTTCCCGATAAATTTGCCGTATGCTCATTTATAACACCTGTATATAAACAAAAAGCTGCACAAAACACTGGCCCATCGAAAGCAAATCAGCATTGGAATGTTATCTGTTGATAAATAATACTAAAATTCGCAAACTTACAAAATTTTTAAATTTATTCCATCCATAAGATAAACAAAGACATCAAAGCTTCCAGAAGGAACAAGAGATGCACATACTTTTCCGTATAAAAGGCGTTTCATCTGGCTGGTCAATTCAGTCTTATTCCGCCGAACGAATCTCTTGTTGTACAAGAGCCTGCATAATAAGTATAGCAATACGCCATAGTCCCAGTTTTTCCTCCAAGTATAAAGTTAAAAATTTCATCGTTCCCGAAAGTCCCGAATCTTTCCCACTGCAGTAATACCGACATCGGTAGTCTGGAACCTATGGTGAGAAATTATTTTGCTAATAACATTTTTGATTTTTATATTTCTGATATTATTTTACTCTGAAATCTCATCACTGTTCTCCCGGCTTGTCTGTTTTTTAAAACGCAGTTATCCGTTCGCCGATTTTCTAATTCAATCTTTTTTTACTATACAGGTGGTTGCCCTAGACCCTACCATTCACCTGTGCTAGGCATTTTAAATATTTGCAGAATTCCCGTTTCACTTTAACCCGTGTCCTTGTTTTCAAACCTTACCCCAGTTTAATTCACAGAAAATGTATTTTGATTTATAGATATATATATATATATATATATATATATATATATATATATATATATAAATATATATATATATATATATATATATATATATATATATATATATATATATATATATATATATATATTACATCTAATTTCAGCAAAAGCTTCTTGTACCTAATTAAACAAATATTATTGTGACCGCGTGACTTCAAGCTCCCGAACCTCTCATGTCCGCCAGGTGGCAATTCCCAGAGGACTATATTTGGGGCTTGAAGGACTATATATAGCTTTCTTTTTTTTCTGTAAATAAAATTAACCATACCCCAGTGGGGCACAAAGCAGCTGAAAAAATAGAGTAATCCCGAGACGCATATTTTCCTGCTTCTGTAATGTTCAGAGAACAATAAGGTTTGCAGAAGGGCCGTAATAGGCGTAGAAACAGAATTGTTAAAAACACTAAAATAATATGTAAAGCTAGTTATAGGAAAATTATCTACACTAAGTAATGTAAATATTGCATATAATTGTAGGTCATAATTGTATCGATAACATTGGCATTGAAACGATTACATTGTTATGTAAATAGTAAACAAGGTAAATTTGCAGTGTAAAAAGAACGCAGGACTGCTGAAGTCGGCAATTTAGGAAGGTTGTAAACTGATTAAAAAACTATAAGTAGTATTTGTTGGTAAATATTAAGAGACAGTTAATTTAGATTGCTTAAGATGTAAAGACGCGACACTTGTGATCTAATTATGTAAACATAATAAGACTGTTCAATTAAGATTCACGATGTAAACAGTTCGGGTTTAAAATTCATTCAGTTAGTTAGTTCGTAGGCATTCTTAAGTTTAGTGAGTTTATTAAAGTTATTATTACACCATTACCTATGTCTACATTCGCCTAGTTCGACAAGTTTATTCCTTAAAATATCCTCCGCTCCCTAAACAGTAAGAGTACAAAAACGACAGGGGTAAACCACATAATTATATGTTATTTCTCACATTTCCCACAGGCAAAAATAGTCATTTTTCTTTAAAATTGTAACCCCGTTGATACATTTTCTTTTATTTGTTAAATTTCATATTTTAATAAATGTATATATTTTTACATCTTACTTTCACTAGCTAGCGTAAGTTTTCCCTGAACCCAAAACAGTTCTGACCCTTGGAGGCAAATCATCTCCACTGAATACTACTCAGGCATTCTGCATCCATAGGGTGGTCCGTCCCCGCAATTCTGCCGTCTTCCTTTAGGGCTCCCACTTTCTCCCTAAACACTGTCCATTTAGAAAGTGGTGGCGCTCGAGACTCTTGGCATTCTTCCGACCGACCACTCCACCCTTCGGAAGGCAGGTCACAGTGTCATGTCACAAATAAACTTTCTTAATTGGAACTTTTCCATGTCTTCTGATTGTTAATCTTTCTTCTGTTAATATATTTATAACATCACTTAGTTGGCTGGTCTATTTAATATCGATAATTAAATATATTATTTTGCAAAAAAAGAATAGCTCATAAATATTCATGACACCTTTATCTACTAAAATAAGCTCATAAAGTAAATTAAAAATGTTCGGGACGTAGCAGGTGCATTACAGCTAGTGATGGGAAAAACGGTTATTTTCTGTTAACTGTTGAAGTCGTTAACGTTATTTAATAATAACCGTTGCAAATAACGGCTTCAGTTATTTTAAACTGGATAGTCGATCGATAGTATCCTACATTTTCCCAAAGCTGTGAGCGAGAGCAAGCACACTAGTATAAATGCATTGTATTTTTACCCCGTTATTTCACGTAGTGTATAAATCTCAAATTTTGTCGATATGAAAAGAAAACAAAGGGTTAAGAAATTATAATAAGCGTGTCGTAAATCTTTTGCCACTCTGAAGTGAAACTTTTAGAAATCAGAAAGGGGTCTTATATTAGTATTTACTTAGATGTTTTAGGAATTATAAACTAGTCATTTCTAACAAATTTATTTTATGAGGGGTCTTTACATAAATGTCAATGCCACAGCAAGAATCAATAAATATCATTATTTATCACGTCTTGGGACGTTAGACGATAGAACTTTTATTGCTACACAGGGAGTGATTCTAAGAACTCCATAACATAACGCAGCTCATAAAATTTCGGTAAAGAAATTTGCCTTTATTCTGTACATATGGTTTGTTATTACATTATGCTTTTATTCTTTCTTAGAAAGATCTCTATCTGTAGTTACATTTTCGGTTCACTGGTCATCTTTATCAGTCCACTTTTAAAAACTGTGCATACAGCCAACAGTATAAAAAATTGAGTTTGAGTTTAAAAAAAATTGGAAGATATATAGTATTAATTGTTTATTTACTTATTTTAATATTCGTTGTTTTAAAATTAGTTTCAAAAATTTCAAAGGGCTGTAACTTGGAGGAGAAGGGGTTTCAAGAAAAACTTAATAAAAAGACACCCCTTATTTTTCTCCAAAGAATCACCCTGTAAAATTTTTCGCATCAATTTGGAAACACCCTATATATATATATATATATATATATATATATATATATATATATATATATATATATATATATATATATATATATATATATATATATATATATATATATATATATTCATTTAATTTTTTATTTAAATGTATATAGATATTAAAAAATATTGTATCATTATATTTTTTTATCAATTTGATAACTATTATCAGACAAACGAAAATGACGTGTTAACTGTTTTCTTAGGTAATGTATATAAATTTAAATAAATAAGTACTTGTCTATAGTGAAAGTAATAACACGTTTCTACAGAAATTCATCTTTTCACCCAACATTTTTTATTATTAAATATTTGGCTTTACATACTAGTGGCAAACTCAACTGTTTCAAAAATAACAGCTTCTCAGTTTAACAGAATAACTCTGTGTAGTAGTGTCCGTATGCTGTATCCTCATCAACAACCGGTTAAAGTTAAAATTAAAATTAAACCGTTGTACCGAAGATCGTACGTCCCTAAAGCTGTGAGCGAGAGCGAGCACACTAGTATAAAGAATAATGTTATGAAGTTGAGTATAATACTGTATAACCATACATATTTAGCATTCCCAAATCTCAAGGCTATTCATCCCGTTAAATGGTTAAATAACAGTTGCCGATGAAAACCGATGTTTATTCATCGAACCTAGTTGCAGTAGAACTGAAACAGACACGACTCCGAATTCTAGTTTAGTGTAAAAAGCGTTACTTTTTAAGCCGTTATTTTTATAAATCCATAACTGGTGGTTACCGTAACAGCTCGGTAACCGCTTAAAAATAGCTGACAGTTAAATAACGACCCATCACTAATTACAGCAGTGATTTTTCTTAAGAATTGTACACTATTAGTAAGGTATATTATTAAAAATAATTATCGGTTTTAGAGATCCCAGTTAGCGATTACTTGAAAAAAATTATATTTTCTATGGAGCTAGACAATTATAATTTGGTAGAGATATATGTACTGCAAGTACTGCAAGTTGAAAAAAATTGTGTTAAATTCCGTCAGTCACAAAATTTTTCCAGAAAAAAATTAATTATTTACCAACGGAATGTACCTGCCAAATTATATATATGGCAGGTATTTTTCTTTATTAATTGCTTGGATGGTTTTGTTTTAGTCGATCCAGTTGAACTAGTTTTTGCAAACAAAACAAGAAAAAAGGTTTATTAAAACCAATCTGTAGTTATCTGCAATTATGTTAATTTTCTTTAACTTAGTGTCCACGCTGTGTATACATAGGTTTTACTATGGTTCATGACTGAAGATTCTAGCATAATGGGAAATTGAGTTATAGGATTTGAAATATTTTTGCGAGAATTCTTTATCATAATGTACTTGATGCACCCAAACTCTTTTCAATACTTATTTACTGTTGTATCCATACTTTTTGAAAATGATCAAATATTGTAGCTCTCTATGTGATATTGACAAACAAGGCAACCTAAAATTTATTTTTGGAAAAATATTTTAAACAAATGAAGTGGGGGTAACAATTTAAACATAAATTAACAACATTGGTTTGCTGCTTTGTCGCAGGGGCTCTGCTTCCCCTTCTGCATGCCTACAACCTCCCTCCATGCATAAACAAAAACAATGTGAGCACGAAAAATTTCTTGGGAACAACCCCCAAGAAAGTTACGGGACCTGCGGTGAATAGGGGTTCTGGGTGGGGTAAACAGAATTTTAAGGAGGTATAGCTGCAAAATGGGATAAATGCAGCTTATAGAGATCCAACTAAGCTGGTCTTTTTGCACTTTCCACTCACATAACTTTCTTGGAGGCTGTTTGCAAGAAATTTTTCTTGTGGTTTGTGCATCCAGAATGGGTTCTAAGCATGTTTCTAAATTTTTTTCCTAAAAAACCCCTGTGTGCCAATCTGCAAATTTACCGAAAATTTTACTTTTATTTACAAAAGGAATGTACCTGCCGAATTATAAACGTGGCAGGTATTTTTCCTTATTAGTCTCTTGGATGATCCGTTTTAGTCAACTAAATCGAATCAGTTTCTGCAAACAAAATAACAAAAAAGGTTTTAAAAAAAAAAATTGTAGTGGCCGTTAGGCTCATTGGCATGAAGATGCACTGGTTGTCTGTTGTGACTGTGTATTTTTGCATCTTCATCCAGAGTGTTCCCATCTGCACCTGGCTATACCGTACTGATGATGGCTAATAAGCTTGAAACACATGTATGCGCTTGTCTCCTTGCGGCTTTGCCCTTAACCCTTCTCCTTGTGTGTGTATATATATATATATATATATATATATATATATATATATATATATATATATATATATATATATATATATATATATATATATATATATATAAATTGAAACTGACCCGGGATATGGGTTCTAGGGGTCATAGTCCGCGCTCATTTGAAATTTTTTTTTGCAGTCTCACTATCGACTATTCACTAAAAATTAATTTATTTTATGCCAAAGTAAGTTGGAGCTGTAATAAAAGCCAAAGGAAAACATATGCCTTATTGAGTAATACTAATATATATATATATATATATATATATATATATATATATATATATATATATATATATATATATATATATATATATATATATATATATATATATATATATATATATAATATATATATATATATTGTACCAATAACTCAAAAAATAATGGACCGATCTTGATGAAATTTGGTGAGTACCTTCCTTTTGCAAGTGGCTTGGAAAATCGAACCAGGTTTTCCCGGAATATTTTGTTTTCTTTCTAAAAAAATTTATATCTCCGGAAATAACAAAGTAGGGGCAACCAATATGGGTACGCGTGTTTGTATTATAAATAGTAAACCCTCTACCAAAACTTAGGTTTCTAGGTGTAAAGACAAAAAATTTATGGACAGTTAAAGAAAAACATTTTGGAGTTTTCCTCAAAACGTCAAAGTCACGATTTGAAACGTCAAAATAGGCAAATAACATGAAAGAAATACGGATTGTGAAAAGAAGATGTTGCAAGAAGAGTGTTCTGTGAACCCTTAAGTCTAAGCTTCAATCGTCATTGGCCTTCATGTTACTAAAATATTTACAGAAAATTCATTGCAAGTAGACCCTTTCTCTGATGTTTTGGCTGTCGGTTTAGTTAAGTTGATGCTTTCGCTATAGGTTTAGTTAAGTTTATGGTTTAATGGTCTATAATTTTTAGCTAATTTTCATAGAACAAATTCGTTAATGCATTTTTGCATTTTTGATGCATGTTTGTGACAAAAAATGTGGGCGCAGTAAGGGTGTTTTGGTAGCGAATTTTCATTAAATCCTTCAAAATTCAATAACTCAATTTCCTATTAACGTAAGGTTTGTTAGCTAGGAAACCAACATTTAAGTTTATTTGCGGAAAATCTTTGTACATTTTTAAACAATAAGTAATTTTGATAAAATATAATACATTGTCTCTACTACATAGGCCATACCAGTAATCAGATTTATGCCTGCTCGCATTTGATATTAAAAACATTTTTATGAAAATTCCCTTCCATAACGCCCTTGCTGTGTCCAGACTTTCTTTTCTTTCAATAAACAATATTTAATGTAAATCTGCCTGGGTGCATTGTGTTGTGGTTTCCCCTTCCCTCAATTTTTTTACTGGGAACACCCTTGGCAATACTCTGAATCGTTCTTTTTTAATTGTTTGGCAGTAATTGCTATGATATGTAATTCTCTCCCTTCCCCCTAGCTTTTTATATTATGAGAACAATCTAGGTTATATGGTTTTCCCTCCCCCTAGCTTTTCATTTGGGCACACCAGAGGTATATATTTTTTTTCCAGAAAGACTCTTGGAACCACCTCTGCATGCATAAACCACAAGACTAATGTTGTGGTTTTGACCCATAAGAAATAAGTTAAGGAACCCGGAGAATTGGGGTGCTATGTGGGGTAAGCAAGGTTAACAGCTATAGGAGTCCAACTAAGCTGTTTTTGCTGTATTTTGTATTTATATTCCATTTGAATCTTCTTCCTCGCCTGGCATCCTTATTCATTCCAGATCCCATTAACTTTGTTGGAGGTTGATTTCACAACATTTCACTTCTGTTTTATGCATCCACATGTCGTTCTAAGTATGTTGCAGAAAAAAAAATTTTGAAAGCAGACATAATCTGCAAATTTACAAAAACAAAGTGCAGTGATTTCCCCTGGAGTCTCTAAAAACGCTTTGCATCATTTATGCAATATTGTGTTACACCAGCAGAGGTATGATGGACAACATTAACGTTTTCTTACTTTTATAGAGGAAGAAAGTAACTGACATACCTAAGCATGTAAAGTGCAGAATTACCTTTACAGTTTATAACTAATTAAGTAATACCAAAATGGATAGGATATACCAACCTGGAGCGCAACACACTCTTTTAACAACTGTGGAATGGTGACATTCTTCTTGGAAGAATAAAAAATTGGCTTTATTTTTCCTTCATATAAACAAGTTCTACAAATTTTAGGAAAATCCTTTAGAAGTATGTTATCAATTCCCTTAACATCAACATTCCAATTAATCTTATGTATTGGTTTATCTTCCTTGGCATCATCCTCGTAACTTTCATTGCTAATTGTTATAATTTCGCAATTCTCGAAATCCATCATCTATGAATTTTTCACAGGCAAATATATTGCAGGTATATAACAGGTTGTTTTAATTAGAACCACTAAACTTTACATTTACAAAACACAATTTAAATTGTTTTTAAATTTTTTATCAAAACCCAAATTTTAACTTTATCTTACTCATAATATTCTTATTCAATGGACTCGGATTCAAAAGCTAGGTTCATACAGTCGAGAATGAGCACATTAGTAAGGTTAGGAAATTTCTATTTCTTGCCTGCGGGTTCATAAGTTTAAATTTATTAACGGTGCTGTTATATGGGAGGTATAGTTTCAGCGCCTGTAAAGTTTGAATTAAACAATTCTTATTCTTATACTTGAAACGGCCCAGACTGAGAACGTTGATGTTTTAACTATCAATTCCCAATTTTAGTATTTAAAATGATGTATTTTATAAGGAATAAGGAAATATCGAAAATTGAAATTCATAACGCACGACCAGACCAAGATTTATAAAACATATAGGTTACCTCGTAACTCCAATCCCAAATCGCGTGACGTCATCTTTTGCGAAAGGCGTATTTCTGTGCACGTTGTAGTAAATAGTTTAGGTGCAGAAAATCACGAATTGTTATTTATTTACCTACATTATTAGACAAATGTGTTGCTTATTAAATATATTAACGTAATTGTTTTACATAAACTGTTTATTGTAGCCCATAATGAAAAAAACTTAATTTTTAAAGGGGGGGTGTAATTTGCTGGCCAAATTGAATCTTGCTGACCGAGGCTTTAATCTTTAAGGATTTCTTTGATATTTAAAATTCTGCAACCTAATGATAATCTCTTCATGCTGCCAAAGTTTTAAAGAAAAATCTTTCTATTTAAGGGTAGTTTACTCTTGGCGTTTTTTCATTTTTTGGTGCTACCAGAAAAATTATGAATCTGACAAAACTATACATTTACATATAATCATTACTAGTGTTTACCAACTCGCTACCAGAAGTTGACTGAAAAATACCCCTATTTAGGGGTAGTTTACTCTTGACATATTTCCGTTTATTGACGCAATCGCCGAAACTATTTAAGTGACTGAGCTCAAAATACGCGTATAACCATTTCTAGGAACAATTAACTTACTGTCAGAAGTTGGCTGAAAAATATCCCCATTTAGGGGTAGTTAACTCGTTGGCATATTTGGATTAATCGCTGCTACAGAGAGAATTATGCAACCGATTAATGTTAAAATACGTATAGAATCACATAACTATGAAGAATAAACTCGCTACCAGAAGTTGACTGCAAAATACACCCTTTTATGGGTAGTTTACTCTTGCATATTTCAGTTTATCACTGCTACTGAGCACGATTAAATTTGTCAACCAAATTAAATCTTGCTGACCGAGGCTTTAACCTTTAAGGATTTCTTTGATATTTAAAATTCTGCAAGCTAATGATAATCTCTTCATGCTGCCAAAGTTTCAAAGAAAAATCTTTCTATTTAAGGGTAGTTTACCCTTGGCGTTTTTTATTTTTTAGTGCTACCAGAAAAACTATGAATCTGACAAAACTATACATTTACATATAATCATTACTAGTGTTTACCAGCTCGCTACCAGAAGTTGACTGAAAAATACCCCTATTTAGGGGTTGTTTACTCTTGACATATTTCAGTTTATTGATGCAATCGCCTAAACTATTTAAATGACTGAGCTCAAAATACGCGTATAACCATTTCTAGGAACAATTAACTTACTGTCAGAAGTTGGCTGAAAAATATCCCCATTTAGGGGTAGTTTACTTATTGGCATATTTGGATTAATCGCTGCTACAGAGAGAATTATGCAACCGATTAATGTTAAAATAAGTATAGAATCACAACTATGAAGAATAAACTCGCTACCAGAAGTTGACTGCAAAATACCCCCTTTATGGGTAGTTTACTCTTGCATATTTCAGTTTATCACTGCTATGAGCACGATTAAATTTGTCAACCAAATTGAATATTGCTGACCGACACTTTAACCTTTAAGGATTTCTTTGAGATTCAAAATTCTGCGACCTAATGATAATCTCTTCTTGCTGCCAAAGTTTCAAAGAAAAATCTTTCTATTTAAGGGTAGTTTACGTTTGGCGTTTTTTTATTTTTTAGTGCTACCAGAAATACTATGAACCTGAGAAATTATATATAGTATATATTACCTATATATTATCCAATATTGTTCAAAATCCAGTATGGCAGACCCCCCAAGATGGCGAATTACACTGCTCTTCCATAGTAATTCGTATTTCGTATCTATATGCGTAACATATACTTTTTTTGTGCTGGACTCATACATACATACATACATACATACACACACACATATATATATATATATATATATATATATATATATATATATATATCTTATCAAAAAAAAAAAGTCGAAGACGCAGCAAGTGCGTTATGGTAGTGAATTTTCATAAAAATGATCTGGCACAAAATATTTTATTATAACTTTTTTTTCTTGTAACATAGAAATCTAACTTTTGGTGTATAGTTTACTTTTTATATCGCAAACGTACCTACCAAATTTCGTTATCATAGTGTTTTTATTTTTTAAGATAAAATTTTTTTTCAAATGAAAACTCAAAATTTTTCCGGAAAACCTCCTCCGATTTTTCTGATTAACGAACTTATCAAAGACATTTACAAAAGGAAGGTACATGCCAAATTTTATCAAAATAGGCCCATTATTCTTTAAGATAAAATTTTTTTTTGAATGAAAACTCAAAATTTTCCCGGAAAACCTCGTCCGATTTTCCTGGCTAACAAACTTATCAAGGCCATTTATAAAAGGAAGGTACATGCTAAATTTTATTAAAATCGTCTTATTACTTTTTGAGATAAGAATTTTTTTCGAATGAAAACTCAAAATTTTCCCGGAAAACCTCGTCCGATTTTCCTGACTAACGAACTTATCCAAGCTATTTACAAAAGAAACGTATATGCCAAATTTTATCAAAATCGGCCCATTATTTTTTGAGTTATCGGTGTGATACATATATATATATATATATATATATATATATATATATATATATATATATATATATATATATATATAAATATATATATAAATATATATATATATATATATATATATATATATATATATATATATATATATATATAAACATATAAAAATTGAAACTAACCCCAAATATGGGTTCTAGAGGTCCTAGTTCGCACTCATTTGCAAAAATTTTTTCAAAATTCAAAAGTCGGGATCTCCCCATTAGTGAATTTTTTCTACGAAAATTCACTAAAAAACGAAAAAGTTGTTTCAATAGTTACTGGGTAACATTAACATTGTTATTATTTGGTATAAATTTATTATAAGTTAAGTACCAATTATTACTTCTATTTTGTATATATTAATGTAGGTACCCAGTACCTATTATTAATATGAATTACAAGAGTGAAAAGATCCATTTTTAATAATTAATTATCAAGACTTTCAATTAAACCTCCATAACCAAAATACATTGATTTATTTCTTTGGAATTACAGTATTTCAGGCTCAACGCTATTAGTTTTACTAATCTATGTAAATTAAAAAAAATATTATATCACAAGAAAGTTATTTTCTTTTTAGTGCATTTATAAAAAAAGACTTGTTTTTAAAAGTTTTTTTTTTCAATATATTTTATTTTCTTGTAAGGACACTGAAGTAAGGAGTAAGAAAAAAAACGAGTCTTTATTGTATAATTGGAGAGCATAAATTAAAATTTTATATTTATAAACCCATTTAGCCATATAGGAAAAACAATTATAACTGTATTTTTATTATTAACAGATAGGGTAATAAAAAAAGGAAAAGGTAAGATGCTTACTGGCAATTAGGCCATTGCTGACCCTTTTTGCTCATCTAAACTAACCTACCCTCCACCTTGAGCTCGATCTCAACGACGACAGTGATTTGAAAAATCATCCGCTGCCGGTGAGGCTCGAAACGTCGTCCCCCAAGTCCGTATTGGAAAGTCTGAACCGACTTCCCCGCACGGCCACGGAGACGCTGATAGGGTAATAACTATTTATAATATAATAGTATTCAATATTTTTACAACGAAAAAATATTTGCATACGATTTAATTGATAAGAAAAATAAATTAACCCATTTATGTTTAGTACATTTATTTATATTAATCTTACAGTGTGTATTACAAAATAAGCTTAAAACACTTATCGTAAATTTCCGCTGACCATAGAACAAAATTCCCCTGCATCTGTAGAGCACTGCGATACATCTACAAAATGTCCGTATGGGGAAATACCTAAGACTAAAAATTGATATATATATATATATATATATATATATATATATATATATATATATATATATATATATATATATATATATATATATATATATATATATATATATATATATATATATATATATATATATATATATATATATATATATATATATATATATATATATATATATATATATATATATATATATGATTTAAATATAATATACAACTAACAGTGAATGTTTGTAATATTATTTATAAAATTATATATAAAACGTTTTATGGATACTGATGTCCAATTCCTTCCACAAACCCATGTTTCCTCCACCACAGTCAGATACACAAGCAACAACATTATATTTGATTCTGTTCAATTCATTTAGAATTTCATCCAATAGGGCCTTTGTCATTTTCTTATCGAAATCAACATAAATTGGTTGTTTCCATGGATCAATTAACCCCCTTGCCATGATTACTTGCATGTATTTATGTTCTCCAATGATGTCATCTCTTTGTTGATCATATTCATACACGGAAGATATTTTAATCTCGTCATATGAGACGACTGTCATTCTTTGCATGTTTGTTTTTGTTTGTCCACAAATATACATAATTCTTCAAATGTCACTTAGTAAACCATTTCTTAAGTCAATAGTGCTGGCCCATCTTTGTAAGGTAGAAATACCTGGTAATGGATATTTCAGTGTTTGCCTTACATATATGTATGCCCGTTTTCCAAAATATCTCAATGTAAAAGCTTTGGCAATTTCTTCCTCATTCCATCTTGCTTTTGTTTTTCTCTTTAATAGGACATCAATTTGGTTTTCACTTAAAAAATGAGAAAGAACTTCTTTAACATGTGTGCCTACATTCTTTTGTAAATAGTCATTTTCTTTTTGTAGATTTGCATTCCTTAAGTTAATATCTGCAAGTTCTTCCTTATATTTTTGAATTTGGTTTTTTGCTTGATTATTTTCAGCTAGAAGGACATCATAGGATCGTTTTAGTTTCTCATAATCACTTTCTACACTGGTGCCAGGCAGGTCATCAATGTTTTGTGCTGATGTGAATTCAAAACCAGTAACATTACGTGTTTTTTTAAAAATATTTTGAACAAGTTCATTTCTCTCTTTCTTTTGGGTTCTTTTTTCTCTTTCACTTGCCTTAGAATTTTCTCGTGACAATAAGTTCAAATGTGGAACAGCTGAAAATTAATATAAATTTTAGGAAACTGATGTGCTAAGCAAACTCATCCTCAGAAAAATTAGGTTAACTATTACAAATACATAAAACATATCTGTAAATACTGTAAAAAAAGTAGTAGACAATTACAAGTGAAATATTTCTGATTCACCTTTTCACAGAAGTTGTGGTTTGCAAACTAAAGTTTTAAGCAAAGAAAATAAAAGTTTGTTGCCTTGATGTAAAAGAGAGGTAATACAGTTGTAAAGATGAGCAAACTAAGTGGAAATGACATACAGCAGATAATCAGAAAGGAACTTGAGGTGCTCCAAAATTGTTGAACGCAAAACTATATGAAACAAATGCAAGACCCTCAACTCATGTGCCATCATTTTGAAGAGCAACGTCAACATCATGCCGAACTAGTAAAAACAAATAAAGAACTAGTGAAGATGAGTAATAACTGCAAATAAGAGGGGAAAATTGGAGACCAGAATCAATCACCTAGAGCAGTGTGAGAAGGCAAAAAATATTGTGATTTCGGCGATACCACCGCAAATAGGAACTATAAGGGAAACAGTTGGGCAATTCTTTACTGCAATAAATTTGGACATGAAATAAAATGAAATAACAAGCTGCTATAGAATAAAAGCAGGTAATATAAGTGAACCAATTGTCGTTAAAGTGTATCCCATTAAATAATACCAAAAAATTAAGTTCAGACAAAGAAAACTACAAGCATCCATACCAATGATTGTAAATTTTATCGGGGGAAAATAGATTTATTAATATAAATGATGAACTCATCAAATTTAATCCAGATATTTTCAACAAAAGTAGGGTGTTTTAGAAGAATCACAGCTAAAAGTATGCATATTGTATGAATGGAAAATGTTAAAAAAAAAGGAGATGGTGTTAGAGGAAACAGATTTTTTTCTGTTAAGAGATGTAGAAGAACTAGGTAGCTAAAGTTCATTGCAAATTTTAAATTGCCAATCATGCAAGGATATTTTTTTAAGCACGACTTATCGCAAGTTAAAATACTGTAAAAAACCTGGATGCAACAAGTGGATTATGGTAGTGAATTTTCATTTAAATGTTTTTAATAGCAAAGATGTCTTTTTTAAGAAAGCAGGCATCAAATTTGGTTATCAGTATAACCTATATAGGTAGTAGAAACAGCGTACTATATTTTATACTTTATTGTTTGAAACTGTACAAACATTTTCCGAAAATGAACTTTAAATGTTCCCGAAAAAATTGGTTTCCTGGCTAACACATCTTAAAGGTCAATAGCAAATTGAACTATTTAAATTTGATGCATTTAATGAAAAAAGCGTTACCATAATGCACTTGCTGCATGCCTAACTTCTTTTCTTACAAACATACACTGTATATGGAAAATGCAAAAAGCAATAATACAAGGCATGTTCAATAAAAAAAAAATGTATCACCAACGACTTATGGGCCAGCCTGTGATTATAGAAATAATTTTATAAGATGCAGCTGAAGACACCCAAGTATACAATTTTTTCTCGTATCTTAATAGGCAGATATATTGAGCTTTATTGATTTTTTACGAACATTCGCTATTCGAATTAGAGACCTTTAAACGATAAACTCTATAGCTAAAACTACTGCCAAAGCATCAGAGAAGGGTCTATGTGAAATGAAATATTTTAGTAAAATGAAAGACAATGACGGTTGATGGTGAAACATAAGTGTTTGTGAAACACTCTTCTTACTACATATTTTCTACGTAACCTGTATCCGTTTTGAGTTCATTGCCTATAAGTTACCAATTTTGTGGCTTCAAATCGCCACTTAGACGTTTTAAGAGAGAAATCCTTATTTTTTTTTAGTGCCTATATTCAATTTTTTGTCTTTTAAGTCACAGATATAAATTTTGGTACATAGTTTACTTTTTTGATATAAACCCACGTACCAAATTTGGTTGCCATAACTTTGCTACTTCCGGGTATTTAAACATTTCCAAAAGAAAATACAAAATTTTCCGAGAAAAAATGGGCTGATTTTTCTAGCTAACAAACTTATCCAAGCTACTTGCAAAAAGAAGTTAATCACCAAATTTGATCAAAATCGGCAAATTATTTTTGAGGTATTGGTGTGGTACATATATACTATATACATGTATGTATGTAACACACTGATAACTCAAAAAATAATGGGTCGATTTTGAGCAAATTAGGTGAGTACCTTCCTTTTGCAAGTAGCTTGGATAAGTTTGTTATATATATATATATATATATATAAAACTGACCCCGCATATGTGTTCTAGGGTGTCTAGTTTGAACTTGTTGAAGCAATTTTCCAAAATTCAAGTCACAAGCTCCCCATTAGTGGATTTTTAAAAAGAAAATTCACTAAAAGGATTAATCAGAACTAATAGTTGTGAATAAAAAAAATATTGAATCAATAGGTAGTAAAATTATCTTATTAATGAAAGAAAAAGATAAGTTATGTTAAATAAAAAAATAATAATCCAAAAGAGCATATATCAGGCGGATTTAAAAAAAATTAAGAATAGCTTCAATAATCTAACATCAGATGCAAAAATTTACACAGGGTTCCCACTAAAAACAGCATATTAATGTCCCTGATTTTCCTGACATGCCAAAATCTATTTCCCTGACTTTAATCTTCTACAATTCACCCCCAACATGTGTAACACACTACTACATATTACAGTACTTCTTCGTGTCATGGCGGAAAACACATTTCCCCATTTTAAAAACAATGCGACCAATGAACCCAGATTAAAAAAACAATTATTGTGGTTGTTTTATGGAAAAAGGAATCAGTAAATGAAAGGTCCATAAGTGCACAAAAAGTAAACATATTGTTTCATTTATATATCATAAAACGGAAACAAATTATTATTCCCTGACAGGGACGAAAATTCCCTGACTTTTAGTCAATTTGCCCAGTTATTCCAAATTTTTCCCTGATTTCCCTGGCAACATTTTTTCTTCTACAAATTCCCTGACTTTTCCCGTTTTTTTCAGACGAGTGGGAGGTTTGTTACAGTGCACCTAAAAGGCATTTATTAAATGGACAAAACAGTTTCCAGGTATACATACAGTGCATAGCTATATAGTTTCTAAAGTACTTGACATAAGCAATATAATTTAAGTTAACTTTAAAATCATATGTAATTTTACATTATTAATTGTAGAACTTGTTACCAGTGCAAATATACTGTTTTGAGTTCGTAAATAAAGAATATTTAAAACAAAATAATAAAAAATCACTAATAAAATGATATTACCATTCTTCTTTAGCCTTTTTGGTGGAACACCCAATACTTTTGCCTGTATAGCATCTTCATAATCATCAGTATTAAAATGTTTGCTACATATCTTCTTGTGACCTATGTCAAACTTGTCCTTTCTATGACATCCTGCAATCCACACTTTTTGCTGAGCTTTATTTGTTGGAAAAGAATGAAAAGATATTTTGTCTCCAGTCTTTTTTGCCTTTTCACTCTTGCTTTTGCAAGCAGTCACAGCACAAATAAGCCCAGGCATCTAAAAAATATACATGTATTTATTTATCTACACTTATAATTTTCTTTGAGATGTCTGGGATAATATTATATTTCAATTATTAATGAGAAGTAGCTGAACACATAACCTAACAGAATAATTAAGGAATTTCGGAAACATTAACAACATTAAAGTGCCTCTTTAGTAAACATACAATTCGGGCGAAATCGGAACGTGAACTGGACGCGGGACGATGTGCACTGTTGCCAGATGAGTATAAGCAAGGGTCATTTTAAATATAGAAGGCAATCAAGGGGTGAACAAATGTTTTCATAATGTAAATAAATTATAGTATTGCGTCATGTACATAGATCGATATTTGACATATTTTGCGGAAAGCAGTAGGAAAACGGAAATGTAAACAGTTAATTTTCAGCAATTGTGGTTTAGGGGGAAAAACGTGATATAGAAGGAAATCAAGGGGTGAACAAATGTTTTTATAATTTTAATAAATTAAAATATGGCGTCATCTACATAAATCGATATTTGACATATTTTGCGGAAAGCAGTAGGAAAACGGAAATGTAAACAGTTAATTTTCAGCAATTGTGGTTTAGGGGGAAAAACGTGATATAGAAGGAAATCAAGGGGTGAACAAATGTTTTTATAATTTTAATAAATTAAAATATGGCGTCATCTACATAAATCGATATTTGACATATTTTGCGGAAAGCAGTAGGAAAACGGAAATGTAAACAGTTAATTTTCAGCAATTGTGGTTTAGGGGGAAAAACGTGATATAGAAGGAAATCAAGGGGTGAACAAATGTTTTTATAATTTTAATAAATTAAAATATGGCGTCATCTACATAAATCGATATTTGACATATTTTGCGGAAAGCAGTAGGAATACGGAAATGTAAACAGTTAATTTTCAGCCTCAGGGGGAAAAACGTGTGCCTCTCCTCCCTTTTTTGGTACATCAGTAACATCAACAGAGGTTGTGCCATTGTGATTGAGCAAGGTAATCTGCACGTTCCACCATTCCCAGGGGGCGTAAAGCCGTCGGTCCCGTGCCCATGCGATGTTGGGCACGTTAAAGACCCAAATTCCCCGGACAGTGAGGTGAATGAATGACACTTTAGAAAAGTCAATGAAGCAATTTCCGTTGCGAATTGCCGATGATAAATACAACTGTATATGCTAATAGCAAAGGGTAACCAGTATATTATTTTGAAAAATTGCAATGTAATCGCATGGTAATGAAGCAATTTCTACCGACAACTGTCGATGATAAACAAAACCGAGAAAATGGCTCAAAATGGGCTTACCTTCGAAGTGTCTGTTTATATTTTACTTTCCCACCTTAAATGAGTAAGAAAAGTCAATGAAGCAATTTCCGTTGCGAATTGCCGATGATAAATACAACTGTATATGCTAATATCAAACGGTAACCACTATATTATTTCGAAAGATCGCAATGTAATCGCATGGTAATGAAGCAATTTCTACCGACAACTGTCGATGATAAACAAAACCGAGAAAATTGCTCAAAATGGGCTTACCTTCGAAGTGTCTGTTTATATTTTACTTTTCAACCTTAAATGAGTAAGAAAAGTCAATGAAGCAATTTCCGTTGCGAATTGCCGATGATAAATACAACTGTATATGCTAATATCAAACGGTAACCAGTAATTTTGGTGTGTAGTGTAACTTTTCAATCGCAAACCTATCTACCACATTTGGTTGTCATAGCTTTTTTAATTTTTGACATAAAAATGTTTTCCTAATGAAAAGTTACAATTCTTTTGGAAAACCTCATCCGATTATCCTGACTAACGACCTTATCCAAGTCATATAGAAAAGGATGGTACATGCCAAACTTTTTCAAAATCGGCACAATAATTTTTTTGTTCTCGGTGTGATTCATACATACATACATATATATATATATATATATATATATATATATATATATATATATATATATATATATATATATATATATATATATATATATATATAAATACATATATATATATATATATATATATATATATATATATATATATATATATATATATATATATATGTCTGTATCTTTATAAATACATATAAAAAATGGAAACTGACCCCGGATATGGGTGCTTGGGGCCATAGTTCCCGCTTATTTGCAAAAACTTTTTCATAAATCAAAAGTCGGGGTCTCCCAATTAGTAAATTTAAGGTTAGAAAGTAAAATATAAACAGACACTTCGAAGGTAAGCCCATTTTGAGCAATTTTCTCGGTTTTGTTTATCATCAACAGTTGTCGGTAGAAATTGCTTCATTATCATGCGATTACATTGCGATTTTTCGAAATAATATACTGGTTCCCGTTTGATATTAGCATATACAGTTGTATTTATCATCGGCAATTCGCAACGGAAATTGCTTCATTGACTTTTCTAAAGTGTCATTCATTCACCTCACTGTCCGGGGAATTTGGGTCTTTAACGTGCCCAAAATCGCATGGGCACGGGACCGACGGCTTTACGCCCCCTGGGAATGGTGGAACGTGCAGATTACCTTGCTCAATCACAATGGCACAACCTCTGTTGATGTTACTGATGTACCAAAAAAGGGAGGAGAGGCACACGTTTTTCCCCCTGAGGCTGAAAATTAACTGTTTACATTTCCGTGTTCCTACTGCTTTCGGCAAAATATGTCAAATATCGATTTATGTAGATGACGCCATATTTTAATTTATTAAAATTATAAAAACATTTGTTCACCCCTTGATTTCCTTCTATATCACGTTTTTCCCCCTAGACCACAATTGCTGAAAATTAACTGTTTACATTTCCGTGTTCCTACTGCTGTCCGCAAAATATGTCAAATATCGATCTATGACGCAATACTATCATTTATTTACATAATGAAAACATTTGTTCACCCCTTGATTGCCTTCTATATTTAAAATGACCCTTGCTTATACTCATCTGGCAACAGTGCACATCGTCCCGCGTCCAGTTCACGTTCCGATGTCGCCCGAATTGTATGTTTACTAAAGAGGCACTTTAAACACAGGATTACCTACTACAATAACGCAAGCAGAAAACTAACAAATAATACACGTTTATATTGAACATAACATAATATCTAAGTAAGACTAGATGCATTCTCGCAACAATTAGAACCGTAGACCGGTTTCGCTCTCATTAGAGCTCTTCAGTACGGCATACTAATTGCAGCAAAAATGCACCAAAAATAACACGGCTATCGTATAGCCAGTCTCAAAACACTAAGTGAGTAGCGAACGTGTCGCCACCTAGTTCGGAACCAAGTACTATGTTGTCACGCCCGCTCCAAATAATACAGAGTATTAAAAATAGAGACGGTATACAACTAACTAACAATTTAAAAAATTGTTAGCCCTGGCCCATTTCTACCCCAATATAGGGACAAAGTATGTAAGACTAGATGCATTCTCGCAACAATTAGAACCGTAGACCGGTTTCGCTCTCATTAGAGCTCTTCAGTACGGCATACTAATTGCAGCAAAAATGCACCAAAAATTTTTGCTGCAATTTTGTTTATGCAAAATGATGAAAAAGTATATTGCTTGTAGATTACCTAAGGATGTGGCAACGATGTCTCTGCATGCGTAAGGACATTGCTGTTTGCGATTTTCAGTGGCGGCACGTCAGTTTGGCACTATTTTTAGATTTCCATCTACTAAAGAAAGAAGATAAACATGGTGCGCTGCCTTAAATAGAACATCGGATACGCTGTCGAAATATTCTTATTTATGTTCACAGCATTTTAATAAAGACTTTTATTATTTACCCAGGTGGAAGAAGGGTCTTAAAAACGCGCGTCTCCATCAGTTTTAAGTTCTCCAGTGCCTTCTACTTCTGGCATGAATAAGCTCTTGCTCACGCAGAAAGAAGGTGAAGAATTCTTCTTAGCTTCCTATTTTGTAAACCTTTATTATTGTTAACATTAATAAATTACCCGATAAAAATTGCAGTCATAGTTTTGAAGAAAATAGTGATAAATCATCGTTATCATCAACTCTCACTGCTTTGGAACTATCATGTTCAACAGGTGCGGCACTTGTCAGTCCTCCTGAATTAACACCAAAAGCTAACATTACTCCAGGTCAAAAGTAAGTTAATGTGCCTGGACTTAAAATTGAGGTAAAAATACTAGAAACTATTTAAAAAAAGTTATACTCCGTTCACTGAAAACTTCGTTATTTTGTAGATATTTCCAGTTTATCAGGAACACCAAAAACATCTTTAAAAAATGGTATATTGCTAAACGAGTAACAAAAAAACAAAAGAGGAAAATAAATATATTGCGCCAACAGAAAAGACGTCTTAAGAGTTTGTCACCAAAAATCGCTGATTGAGCATTTTAAAAGTCGTATTGCTTTTACGGAAAATACAAACACTTTTGAGTGTTATTGAATTTATATCATTGCTTGTAATATTTTAGGCCTCTTTACCCACACAAATAGATCTGATTAAACAGCTTTTAAAATGTCCACAACGGAACTATTCACTAGACGCAAGGTCGTTTGCTATTACCCTAAACTTTTATTCAAACAAAGCTTATAATTGCGTTCGAGAAAAATTGATGAAATATTTGCCACATCCTCGAACAATTTCCAAATTGTTCCTGGATTCTGCAAAGAAGCATTAGCGGTTTTGGATTAAAAAAGACGAGAAGCAGCTGAAAAAGGTCGGAAAATACTTTGTTAAATACCTAGTCATCGACGAGATGTTCATAAGACGTCAAGTTGAGTGCACAGGAAAAAAGTTTTGTGGTAACGTAGATATTGGCGTGGATATGAATAATTCAAACGAGCTTCCAGTGGCTAAAGAAGTTTTGCTTTTCTTATTAGTTGCTTTAAATGACCACTGGAAAGTTCTACTGGGTTTTTTCTTCCTATCTGTCATTTCTCGTGAAAAAAAAGCAAGCCTATTATTTAATCGGGCTTTAAGTTGTATCCATCAAGCAAGAATAGTTGTTATTTCCGTAAGGTTTGATGGAGCAGCTGCAAATATAAGCATGATTAAATGTTTGGGAGCAAATTTAGATATATTTATTCAAGAAGGTTTAAAGGCTTATTTGCCGCATCCTGTAACCAATGAAAATGTATATATTTTCCTAGATGCTTGCTACATGATGTAATTAATAAGAAATTATCCGGCAAGTTGTAGATCTATAAAACATGGCAGCAGACAAATCAGGTAGTCATTTCTAGAAAAACTGGTAGAACTGCAAGGTTTTTTCTTAATTTTTTCTTAAATTTTTGTTGAAAACACTTTTTACTGAATTTGCATAGAAAAAATCGCTTGTGGCGAGGTCATAACATTACAACATTGAGACTTTCGAACATTTTATTCGAGAAATCATTTCTATAAAAAATCACTACCATAACGCACTTGATGCGTCCAGACTTTTTAGTTAATAGTATACTTAAATAATGTATAGGTAGTTGAACATCTTTTAAATTTAAATTTTATTGTATTATTTTAATCGTATTTACGAAAATTTCAATCCTAATTCTCGAGACGCCTATGGTGTCGAGGACCGAGTAAACAAACATTTTATTCAATGTTGGTTTCAAACATTACAACCTATCGCATTGGGTGATGCCTGGTCTATCCGTAGGTAGATAGTCAAAGGATTACTAGTTGACATTTGACATTCCAACATCATGAAATGATGATGTCATTTAACTTCCAAGCCAAAAATCACGCCTGTAATAAATGTTTTCGTTTTACTTATTTTTCCTATCTAGAATGTATTTTATAAATAATATTAGATATATGGTCACAATTGTCTATGAGACATAAGTTTATGGACTTTGTTGCTTCTATGATCAGATGTCGGTTATAAAGTGTGTTGGTAAGAACGAACCAATGACATTTAGAGAGGAGACGAGTAATGTTCAATTATATAGTGTGCAGAAAAGTGTTACGCAAAATCGAACGTCGGACATTTTTTGTACTCTAAACAGTTTTGGATGATTTGTGTTTTTGGAGTGAAAAGTCAATGAAACCTTCCAATATTCAAATCAAATTGAAAATGTTGTGTCTGCGGCTTATGGTTGTAAGAATCGAAGGGACAAGAAAGATCCGGGAATTGCACTTTACAGGTAAGTTCATTCATTGCCACTTGGGACCCTTTGAATTATTTACCGCATATTTCTCGATTTAGGCCAGTAATGACTGTGTCTTCTCAGTATACAGTTGCCATAAGTATATGTCAAGGAGTTTGACAATTTCTCACGAACTTCCGCGATATTTTCATTCATGATTACCACTTTTTATATCAGTATGTGTTCAAAATCGTATTGTTTTACCAATGGCGTGCATCACACATTTATCTGGGGTGATACAATTTTCATGAAATTTTCCATGCACCGGCATTTTCAGACGTCAATTACGAAAATGAGCCAAAAAAACTGCAATTCTTATTATTTCTGGATTTTACCTTAATTTGCCGGAAGATGAACGTATCTCCATTCATTCGGGCAAAATGTATGTACACATCAAAGAACTTATGCTTTTAGGATATTCATCAACATTTTCATTATCTGAGCTCCAAAGTACATAACATACATACGAAAATTCGTCACAAATTACACACTATTAAATTATAAACTCTAAAACTAAAACAACTGCCAAAGCATCAGAGAAAGGGTCTATTTGAAATGAATTTTCTGGAAATATATTAGTAAAATGAAGGACAATGACCGTTGAAGCTGAAACTTAACATTTTGTAAAAACGTTTCTTGCCACATTTTGTCTACATGATCCATATTCGTTTCAGATTCTTTGCCTAAAATTTGCCAATTTTGTCGTTTCAAATCGTAACTTCGACGTTTTTAGGATAAAAACTATAACATTTTCAAAATATGTTTTCTGGTAGTTGTTGACTTTTTGCACCAGAAAACTTAACCTTTGTCTGTAATATACACTAGATTTTGTTACCGATACAAAATATTTTTGGTTTTGTGTGTACCTCTGGTCATCAGTGGGACCCAATTTTTTTTTAATCCCTATTACTTTTTAGTGAATTTTTACTTTAAAAAAATCACTATTAGAGAGGTATCGATGGTGAGACTTTGCAAACATTTTTTTCAAATGAGGGCGAACTAGGACCCCTAGAATCCATATCCGGGCTCAGTTTCAATATATATATATATATATATATATATATATATATATATATATATATATATATATATATATATATATATATATATATATATATATATATATATGTGTGTATGTATGTATCCAAGCGATCTCAAAAACGAATTAACCGATTTCAATGAAACTCGGCAAGTGCCTTTCTTTTACTAATGGCTTGGATGAGTTCGTTAGCCAGAAAAATCGGACAAGGTTTTTCAGGGAAATTTTGAGTTTTCTTTCGAAAAAAATTTTTTCTCCGAAAATTACAAAGTTATTTTAATGTCATTTGGTGGATATGTTGCCCTGGGAGAGGCCTTACTACCAAAATTCAATTTTCTACGTTTATAGAAAATTGAGTTATCCAAGTTTGAAGCATTTAGTAAAAATTCACTACCATAACGCACTTGCTGCGTCCCGAACTTTTTTCTTTTAACCTAGAGATCTAAATTTTTGTACGGAGTATACTTTTTAACATAAACCTGTGTATCAAATTTGGCTGCCATAGCTTTGTTATTTCCGGAGTAAAAAAAATTCCGAAAGGAAATCCAACATTTTCTCCGAAAAAGAGGATTGATTTTGCGGGATAATGAATGTATCCAAGCCACTTGCAAAAGGAACGCACTCACCAAATTTGATTATAATCGGCCCATTATTTTATCGGTGTGACATTATATATATATATATATATATATATATATATATATATATATATATATATATATATATATATATATATATATATATATATATATATATATATATATATATATATATATATATATATATATATATATATATATATATATATATATATATATATATATATATATACAGACCCCGGATATCTGTTCTGTGGAGCCTAGTTGAGGCTCAGAATTTTTTCCACGAAAATTCACTAAAACACTCCATTGCGTGTTTATTTGTTCGTGAAAATTTGGATCTTTGGTATTATAGTAGTAAAAAAAAACTGCATCCTGACCTAACTTTCTATGCCTATAAAAAAATAGTTTCGTGTGGGACTTTTTTTTATCAGAAAAAAAGTAAATTTGTCAAAAAGTTTACTGATACGTGTATTTTCTATTTATTAATCTAACGGTACACTATAAATGATTATTACACCAAGGTAAGTAGATCAGTAGAAATGGGATTCGAAGAGATATAACATTTTCCATTTGGATATGTTTCATATTATGTCCTTGAAGAAATCGGAAAAAATTCTTCAAGTGACTGATATGAGCAGAAAGTTCTAATCATTTGTGATTCGCTTAATAATATATAAGTTACTTAATTATTATTTTTTGGATTTATCATTACTAATCCTGGTCGTTTCTATACCGTTTAGCAAGCCCATACGATACGCCAATGGCGTGACCTCGCTTGGGATCCACCGCGAAAAGTGGTAACACTTTCATCCAGCGGGTTATCCGTCTACTCTCTATCTCTATATGTCATCGGAGCGAAAACTCTGGAATGATATTTCTAGAAGGGACCAGAAGTGAGAGGTGTAGAAGGTCTAGAATCTCTATGGACAGTATAAATAGACAATCGGTGCGCAGAGTAAGTTAGTTAAGTATTGAATTAGTGTGGTAGAATAGTGATCATAGAGTATTAAGCGAGTCAACAGTAAGTGTTGGTGTATAAGAAGCGATCATAGAAGGCGATAGTGGAATATAGTTATATGGACATTTAGTAATAAAGAGAAATATTTTAGTTGATACTGGTGTTGGAAAATAGTTGGTTACAATAAAATAGTAGTTTGAAAAGCTGTGTTTTGTTAGTCAACAATACAGAACCCCGTAGAACGTAACAACTGGTGTCAGAAGTGAGATTTTCAAGATGCTAGCAGAAATATTCTCCAGAATATTCGTTGAAAAACGTGAAAACTTCTAGAATCTCTGGAAGATCAGTGTCAGCAGTAAGTCATAACTGGGTGTGTTTTTGAAACAGAATAAACTGTGTACCAGCTTTAAGTACGTCTATGCTTAAGACACGTAGCGCAACAGCCAATATGGACGTCCAGCTATTGGAATTGATGAAAGAAATCAAAGAATAGGCCAGAAAAACAGATGATGAAGCCAGAAAAGGAGACGAGAAAGGCAGAAAGATGAAGAGGTTATAGAAGAGCTGATAAAAAGAGACGAAGAAGCGAAAAAGAAATGAGAAAAAGAGATGAAGAGGCCAAAGAAGAAATGAGAAAAAGAGATTGAGAGGTCAGAAGAAGAGGGGAAGAAGCCAAAGAAGAAATGAGAAAAGGAGATGAAGAGGCCAGAAAAGAGACAAGAGAGGAGCTGAGAAAAAGATACGAAGAAGTCATAGAAGAAACGAGAAAAAGCGATGAAGAGGTCAGAAAGAGAGACGAAGAAGCCAAAGAAGAAATGAGAAAACGAGATAAGGAAACAAAAGAAGAAATGAGATAAGGAGATGAAGAAGCCAGAAGAACAGGTGAAGCACACGACTCATAAGGAGCCAACGCAAGCTCATCGTGCAAGTGCCATACGCTGTTGGAAGTGTGGCAAGGTGGGACACATAAAGAGCAAATGCCGGGCCCCAAGATCATCTTCAACCAACGCACCGGAAAACTAAATGCAGCTAGCTTTAGGGGACGAGAGCTGGCTGCCCACCACAATGCCCCGAAGTTGACAACTATTTCACTGGTCAACGATTCTGGCAACACGCTCATCGTAGACGGATACATCAGCGACAAGAAGGCTCAAATGGTTGTAGACACTGGCGCATCCAGAATGTTATCCGTCGTGATATAGTACCAAGATGGCGGGTAAGAGAACCAGAAAGAATTTACAAAGTGACCGCAGCTGGTGGCGAACAGATTAGTGTAATTGATGAGACTGAGGTCAAGCTACAAATTGGAGCTTGAAAAACCAAACAGCGAGTCATTGTTGCTGCCATATCAGATCCCATTATACTTGGACTAGATGTTCTACAACATCACGGTGTCAAGTTAGATCTCGAGAACAACGTTTTAAATATCGGTGATGAAGAAGTAGTCATGACGACTGTGAATAGCCTTGCGATTCAAAAAGTCGCGGCCAAAGAAGATGCCGTTGTGAGAGCCCAGAGTGAAAGTATTGTCCCAGTGAAGATAGTTGGAGATCTTTCGGGACAAGTGGTGGGTATTATAGAACCAGAAGACAACGATCTTTTTAAGAAAGCTCTACTAGTCGGTAAAACTCTTATTCAAGCAAAAGAGCTGGCAGCTGTCAGAATAGCCAACCTTAAGAGCTTTGATCAGAAGATTTCCAAAGGTTCCGATCTCGCCAGTAACCATCATACAGCGTTGCCACAACCAAGAAGACCCAGCCTCGTCCATCCCGGATGAATCACTTCCAGAACATTTACGCAATGTCTTAGCAGAAGCTAGTGGAAGTGTTTCTCCACAACAGAAGCAAGCAGTGGCTAAATTGCCGTCCAAATATCGCAACGTTTTCGTAACCGACAAGAACGATTTTGGAAGAACACACCTAGTACGCCGTCGCATTGAGACTGGGACATCTGTACCAATCAAGCAACCACCGCGAAGGATACCATTGGCGAAACAGCACGAAGTTGACACTATGCTAAGAGAGATGGAGCAGGCACGAGTTATAGAACTATCGCAAAGCCTTTGGGCATCTCCAGTAGTGTTAGTTAAAAGGAAAGATGGCTCCACGAGGTTTTGTGTAGATTACCGCCTGTTAAATGATGTCACTAAGAAAGACAGCTACCACCACTACCCAGAATTGACGATACACTGGCAGGTGCAAGATGGTTTTCGACATTGGACTTGAAAAGTGGCTACTGGCAAGTCGAGATTGAGCCCAAAGACAAAGAAAAGACTGCGTTTACCACTGGTAGTGGACTGTGGCAGTTAAACGTTATACCATTTGCGTTGTGTATTGCTCCAGCCACTTTTGAGCGTCTAATGGAGACAGTTTTAAGAGGTCTACACTGGAAAACATGCCTCGTGTACCTAGATGACGTTATCATCTTAGGAAAGTCGTTCGAAGATCACATGAAGAATGTCGAACAAGTGTTTCAGAAACTAAAGGCAGCCAATTTGAAATTATATCCGAAGAAATGCTGTCTCTTTCAAAAAACAGTCAAGTACTTGGGCCATATTATCACTCCGGATGGAGTCAAAACCGACCCAGAGAAGACAGACTGTATTATGAACTGGAACATTCCAACCAATGTACATCAGCTGCGAAGCTTTCTGGGCCTCTGCACATATTACCGCCGTTTTGTAAGGGGGTTTGCTGACATCGCGAAACCTTTGCATAAACTGACGGAAGAAAAGACACCCTTCATTGGGAACAATGATTGTGAAAAAGCATTCGAGACACTAAAACAGGCTCTCTGTTCATCCACGATTCTGACATACCCCCAGCCTGGTCACAGGTTTATCTTGGACACGGACGCGAGAAATGTTGATACTGGAGGTGTTCTTTCGCAGGAACATGGATGCCAAGAGAAGGTTGTAGGGTATTTCAGCAAAGCCCTGTCCAAAGCAGAAAAGAACTATTGCGTGACGCCCAGCCACTTTTGAGCGTCTAATGGAGACAGTTTTAAGAGGTCTCTTTGGGACATCATCAATTTTCTTATTTCTTATGAACACCATATTGGATTTTGATACCATAGGATTTCTGTTTTTTTTTATGAATTCAACAATGCATAACATGTTAAGAAATAAATTTTTAATAATTGGACTTACATCAAAATCACCTTAGTTTGGTATTTAACTAAAATATTTGCAGAAAATTTATTTGAAATAGACAACCTATGAGATATTTTAGCAGCAGTTTAATTTACTTTTTTTTTATTTAACAAAATAAATTTGAAAAAATCTCTCCTCAGTCGATAAATGGACAAACTATATACAACCAGTAGTAAAGTTCAGATGTAGCAAAGTGCTTTATGGTAGCACATCTTCATAAAAAATTCAAATTCTAAATTAATTTTCTTTCTTTCCATCTAGGAAACTCACTTTAATTTAGTATGTACGCAATTTTTATTACGGCAACATGTGTACCAAATTTCATCAAACCCAACTTTATTATTTTTAGAGATATAATTTTGTTTCGTGAATTGAAATATTTTTTATGAAAATTCACTACCAATGTGTACTGACGGTGTCCATTCTTTTTTCTGGTTGTCTACATTAAAAGAGTTTGTTTTTTTAAGAACTTTAATGAAAATGCTTATACAGTCTTGAAAACTACAATAAATTTGTTATGTACCTTACTTAAAATACTAATGAACTCTGCCATGGACGGTCCCAAGCCCGGCTGAGAAAGGAGGAGGGCCATACCGTAACCCTACCTAGTCATGTCTTAGGAGGGCCGGGAATGTTTGCTTTAATTGGCCGGCATTGCGAGGGAGTCCTCTATAAAAAACCCACATCGCAAGGTCGTTGGCGGGTTGGTGCCGAAGCGATGATGCTTCTGGCCGAAATGGCCGGGCATTGGCAGGATGGTAATTCTGTCGCTAACGTTAACCCTCCCCAGGGAAACCGGGCGACCTCCCTGTGTAAATGCCTCTTCATGGGATGCGGGGCTCTTCCATGGAGGTTTATTTTCCCTTGCTGCTCGTGGGACCAAGCATGGACACGACTTACACAGACCCAATAGAGGAGGTGGCAGGATTCAACCTTCCACTGGAACCTCCAGAGGGAAACAACAGGGGAAAGGAAAGTCCACCCCTAGGACGACTACCAATGGTAGACCCTCCTATAGGAAGCTTGGTAATCGAGCTTCTAAAAAGGAGGAGGAACCTGCACCATAATTCCCTTTCCTTTCGAGCTCCTTAACCTACTCCTTTATCCTCTATACTATCCTATATTCCTACCCCCATGCCCACCAACATAAGGTGCATCCAAGCTAATTTGCATCATGCTAAGCCTGCGACATACCTCCTTAGCATGAAATTAAAGGAAGAGCAAATAGATATTGCTCTTCTCCAAGAGCCCTGGACTGCCAATTCGGAACGAACTAAAGGGCTGGGTAACACTTCTGGTAAGATAGTAGAGGTGGGCACTGGTACCAACCCCAGAGCCTGTATCTGGATCAGAAACAACTTGCAGTATTTTACACTTTCAGAATACTGCACCAAGGACATGGCATCCATCCATCTCGTGATCACATCCGGGGGGACCAGGCTGGAAGTAGTGACCTGTTCGGCCTATTTCCCTGGAGACAGAGATGCAGAACAACCACCTCCAGCAGAGGTGCGGAAATTGATCGCCTTCTGCAAGAGGAACAACTATCACCTCGTAATGGGGTGTGATGCGAACTCCCATCACTTGGCTTGGGGGAGCACGGACACTAACAGACGAGGTGAATCACTATTTGAATACATTTTAGGGGAGGAGCTGGTTGTCAACAACATAGGCTCGGAACCCACCTTTCTTACAGCTAATCGTAGAGAGGTTTTAGATCTCACGATCAGCTCAAGACTTTTGAGCTCAAAAATTCTCAAATGGAGGGTGTCGTCTGAACCCTCATGTTCTGACCATGCCCATATCCTATTTGAGACTGTAACAGGCCCTAGACCTGTGGTGAAGTATCGCGACCCGAGAAGGACGGATTGGGAGGGGTACAAACAGTCCCTCGCCGCAGGTCTTGGGTCCGCTATCCCCACAGTGAGGGATCGTGATGAGATTGAGATTGCGGCTGAACAAGTTAGGGAAGCTGTTGTCTCTGCATATTACGAAAACTGTCTACTAAGGTCAAAGAAAGACAGTCGGGGGTCTACTTGGTGGAATAATAACCTCGATAAACTACGAAGGGAAGTTAGACGTCTCTTCAATCGTGCTAAGACTACAGGCAACTGGGAGCAATATAAAACCGCTCTAACACACTATAACAAAGAGATTAGGAACGCTAAGAGGGAGTCCTGGAGGAGGTTCTGCGGGGACATTAATAATATGCCCAGCAGATGGTTCCTTTACTTAATCTCGGAAAGAAACGTTAGAGCTCTTAGCACACACACACACTTCCCAGATTGTCTGATCCTGAGCAACGGAGAGGTCCTACCGGCTGAGGGACGATTTAAACGCCCTCATGGGGAGGACTGGCGAGTTGCTCGGCGAATAGTAACAGCCTCGGCAGTGGAGTGTGTTGTGAATCATTTCCAGCCATTCAAGTCGCCAGGGGAGGATGGGGTGGTACCGGTCCTACTACAAAAGGGACTGGAGATTCTCCTACCTCACCTTATCAGGCTGTACAGAGCCAGTCTGGCCTGAAACTACATTCCATCCAGGTGGTTAGGGGGGTTTACATTCCCAAATTGGGACGTAAGGACCTCCTACCTACATCACTGAGACCTCTCAGTATTACATCATTCCTCCTGAAGGGATTGGAAAAAATACTGGACAGACACATTAGGGGGAACATCTTACCCAATAACCCCCTAAATACCCACCAGTATGCCTATCAAACTGGCAAATCAACTGAGTTAGCGCTCAATAACCTCATCGAGAAGACCACACACTCTCTGGAAAATGGAGAGGTTGCGGTGGCGGCATTTCTCGACATCCAAGGCGCATTTAATAATGCATTACCGATCTCCCTCTACGAGGCCACTATCGCTAGGGGGTGGAACCTACCATCTGTGGCTGGATCGGAAACATGCTGCACAATCAGACCATTATTACCTCGTTGCGGGGAGAGGTGGTCAGGGCTGCGAGGGGGTGTCCTCAGAAGGGCGTACTATCCCCCCTGCTGTGGTCCCTCTTTGTGGACGATTTGCTGGCTATCCTCGGACTTTGGGAAGTTGAGGTCCAGGCGTATGCTGATGATCTTGTCATAATGGTTAGAGGCAAATCTGAGGAGGAACTAGCAAGTACTCTTTAAGAGGCACTGAATGTAATCAATGATTGGTGCCGGAGGGAACAGATGTCTGTGAACCCCCGCAAAACGATCATTGTTCCTTTTACCAGAAGAAGAAGGTTGGACAAATTAAAACCACCTATTCTTATGGGGGAAACCATTCCATTTTCGGACCAAGCAAAATATCTGGGAGTTACCCTAGACAAGAAGCTCAACTGGGACATACAGTTAGAAAATGTTATCCGCAGGGCTAAAATGTCCCTGTGGACCTGCCGGAGAATCTGTGGTAACAACTGGGGAACAAACCCCCTACAGATGTACTGGCTCTATGTAGTAGTTATCAGGCCAATGATAACATATGGAGCCATAGTTTGGTGGCCTAAGGTACTTCGTGGTATCGCGAGGGCCAAACTGGCTCATCTACAGAGACAAGCTTGTCTGATGATAACGGGAGCGATAAGCACCGCACCATCAGCCGCTCTGGAAGTCCTCCTCAATATTCCCCCACTTCACATATGGTTGGAGAGGGTGGCGAGGTGGACAACGTACAGACTAAAACAAACGGCAGATAACATGCCGAGGGAAGTCAGTCTGAGAAGGTCCGGTCTCCTTGATGACAGTGATTGTCACAGGATTCTGGGAATGGTCTCAGACTTGATGCCTACAAACATCAGCAGAGATCTGTCTTTCAAGATCGTCCTCCCGGAAAGGGAGGACTGGGACCGGAACCAATCGACCCTGTTGAGAGCGGACCTCTGCTGGTACTCTGACGGCTCCAAAACCAATTTAGGGGGTAGGAGCCGGCGCATATAGGGGCAGCACCGATGCTAGACTATCAGCTAGCCTCGGCAAGTACGCAACCATACACCAGGCAGAAGTGTATGCTATCGAGATGTGTGCAAGGGAAAGTTTAAAAGACCTGTGCACAAACAAATCGATAAAGATATATGCAGATAGCCAAGCTGCAATAAAGGCTCTTGGTTCCTACCGGTGTAATTCAAAGACGGTATGGAGTTGTGAATCTGCCCTGAACGAATTGGGCAGCTGTAATGAGGAGTCGCTGGTCTGGATACCGGGTCACTCGGACCATGATGGCAACGTTGCGGCCGACGCGCTTGCCAGGAGTGGTGCCCAGAGTGACTTTGTCGGACCAGAACCGGTGCTGGGAACTGGGAATAACATCTTGCACAGCAAAACGCACCTTAAAGACCTGGACAGAAAGAATGACAATCCAATATTGGCAAAATCTTTTAGGATTAGCTCACTCTAAGGCCTTCATAAATGGCCTGTCTGAGTCAAGGGCTAAGAAACTTCTAGAGATGAACAGACAACAACTGAGTACTCTAGTCGGCCTGTATACAGGACACTGCCGCTTGTGGCATCATATGCACCGTATTGGGGTCGGTCAGGAGACCGAGTGCCGGCTGTGTATGGAGAATGACGAGACAGCAGAGCACATGCTGTGTTCCTGTCCGGCAGCGGACAGGACTACACACCTGCTCTTTGGCAAGGTAAAGCTTGCTCCAGGGGATCTGGATCAACTTTCGCCCACAAAGGTTATCGACCTCTGTAGGAGGCTGGATTTGTTGGGCGAAATATAGACATTAGGCGTGAGCCACAATAGACCTTATGGTCGCGGTGGAGGGACCGATATGGACAACTCACATTCAAACCTAACCTAACCTAACCTACAATACTAAGTGACATTAAAATTACCTTAGTAAGTTGAAAAGAAATTATGACTTACCAACATATTAAATACCTAATAAGATAAAATTGTCACAAACCATTTTAATGTAAATAAGTTTAATTGAAAACTACAACAGTCACTAAAACAGAAAAATCTAATAAGCCAATGAAACATTTGCAAGCAGTAATTACAACCTTTTCAGATATTATTCTCAATTCTTGTCTTTTCTGCTGTAAATACTATTAAAAGTGTGTCAAATTTGTCAAGTCAAGAATCAGCTAAAAATCACCTACAGGCTAAAGTATAGATTTATACGTTTTCTTCTTTACTTTCGTGATTCTCCATTTCTGACTTCTGCTTTCTTACAACATTTTTGTATGGATGGGACTGCCTCAATATGTCTGGTCATTATAATAATATCATCCACGTAACGAAATCACACTCTAGGAAAATACTCACTTTCACTTTCAAGATCTGTTTTAAATCTAATCATGAAAAGGTCTGCAATAAATGGCAATAGCGGGTTGCCCATTGCGATGCTTTGGGTTATACATACCATATGATATATACCAAAGAATTAAAGTATATTAAGAACATGGCCGAATATAACGGATACACTGCTTGCCTAGTGGAGAAATTAATTACCAAACAGAAAGCAAAGAAAATGTTAGAAGAATCAATTACCTTTACAGTTAGCAGAACCAACGACCTTTACAAGAGAGAAAGTCGACAAAACTTTGTTTGCTTACCATTTGAACTTCGCATCCCGAGGGGTCTAGACAGCATTTTAAAAAAGCCAATTTGAAAATAACATTTTCGACAAAAAATACTCTAAAAAACTTGCTAGGTAACCCAAAAGATAAGGATAGTACGGCCAAAATGTCGGGAATTTATAAAATAAGTTGTAAAGATTGTGATTGTAAATACGTCGTACAAACAAAAAGATTTATTGGAATTAGATTTAAAGCACACTTAGCACAATTAAGACACGGTACTATAGATAGATCTTCCGTCGCCCGACATATTTAGGATAATAACCAAATAATCACCACGTTAATGAGAATCTAAAATTAATAAAAAATGTTAGACAACCAGAACAGCTAAACGCTTTCGAAACTATATATATATATATATATATATATATATATATATATATATATATATATATATATATATATATATATATATATATATATATATATATATATATATATATATATATGGCTCAAAACCACGAAGGTGGCGTATTCGCTTTGGCAACTCATAAAATAATATATCCGAATGAATAACACTAAATAAGTATTTAATACTATTGAGATTAGTTTGATGTATCTATACCTAAAATTTATGATTTGAAAAATAAGCCATTCTAATTATTTTAACAAAAAATATGGGTAAAAAGTCATTTCGGGAACGCGTCCTAAACAAGAACTTCTAACTTCAACTTACGTAAACATATATTAAAATCAAACTTTAATTGCTTTCAATGTTCATTATAATTTGTTTGTTTCTTAAAAAGTAAGTATTCTAAGCCAATATTGACAAAATAAATTAATTTTGAATGCAGCATTTGTCAAAAGTTTGTCCAATAAAATATACGTCATTTCGTGAACGCAGCATTAAGTAGACAAAACTTTTATATTTGAACACGACTTTTGGCGCTAGTGTGCTTTAGTAGTGAGCAATTAATTTGTGTGGTCGGCGTTATTTGTTTTGTTCGTAAATAAATAACAATTTAAGTGGTAAGTACTATTATATTCATTTTTCTTTGACCGTACCTTAATTATATGTCATTACTGGAATGAGTGTAATTGTTAAATAAATTAAGATTACAGTTATTTAATAAGTATTCCTGATAACTACCATTGTTTACTTCACAATAACCTCGAAATAATAGATCTAAGATGGCTGACATCGTAATAAAAGGCGCGAAATTTCAAAAACGTCATTTCGAGAACGGTCATTACGGGAACGTTCCCGGACATGATGACACGTTCCCGAAATAACTTTGTTGTTCCCGATATGACGTTATTATTGCTGAATTGATATTTAATAAATATTTTGTGAAAATTCAAAGATCTTTCTTTACTTTCAGCAAACATGGAACCACATGAAGATGAGAAGAAGAAAAAAGCAAAAAAAATACTTAAAAAAAATAGTTCAGCTTACTTACACCAAAGAGAAAAAGCCAATGCAAGAAAGAGGAAGTTTTTAGATAAAATGACAGAGGAACAAAGAGAAATTAAACGAGCTAAAGATAGGGAGTACTACCAGAAAAAGAAAGTGGAAAATAAGGCAAAGAAAGTAGCAGATATGACAGAACGGGAAAAACGTAAGCAAAGAAAACAATGGAAACAAGCTTCAAAGAAGTATAGAGACAAGAAAAAGATATTAGCAAATGCAGTCAGCAATACCCCTCCGCCTTCAGATACTGAGTTAGACAGATCATTACCATCTCCTCGCAATTTGATGCGAAGACAGCGCGGAAGAAAACATGTAAAAAAAGACCGGACAAAAGCATACAGAACAATAAAAAAGCAACAAGACACAATAATAGAAATGAGACGTAAAATTGAGGCATTGAATAAAAAATTAAGCAGAAAGGAAAAGAGGGAAAAGAAGAAGAAAACTGTGCCGAGGACTCCTAATAGTAAAGTGGATGACTTAATCAAAGATATACCAGTACCAGTACCTCTTGAAGTACGAAGGCAACTGTTATTTGGTGAGGTATTATCTACTCAATTGAAGACAAAGGCAGCAACATTACAGAAAAACTCAAAAGAGAGAGATATTTTTCAAAGATGTGTCAGTGGCACTGCTATCAGGAAGTACAAGTTGTTACACATGGCTAGGGCATTTATGCCCAAAGAGAAAAATAATAAAAGCATTCTAATGTCAGACAAAAAAGTTCGCGAAGTAGTTTTGAAGCCAGGTGTACGTCGAAAGGTCAGGGATTTCTTCCAAAAGGACGATGTTAGTAGGATGTGCCAAGAGAAAAGGGACTTCGTAAAAAAAAATGGTGTCAAGAAACAAAAACGCGTGCTTTTATCAACAATCAAAGCTTTACATCCTAAATTTGTTCAGGAAACTGGAATCAATTTACCTTACACAACATTACGAAGAGCGAAGCCATTTTGGATAGTAGTACCAAAACTAAGAGATCGGGAAACTTGTCTTTGTGTCAAACATGAAAACTTCGAACTAAAAATAAATAAGTTAAATAGCTTACAACAAACAGGATGCCGCTACACCGAAGCATTTATGAAAGATTATGTTTGCGACCCGACTTCCTATGAGTGCATGAATGGATTATGTGACAATTGTAAAGAGCTAACATTAGAAGAAGGAGAAAACGAAGATTCAGTAACATATTTTCAGTGGCAATCCATAAATAAAGAAAGTATTATTAAGGGAGAGAAAAAGACCTTTAAAATAACAAGTAAAATTCCTATTACAACTACAGTGAAAGAATTAAGGAAAGCATTAGCAGAGGAAATTCCAATAATCAAACAACATCTTTATGGTATCTACAACTATAATAAACAAAAAAAAATCTGAAAGAAACAATGACTGAGAATGAGATCATGATGCAAATTGACTTTTCGGAAAATTACACAACAAAATATTCAAAAGAAATACAATCCTCGCACTTTGTCACAAATCAATTAACTATTCACACTGGAGTTTACTATTCACGAAATGAGGATCATCAGTTGCAAACAATGTCTTTTGCTACAGTAAGTCAAAATTTGGATCACCAGGCTCATGCGGTGTGGGCACACATGAAACCAATTTTAAGGAAAATCCTGGCAAACAAGAAATTGACACTTTGCATATTTACTCTGATGGACCGACATCGCAATATCGTAATCGTACAAACATGTATTTGTGGCTCAAAACTTTGATTGACGAATTCAAACAAATCAAAAAATCTACGTGGACATTTAGCGAACCCGGACACGGAAAGGGGCCCATGGATGGTGTAGGCGGAATCTTAAAAAGAGCTGCTGATAGTCATGTGTTAATGGGGAGAGATATCAAGACTGCCTCAGAATTTGTGAATCTGTTTATAGAGTCTAGCATCCATGTGGAAAAAGTTTCTGACGATGAAGTTAAAGGCATGAAAAAAAAGATTGCCAAATCAATTGATGCTGTTCCAGGTATAATGAAAATCACTAATATTGTTTGGAAAAAAGCACCTGAAGTTTCCATAGAATTGTACCAATACCAACATTTGCAAAAAGTGTTGAAACTACAAGCGCTCTCCAAAGATGAATGCAACGATGTTATCGGATCCACCGACGTTATTATGCCTTTAGAAATTGATTCATGTCAAACGGAAGAACCAACTAAAATAAACTTTGAAGACCAGACGAACGTCAATTACAGACCAAGCATTTTTAAAAGCATTTATGACTCTTCTTCGTCTGATGACGAAGATTTACAAACAATCTCTCTTCGCCAGAAAGCTATAAAGACCAACGTTAAGGATATAGCAGCTGGATTAAACTTTGAAGACCTGACGAACGTCAATTACAGACCAAGCATTTTCAAAAGCATTTATGACTTCCTCGTCTGATGACGAAGATTTACAAACAATCTCTCTTCACCAGAAAGCTATAAAGACCAACGTTAAGGATATAGCAGCTGGATCGTCTTATGACATGAATAGCAAGGGACATATTCATCCCAATTTAATTGGTCCTGGAATATTTTTATTGGTTAAAGTGCCCACCCAAAAAATAAATGTGTCCTATAGATACCTTGCCATCAGTCAGACTTGTGTTGGAGACGACGGAGAACTCAAGGTCACTTTCCTGAGATCAATGCGCAATACTGCGAAGATATTTCAGTTAGACCCAAAAGATGTATCTTATGTTACATTTGAACAAATTATAGAGATAACACCTACACCGTCACTGAAAATTGAAAACAATCGCGAGTATTACCATTTTAAGTCTAATGTTGATATATTTCAAAAATGTTAATTTATTAATACTCTATGAGTTCTTTTTTATTTTTTAAATGCAGAAGAATGCAAATTTTGTTCTTTTTAATTTTATGCGGGTGTGTTACCTATTTTGTTTGTTTGATTGCCAATTCTATATTGTTTAATTATACTGCTATAATACATACAATTTCTAAAGACTGATTAAAGAAATTATAAAAGTAACATTTTTGCATTTATTACTTAAAAATACCTTTAGCTGTAAGAAAAGCCTGACTGCATCATTCAGTGAACAGCTTAGTCATTCTGGGAACACTACATCATTTTCGGGAACACTACTTTTTTTGTCTTAATAATACTAATGTCAAATATTATTAAACATATAAATAGGCACATATAAACAGAATAAAGTTATTGTTACAATCGTATCTAATTTTACTTTTTAAGTCATCCATATTCTGCTATATATTAAATTTTATGCTTGAAATTTGAAACTTAGCTTCATTTAAATTTTCAGTTTGATTATTTTTGTAAATACATATATCTGTTCACAAAATTTTCATTTGCAGTTAGTTAATATAGTATAATGCTGTTAAAAAATAATAATTAATTAAAGTGATTACGATATATTATACTTTAAAATTAATATTTAATTACGTTCCCGAAATGACGATTTTTGCTCTCGAGTTGCCTTAAAATGGCTGTAATTTGAAAAAATGTGAAATCTGTGCGCGCCCCTTTTAAATATGTTAAGTATAATAACAAACCAATCATTTCAACTCTTTAATTTGGCTATTGCTTTTAAGATTTTGTGCTCATATATATATATATATATATATATATATATATATATATATATATATATATATATATATATATATATATATATATATATATATATATATATATATTGCTAAATATAGCAATAAGAAAAAATGTAAGAATCTCGCTCCGCCGCCTATGGGTAGTCTCCTGATAGATTACTTTATAAAATAAATATCGGCTAAAGCTCGCGCGATAGAAAATAAAAGAATACAGATATTTCCGCCAAACGAAATATGTTAATTTTTGGTGCCCTTGAACCTCGCTAAATCATTAGTGACCAACTAACTGCAGAAGAATATAAATAGAGTTGTGTATATAAGATATTTAGAATTATTCATCCTCTGATGACGCTAACTTGGTTAGTGAAACGATTGTCAGGTTTTTTAAATGTGTTGTGGTGATTTGGGTTCTCCAAGTGTGCTTATCACTGCTCATCACAGGTTCCAATCTTCACTTTGTGAATCTAACTCTAAAAAAACTCAAAAGAAAAGAACACATTTTTCAAAATTTTATTTAAAATGTCATTGACACTGCTTTTCTGATTATACTGACATTGCCTTCAGTTTAATTGACTTTACAAATAGGCATGTTTGTGTAATCTTCCTTGACACTGCAAACCTAACTAACTAATACACGAGTTAATGTACAGGGTGATTTAAACACAATGGCCTATTAGCAGTTAACAGAAAAATGGAAAAAAAATAATTAAAAACCTTTTTTATTTATTTGAAATGTTGTCATTGACACTGCTTTTCGGATTATACTGGCGTTGCCATCAAGTTCCTTATTTAAAATTGGACATCCTATATATTACTGCATGTATTTGGACACTTCTCAAAATTTTAAGGTGATAGGTAACATGAACCTATCAGGTTAAAAAAATATGTATACAGAGTTCCTCATTACGTAAGCCAATAGCAATACAATCATAACCAGAGGAGCAGTGTGATTCAAAATATATTTACTAAAAAGGCCACCTTGAGAAATCCTTGATTTAAAAATTTCCAACTTCGAATATCGTTATCCTCCATAAATGGCTAGTCACTCTCTCAGATTAAATCACCCTGTGTAAATGTATTTACTATGTACAAAAGCTCAATATGATTTTCGTTTCAGACATATATTTACAAGTTTGTTCATTACCAATAATAAAACTTGTACCATCATATTTACAAGGAAAAAATGTTTTATCAATCAAAATCACTTCCACTTTCTACAATAACTTACTGTTTAATATCCTCTACCAGTTTCGACTCTATCTCTTCATCAATTTCTTTGATATAAACAAGCTTTGGACCACTCTCTTCTTCTTTCTTAACGGTCTCCTCAGGTGCATGACCTTTCTGATGCTTGTTTCTACTGCTACTGTCATAGAAACCTCTATTGCAGTATTTGCAAAGATAGGGGGTTTCCCCAGTATGCATACGAACATGTACTGTCAAAGTTCCTTTTGAGGTGAACGTTTTTCCACAATAGGTACATTGGTACGGTCGTTCACCACTGTGCGTTCTCAAGTGATATACAAGATGCGGTTTCTGTGTAAACTTCTTACCGCATGTATTGCATGCGTGAGGTTTCAAGCCTCTGTGAACTAACATGTGAGAATCTAAGCTGTTGATTTGTGCAAATGACCTATTGCATTCTTGACATACGTAAGGCTTTTCACCAGTGTGTGTACGTGTGTGTAGTCGTAAATGGAAATTTGTAGCAAAAACTTTTCCACAGAGAGAGCACAAAAATGGTCTATCTCCATGTATGGATTTGTGGGCCTTCAGCGAATATTTTGTTGTGAATCGTTTTTTACAAACATCACATAGGAATGCTTTACATTTCTCAGGTTCATTAATTGGATTCAATATAAATGACCCAGTTTCAGGGTCATGTTTCTTTAAGTGAAGTTTGTAGTGTAAATCACGTTTAAAAGTCCGATGACAAAATTCACAACAATAAATAATATCTTGTGGGGTTGACATTGCTTCATGGTGTGTTTTTATGTGGTCTTTCAGATAGGTCGACCGGGTAAAACCTAAAAGTATGTTCTTATTAGTGAAACAATAACTTATACTAATACAAATTAATAATGACTACACCTTAAATACAGTACACAAAGTCAATCAAATATATAAATATTATATATATATATATATATATATATATATATATATATATATATATATATATATATATATATATATATATATATATATATTTTTTTTTTTTTTTCAATATATTGATGGATAGTGAACTCTATACAATGGAGGAGTTTAATTGTAAATGACATATCATGTGGCAGAATGGCAATTCAGCTTAAAAAATCTCTGGACGCAGCAAGGGCGTTATGGTAGTGAATTTTCATAAAAATGTTTTTAATTGGAAATATAATTTTTTAAAGAAAGCTTGCATCAAATTTGGTTACCAGTATAACCTATATAGGAGAAACAATGTAACATATTTCATCAAAATAAGTTTATTGTTTGACAATATACAAAAATCTTCCGAAAATAAACCTAAAATGTGCCCAAAAAACTGGTTTCCTGGCCAACGAACCTTAGGTTAATAGTAAATTAAGCTATCAAAAGAAACATTTTATGAAAAGTCGCTACAATAACGCAGTTGCTGAGTCCCGAATTTATTTTCTTACAAACATGCATTATCTTTCGATGGAAAATGCAAAAATTGTAATACTATAAGGCGTGTTCGATTAGGAAAAAAATTGTATCACCAACGACTTATGGGCCACCTGTGATTGTAAAAATAAATTTATAAGATGCAGCTTCAGACATCGTATAATTAACATATAAAATGTTTTATCATATCTTGTATAATAATGGATATTTTGAGCTTTACCCTAGAAATGCGTCACCCTGTATATATGGAACAGATAAAAACTGAAACTAACCCGGATATGGGTTCTATGGAGCCAAAAATAAATATGATTGTAAGAAGAAGAGCATGTCTACATTTGTATTACAAATGTCAGAACAAAATACTTATTTACATGTCACTTTAAAAGTAGATCTGACATTTATCAAAATAATTTGTCAGTTGAATATTACATGTACTGTTGCCGTGGACTATCATTATGCACTATTGTATTATGCCTTATAAGAATCTTGTTGTTTTTTGGAATACGAAAGCTTATTTTACTGTAAAAACATTTTTCCATCCCTTAACCTGAAATGGTTTTCGTTTCATTTAACAATGTTTCCTTATAGCGTCATAGTAGGTTTTAGAATCTAGAAATTATTCTGTTGTGTGAATTTTTTCGTTGCATACCTAGAACAAATTGTTTTTTCCTTTAATTATAAATGATAATTTTAAGTTAACGGATGCGAAACGGGAGAAGGGAATTCCATTTAAAGTTAAAATGACGAAGAGAACATAATTCCAGGCATGAGCGTTGTTTCCATTTTTTTTATATTAATAACATTTATAGGTAAATTAGCAGATTAGCGTATTGTTCGTTTTTTGAAAAAAAATAATCAGAAACATGCTTAGAGGAGCCCCTTTATGCATTAACCATCGGACAAATGCTGTGATCTCAACTCCACAATACAGTTAAAGAGACCTAAAGTCAATTTGAGGTTCTGTGCAAGGTAAACATGCTACAACGGAGCTAGAAATGCAAACTAAAAAACTAACCTTGTAGAAGTCCATAGAAATGAGAAACTACTTACCAACACCGTTTCTCCATAGAAAAAACTTCCACATTGCACAATTGAAAAAAAAAACGCTTCATAATAAGCATCTGATTTCTTAAAATTAAATAAATAACTGAAACTGCCACCAAATCATCACATAAAGGGTCTATTTTAAAATAATTTTCTGCAAATAATTTAATAAAATAAAGAACAACAAAGATTGAAGCTGAAACTTAAGGCTTTTTAACTTATTTTATGACATTTACGCTGTATAGCCGTTCATGTAAGTTCTCTATCTAGAACATGTCAATTTTGACGTTTAGAATCGCGACTTTTTTGACGTTTTAAGAATAAAAACTTAAAAGCTTATAACTTTGTTTTATTTTAACGTAGAAAATCAAATTTTGGTGCATGGTTTTCTTTTTATGATATAAACCTTCGCACCCAATATGGTTGTTTGTTATTTCCGCAGATATACAAATTTTCCGAAAGAAAACGCAAAATTTTCCGGGAAAACTAGTCCGATTTTCCGGGTTAACGAACTTATCCAAGCGAGTTGCAAAAGGAAGGTACTTACCAAATTTTATCAAAATCGGCGCATTATTTTTTGAGTTAGCAGTGTGACACATAAATAATAGAGGTGTGCGAAGCTTCGAAATTTCGAACCGAACCCGAACTCGAACCGAACCTTCGGTTCGAAAATATGTTCGCACTAGCGATGTTGAAGTTGTTCGAAGTTCGAAATATGTAATTCTCCAAAATAGTTCGAAGTTCGTTGCTCAAAAATACTTTGAAATTTAAGTTTACAGGCATTTAATGCTGCCAAAGATACCGAAATTGTGGCCCCGTTAACTCGCGGCGCTTTAAACTCGTTATCGGTCTCATTGAGTGGATAGCATAATTTTAGGAGATTTCACTCATGCATATTTTTGACAGTTGGTGGGCACATTGAGACATGACGGAGCCATTTAGCAATAACAGAATAATTTTTCTTATATATCCTAGCCTCCCAACACCTTATTCAGTAACAACATTATGATGGCGGTGTTCGAAAGCGATCGGTAACGTAAATTTCCAGAATTTATGAGGATAGTTGCAGATTGACTTTGGAAAACACTGGTTTCAACATTATTTATTTCACCATGAGCCAAAACGATCAGCACTAGAAGGCATTTTCACCCAATCAACCTGCAAATTTGCCGAACTCTTCCTTTTTGTTAAAAGAATGGGAATCTTTCACATATCAATTGTATGGTACAATATTCCCAAATTTTGTGTTTAAGGAAATGATATATGAACACTGAAGAATTTTGGGTAGTTCGATGTTCGATTTTGAATTTCTAAGAAGTTCGACTGTGAACCTTAGACATACTATTTCAGAGGTTCATAGTTCGAGGCAACATATTTGCTGGGGTTCGTTCATAGTTCGGTTCGAACAAAACATGGGTTCGCACACCTCTAATGAATATATAAACATATATATATATATATATATATATATATATATATATATATATATATATATATATATATATATATATATATATATATATATATATATATATATATATATATATATATATATATAAACTAGAGGTGTGCGAAGCTTCGAAATTTCGAACCGAACCTTCGATTCGAAAATATGTTCGCAGTGGCGATGTTGAAGTAGTTCGAAGTTCGAAATATGTAATTCTTCAAAATAGTTCGAACTTCGTTGCTCAAAAATACTTCGAAATTTAACTTTACAGGCATTGAATGTTGCCAAAGGTAGCGAAGTTGCGGCCCCTTTAACTCGGTAGCGGCGCTTTAAACTCGTTATCGGTCTCATTGAGTCGATAGCGTAATTTCAGGAGATTTCACTCATGCATATTTTTGACAGTAGGTGGGACGCATTGAGGCACAACGGAGCCATTTAGCAATCACAGAGTTATTTTTCCTATATATCCTAGCCTCCCAACACCTTTTTCAGTAACATTATGATGGCGGTGTTCGAAGGCGATCGATAACGTAAATTTTCAGAATTTGAGGATAATTGCAGATTGCCCTTGGAAAACACTGGCTTCAACATGCTTTATTTCACAGAGAGCCAAAACAATTAAATGTTCACAATCAGGAGACAGTTCAAACTTCTAAGTGGTTATTTTTAACTACATTTAAAAAAGAGGAGGTTCTCAATTTGATTGTTTTTTAATGTGTGTTACCTCAGAACTTTTTGTAGGTGAGCCGATTTTGAGGATTCTTTTTTTTAGTGCTGGTGCTTCTCATGTGGTCCCATATAAATTTGATAAAGATCTGACCAGTAGTTTTTCCTTCCTTAATGAACTCGGTTTCCAATTTTTTTAAATTTCTATTGTTATATACCTATCATGCTCACTTTGAACCCTCTCAATCTGTTTGCTAAAACTGCCTAGTCAATACCAAACAACAACATATTTATAATTGAGCTTATCTGTAGATCTAGAAATGTAAAAAAAAGTTTAAAATATTTTTTGGTTTTGATTTAACATTGACCTGTCTCCACAACGATCAGCACCGGAATGCATTTGCACCCAGTTAACCTGCAAATTTGTCGAACCCTTCCTTTTTGTAAAAAGAATGGGAATCTTTTACATATAAAATACTGTATGTTACAATATTCATACATTTTGTTTTTAAATAAATGATATATGAACAATAAAGAATTTTGGGTAGTTCGATGTTCGATTTTAAATTTCAAGGAAGTTCGAAGTTCGACTGTGAACCTTAGACATACTATTTCAGAGGTTCGAAGTTCGAGGTAACATATTTGCTTGGGTTCGTTCATAGTTCGGTTCGAACAAAACATGGGTTCGCACACCTCTAATATAAACATATAAAGTCTGAAAGCGACCTCGGATTTGGGTTCCAGGGGTCCCAAATAGCGCTCATTTGAAGATTCAAAATTCAAAAGTCGGGATCTCCTCATTAGTGATTTTATTAAAATAAAATTCACTAAAAAGCTAAAAACTAAAAAAGTTCGGGACGCAGCAAGTGCGTTATGGTAGCGAATTTTCATTAAATGCTTCAAATTTGTATAACTCAATTTTCTATAAACCTAGCAAGTTGAAGTTTGATATGTAGTAACGCATTTACGGGGTAATATATCGATTTTTTTAGAAAGTCCGATAGGGCTGGCTATCAATAAAAGAAAAATTCTTCCCGAGTTTAATCAAAATCGGTTAAGAATTTTTTAAGTTATCGGTTGGATATATACACACGCACACACACGCACACACCTACACCCAACCAAACTATGTGTTATTGAGACACCTGATTAAAAAATATTTTAATAGATGAGTTTTACTTTATTTAGATAATCAATCATGAAGAAATATCAAACAAATAGAAAAATCCGAAGATGGGGAAGTTTAATAGACAAAACTAGTATTGTTTGTGGATTATAATGTACTATTATGAGAAATTAAGGACTGAAGACTTGAAGAACTTTGAATATGAATATTCATTCTACAAGTGTATGTGATGGTTATAGATATAAACTTACATTACAATTTTTCAAGACATAATAAAAACTTCACAAAAGAAGACTGTTTCTAATGAAAACAGCTACTATTTACAAGCTGTCTTACCTATCGTGTCCACCCCATCTAGCTTTGGGAATCAAAAAATAATTTTTGGCATCTAATTGTTTTTACCAATACATTCCAAATTTCTGCTCAGAAAAACAAAATAGCTGCATAACAAAAATGCTGACTAAACTTGTGTTTTTTAAAAATAGAATAGGACATTTTAGACACACTTCAAAATGTTGGTAAATAAAATTTTCAAGCAGACAAGTTACCCTTGTACCAAAATAAATTAACAAACAGTCAATTTGGAGTTGTCAAAAGTTAGTGAGCAGTTTTAGTGAGTTGTCATCGAAAAAATTCACTGATGAGGACCTCAACTATTGAATATTGAAAAAAATTCTTTAAATTGGAGTGACCTAGGTACCCTACCTTTTCCTGTGATTTCTCCTCACACAACATTTTATTTTCAGACTGAAAATAAAATTTTGTCTGAGGAGAAATCACAGGAAAAGGTAAGGTGAAGCTTTGTGGGTATGAAATTGGCAGTATAAAAGCAACAATATAGCTCAATGTACATATTGAATACACACTAAATACATATATACAACATATTAAAATACTGTATACTGCAGTTAGAGCAGGTACTCAACAGTTTCTGAATAAAATTAATTTAGTCATTTTCTGCCTTACTGTTGCCTCATTACAATGAGCCTTAAAGTTAATTAAATTAGCGTGATGGTGCATTCGGCATTTTAAAGGTATTTCTATTGTCTTTCTTATTATTTGAAGTTAATTTCTTTTCACAGGAGGTTGTCTGTACTCCTTTATCAAGGAACCCTCTGGCTCAGTCGATGTACTAGGCAAATTGCTGGTATCCATTGGCTCCGTTCTGTCCTCATTTGCCTTCTAAAATATAAAATTTGATAATACATATTCTACCACTTATAACACGAAACTGGTCACCAACCTGTTTTAATATTTTTCTATGAGGCAAAGCAGGTTTGCATTGAAAATGTTTATGGAAAGAGGTTAAGGCTCATGGTAATGAGGCAACAGTAAGGCAGATAATGACTAAATTAAGTTTATTCAGAAACTGTTGAGTAGCTGCTCTAACTGGAGTAAACAGTATTTTAATATGATGTAGTATATATGTATTTAGTGTGTATTCAATATATACATTGAGCTATATTGTTGCTTTTATACTGTCAATTTCATACCCACAAAGCTTCACCTTACCTTTTCCTGTGATTTCTCCCCAGACAAAATTTTATTTTCAGACTGAAAATAATAGTGTAAATAAACTTATGTTGTGAATATTAAGTCATTTGGTACACAATATTTAGAGTTTTTTCCAAATTAAAAATAAAATCCAATGCCTGACAGACAGTGTAGTTAACTGCCACACGTAGATTGATTCATACAACAAGTATAAACCATACATTAATGGTAACCAAACTAAATATATACCAGGCATGAACATACTACCCGAGCAAACAGTCGTGAAATCTCGGCTGCAATTATGGAAAATGACAGACGACATGAAATTAAAAATTTGCCATTTGATTATTTTTATTTTAGGTTAATGAGAGAAACAGACAGTTTTTGCAGATTTTTATTAGTGTTTTTGTAGAAATATTTTTTTGTTACATGCTTGTGACATGTTAGTAATTAATAATGTTTATTTGATAAGTTACAAATTTGTTGTCTTTTAAGAGAGGTGCACTCGTGGTGTAGATTGCTAGATGCCAGCCTGGAAAGCGAGAGGCACTGAGTTCGTTTCCCGGGTGGGCTAATGAAAAGTTGTCCTTGTTTAGAAAATTATACAATGAATAAAATAAAGAAAAAAATCCGCTAAAGGCCTGAGATGCAACAGCCATTAAAATTATAATAAAAAAATATTTCGAAAAAAAGACATATTTGACATTAAAAATATTTTTATGAAAATTCGCCACCACAATGCAGTTGCTGGATCCAGACTGTTTAATATTTATAAATTGAAAACATTCTTGCAACCAACAATTGTTGTCTATTAATTTCTGCAAAAATGCAGCAATCAAATTTTTTCATAATTTAGCAAAAAAAAAGGTCAACGCGATTTATTGAAAAAATGTTGGTGTCTATTTTCTAGAAATTATTGGGTATATTTCAAGAACGAGTAAATTAAGTTTTAGGGAATGTCTAACAAAACTTGAAGAATATGTTATTTGCCTTCTTTCAACCATCCCCATATTGTATGAGCTTAAGTGAGATACCAGGATATGTAGTACAAACATAAACAATGAACAAGAATTACCGCCAGCATATTCAACAAAATTATAATTTTTTAACTGGACGCACGCAATATCCTAAAAATAACTTAGTTGTTACATACCTTTTCCACAGGTATTACAAACATATGGTCTTTCCCCTGTATGGATCATAAAATGACGTTTCAAATTTTCCACTAAGCTAAAAGTTTGTTTACACAACTTACATTCGTAAGGTTTCTCCTTCGTGTGTGTACGCATATGATATTTTATTTTGTTGCTTCTAATCAATTTGTTGCAGACATTACACATGACTTTTTTACGTCTCAAATGCTTATCGATTTGGTGTCTTCTGAGTTTTACACGACTTTCAAAAGCTTCAGAACAGTGACGACACTTCAAAGAAGGTTTTTCTTCCTCACTTTCTTTTTCTATTTTTGCACAATATGTGTGAAAGGTATGTTCTTCAGCACTGTCACTCCTTGCACCTACAGCATCAGAGCCCATTTCATGATCATCATCTGTGTAAATAGTATTTAGAGAATGATATTCAGAAAACAACACCTCCTTATTTTCTATTGAGTCATTATCTTCTAAACTCATGTAGGCATCATGCTGTACTTTACTGTAAAGTTCATGGTCATTATTACTACCAGCGTAATCAATATCTGTGTCGTCAGTTTTGATAAGAGTAACTGGCTTTTCACTTTTCGATTTACTTTTCTTTTTTGAAGCTACATATGTATAATCATTTACTTTAGTATTTACTTCATCTTCGCTTTCTTCTTCATCATCTGATGGTGTACTTAGAAGAATCAACTTCAGTGTTGACTCATTTAAACAACACTGCTTTCTAAATGAATAGATGTCCAATAATTTTTTAATACAAACTTCACAGATATTGTGAGGTAACTTATCAGACTTTTCCACCTAAAACAAGAAATGATCATATATTAGCAACAAATATATTAGAAGAACTTCAAAAATATTGCTGCAAATTAAATCATAACTTCCACCTAGCTGTGATAATATACTCTCCCAAGAAATACATTCTTACGAAATAAATTCAGTGCCTATGTGACTTGATCACAAGGAAAATATTCATATACTCATAAACTTATGAAATGTTATCTTACTCGAGTTTCAACGAAAAAATGTCAATATTCACGAAATCACCGCTTATTTATCCCCTATCCCCTGAAGCGATCTTACTCAAAAACAATTAGAAGCGTTCCTTTGTCGGGTGCTAACTGGATGCCAAAATAGAGACGATATTACAATTCGTTCAAAAGTTATTGCGCCTACTAACAGACAGACATACATGCTGACAAACAAACCGACCGACATAAAAAAACGTTCGATCCAAAATTAAGTTTTTTGTATGTTTTAAGACTTTCTACACCGTTTTAGCAAAAATAAATAAAAAATTCATAATTTCTGTCACCGATACTCCACCCCCACAAATTCAACCCCTAATTTAATTTCAGCACAGAATACCAGATGTTTAATGAAATTGAAAGTTTTCTAATAAACAAACTCTAAAATACTAAGTGAGTGGTGGACGTGCCGCCACCTAGTTGCGGAACCAAGTAGTATGTTGTCACTCCAGCTCCAAATAACACAGTGTTAAAAAAATAGAGACTGAACTAACAATTTAGAAAATTGTCAGCTTTGGCCCATTTCCACCCCAATATAGGGACAAAGTATGTAAGGCTAGATGTTGCGATAATGCATCTAGCCTTACAAACTCTAAAATGTTGTATTACTCGAGTTTTAACGGAAAAAACATCAATTTTCACCAAATGACCCCCCATTCATCCCCTACCCTCTGGAGCGATTTTACCCGAAAACAATCCGAACCGTTAGTTTGTCGGCTGCTAACTGTATACCAAATTTGAAGATAATATCTCAATTTAAAGTTATCGTGGCAACAAACAGACATACAGACAAAAAAAATGTCCGTTCCCAAATTACATTTTATATACGTTTTGACCATTTTTACGAAGTTTAAGCGAAAAATTTTGAAATTTTTGTCGCCAATGCGATACTTCCACACGTTGCGACGATGTGGAAGTAATAACTTTCTATTAATTTTTTTTAACATCCAGTATGGTGAAATTCATGGTGTGGAAACTCATCTCTTAATAATTATAGTAATTGAAGACAAGAATGGATAAACGCGTTGTAACGAAAATTGCATTTCGTTACTTTAACTGCAATTAATATTTCATAATTAAAATCTGCAGATATTTATTTCCCAATAAATTTGCCGTATACCCATTTATAACCACCTGTATATAAACAAAAAGCTGCACAAAACACTGGCCCATCCAAAGCAAATTAGCATTGGAATGTTATCTGTTGATAAATTATACTAAAATTCGCAAATTCACAAAATTTTTTAATTTATTCCATCCATAAGATAAACCAAGACATCAAAGCTTCTAGAAGGAACACGAGATGCACATACTTTTCCGTATAAAAGGCGTTTCATCTGGCTGGTCAATTCAGTCTTATTCCGCCGAGTGAATCTCTTGTTATAGAAGAGCCTGCATAATAAGTATAGTAATACGCCATAGTCCCAGTTTTTCCTCCAAGTATAAAGTTAAAAATTTCATCGTTCCCGAAAGTCCTGAATCTTTCCCACTGCAGTAATACTGACATCAGTAGTCTGGAACCTATGGTGAGAAATTATTTTGATAATAACATTTTTGATTTTTATATTTCTGATATTATTTTACTTTGAAATCTCATCACTGTTCTCCCGGCTTGTCTGTTTTTTTAAAACGCAGTTATCCGTTCCCTGATTTTCTTATTCAATCTTTTTTTACTATACAGGTGGTTGCCCTAGACCCTATCATTCTCCTGTGCTAGGCATTTTAAATATTTGCAGAATTCCCGTTTCACTTTAACCTGTGTGCTTGTTTTCAAACCTCACTCAAGTTTAATTCACATAAAACGTATTTTGATTTATATATATATATATTACATCTCATTTCAGCAAAAGCTTCTTGTGCCTAAATAAACAAATATTATTGTGACCGGGTGACTTCAAGCTCCAGAACCTCTCATGCCCGCTAGGTGGCAATTCCCAAAGGACTATATTTGGGGCTTGAAGGACTAGATATAGCTTTCTTTTTTTCTGTAAATAAAATTAGCCATACCCCAGTGGGGCACAAAGCTGCTGAAATAAGAGTAATCCCGAGACGCATATTTTCCTGCTTCTGTAAGGGTACAAAAACGAGAGGGGTAAACCACATAATTATATGTTATTTCTCAAATTTCCCACTGGCAAGAATAGTCATTTTTCTTTAAAATTGTAACCCCGTTGATGATACCTGGAGACTCGGGCCTACTCTGTGAGCATCGATACAGGCTAACGACGCTGCCTGGATGCTGCTCGAGGGCGGGACTTCATGATACCGCCTTGAGTCAATGACACACTGGCGGGGGTCTGGTGCAGGTAGGCTGGGGGGGAGGCAGACATCTCTGGGGAGTAATATGCACCCGGAGTTTGGCGCCTCCACTGTGACCTCAGAGACTGACAATTGGCCTCGCTTGGTTGTTACTCGGGAGCGGGGTTCCAGATGATACCGCCCTGGATAGAGCACTGGCGTGTGTCGTGTGTCCAGACGTCCCGGGGGGTTCTGATCTCTGATGAGTGGTAAACACCCGCAGTTTGGAGCCTATACTGTGTGCTACGAAACAGACGGACGGCCTCGCTGGGGTGATGCTCGAGAGCGGGACTCGATGGGATGTTGCCTTGAGTCTTAACACTGTTAGGTGTCAGGTTTGGAAGAGCCTGAGGGGAGCTGAGATCTCTAGGATTACAACTGGAGATTAGATGCTGCTCGAGAGCGAGACTTCATGATACCACCTCGAGGCAAACACTGACGGATGTCGGGTCCAGACGAACTCGGAGAGAGGTTATCTCTCTTTGAGCTTCGAAACGGGCAAGCAACTTTACTCAGATGGCAGTACACATGCCAAACAAACTCTCACCCTCAAGAAAAGATCGACTCCCTCAGGGAGCTGGAATTGATGGTTGAAATCTAAATAATTAGACGTGAGCCACAATAGACCTAAGGTCTAAGTGAAGGGACTGAAATAGCCCACTCACAATAAAATATAATCTAATCTAACCCCGTTGATACATTTTCTTTTATTTGTTAAATTTTATATTTTAATAAATGTATATATTTTTACATCTTACTTTTACTAGCTAGCGTAAGTTTTCGCTGAACCCAAAACAGTTCTGACCCCTGGAGGAAAATCATCTCCACTGAATACTACTCAGGCATCCTGCATCCATAGGGTGGTCCGTCCCCATAATTCTGCCGTCTTCCTTTAGGGCTTCCACTTTCTTCCTAAACACTGTCCATTTAGAAAGTGGTGGCGCTCGAGAGTCTTGGCATTCTTCCGACCGACCACTCCACCCTTCGGAAGGCAGGTCACAGTGTCATGTCACAAATAAACTTTCTTAATTGGAACTTTTCCCTATCTTTTGATTGTTAATCTTTCTTCTGCTAATATCTTTGTAACATCACTTAGTTGGCTGGTCTATTTAATATCGATAATTAAATATATTATTTTGCAAAAAAGAATAGCTCATAAATATTCATGACACCTTTATCTACTAAAATAAGCTCATAAAGTAAATTAAAAATGTTCGGGAAGTAGCAGGTGCATTACAGCAGTGAATTTTCTTAAGAATTCTACAGTATTAGTAAGGTATATTATTAAAAATAATTATCGGTTTTAGAGATCCCAGTTAGCGATTACTTGAAAAAAATTATATTTTCTATAGAGCTACACAATTATAATTTGGTAGAGATATATGTAAGGACTAGAAGTTTAAAAAAAATGTGTCCATCAGTCACAAAAATTTTCCAGAAAAAAATTAATTATTTACCAACGCAATGTACCTACTAAATTACAAATATGGCAGGTATTTTTCTTTATTAATTGCTTGGATGGTTTTGTTTTAGTCGACCCAGTTGAACTAGTTTTTGCAAACAAAACAAGAAAAAAGGTTTATTAAAACCAATCTGTAGTTATCTGCAATTATGTTAATTTTCTTTAATTTAGTGTCCATGCTGTGTATACATAGGTTTTACTATGGTTAAAGACTGAAGATTCTAGCTTAATGGGAAATTGAGTTATAGGATTTGAAATATTTTTGCGAGAATTATTTACCATAATGTACTTGGTGCACCCAGACCCTTTTCAATACTTATTTACTGTTGTTGTATCCATACTTTTTGAAAATGATCAAATATTGTAGCTTTCTATGTAATATTGACAAACAAGGCAACCTCAAAATTATTTTTGGAAAAATATTTAAAACAAATGAAGTGGGGGTAACAATTTAAACATAAATTAAAAACATTGGTTCGCTGCTTTGTCGCAGAAGCTCTGCTTCCCTTTCTGCATGCCTACAACCTCCCTCAATGCATAAACAAAAACAATGTGAACAAGAAAAATTTATTGGGAACAACCCCCAAGAAAGTTACGGGACCTGCGGTGAATAAGGGTTCTGGCTGGGGTAAACAGAATTTTATGGAGGTATAGCTGCAAAATGGCATAAATGCAGCTTATAGAGGTCCAACTAAAAGCTGGTCTTTTTGCACTTTCCCCTCACATTTCTTTTTTTTTCTTTTTTCCTGCCCAGCACCTTTATTCACTTTTGGTCCTGTAACTTTCTTGGAAGAAATTTTTCTTGTGGTTTGTGCATCCAGAACGGGTTCTAAGCATGTTTCTAAATTTTTTTTCTAAAAAACCCCCGTGTGCTAATCTGCAAATTTACCGAAAATTTAACTTTTATTTACAAAAGGAATGTACCTGCCGAATTATAAACCTGGCAGGTATTTTTCCTTATTAGTCTCTTGGATGATCAGTTTTAGTCAACTCAATCGAATCAGTTTCTACAAACAAAATAACAAAAAAGGTTTTTTAAAAGAAATTTGTAGTGGCCGTGAAGCTCATTGTGTTATATTTTTAATCTTGTACCCACGCTGCTTTTATATAGGTTTTACTTTGTGTTAAAATAGAAGATTCTAGTTGAATGGGACATTGAATTCACCATTTCAAATATTTTTACGAAAATTCGCTACCATAATGCACTTGCTGAATATACACTCTTTTCAACACTTATTTACTCTTGCCGTATCCATACTTTTTGAAAATAAAATATTTCAATATAAACAATACAAAATTTTGATATTAAATTTTTTATCATTTACACTGAACTGTTTATATGTTTTACACTACTTTATACCATATTATGTAGTTTCATTTACTTCAAATTTTCTATACACTACATAAAGAGTAAAAACTAAAAGTAAACAATAAGTACCTAAATATTATAAGTACTTACTGTATTAGTTTGAGGTAGGTATATTTCTTCTTGAAATAGTTTTATTTCGCTTTGGTGATACAGTACCTTCATGCATTGAGTAAGGATCTACAGAAGATGCACACAGCTTGATTTAAGGATTACTTTCTTATTTGTGTCATTGTATGTTAGAATCATAATATACTACAGTCACAGTCGACAGCCGAGGGCATTTGTTAAATTAAAAGTTGGGTTATTATTTACCTACTATTTGTATTAACATTAACCTTAGAATATAGGTAGTTGTTTTACATTCTAAGGTATTAATGGATTAGCCGAGTCGATTTTGAGGTTATGCACAGGGGGCAGACGATTCTCTCATGACTGCTGTCAATTAGCAGAACAACAAACAATAAGCTAAATGTATATTGAGTTCACTGATAACAAATGACAAATAGCTAGCTGGTGTTGTCAGATTAAATTAGGAGAGAGAGATGGCTTTTAAATACTGTGAAGAATGGCAAGCTTAACATTTATACATAATAAAACGTAGTTCTAGATTGCCTTTAAACAAACTGAATTACTTTTATTAAAATTTTTATTTACTACTATACATTTTTCTGGCATTTTCAGATTTAGATGAAAGTTGTTGCAAATGGCAACCCTGCTGATTGTTTATTGTTACATATTTGTGTAACCTGTTCGTTTGATTTGGAGCTTTTGTTTTCAATGGCAGCGTAACCCTGATTTATCTGTCTGACCTCGTCTAACATTATAGGCACCCATTCAAATAATTTCAGATCATATCGTAAACTATTTATTTTTAATTTAGTTGTAACTCAAGATTTACTGAAGCAATTGAGTTTAAATATGGTAGGTAGGACCACTTATATGATATCTACGTGTGTGTAAAGTTTTACTTTCATACCACTAGTAATGTAAAAGATATTGCGTTTTCAACAAGTTTTACTCATTTGTTTCTAAAAGTATTTGAGTATCAAAACTGTATAATCCAAGCTATTAATAAAATGAAGAAAATTGCCAAATTTGGTTTCGATTGGTGTAGTATTTTTTGAGTTAGCAGTTGGATATATATATATATATATATATATATATATATATATATATATATATATATATATATATATATATATATATATATATATATACTTTGTTTGCTATACTCTGTGTGATTTTCTATTTGTTTATGTGGACTAGTTTCGAACTTCCCTGGTTCATCTTCAGCACGCTACTCTGCTGAAGATGAACCAGGGAGATTCGAAACAGGAGTCCACATAAACAATTAGAAAATCACAAATCAAATTTTCTTAATGAAAATTCACTAAAAAGTGTTAGGTATGTGAATATTTTATTTTAATCTAATAGGTACATTAAACTCCAACACATGTTATTAGTAATTAGGTTTGTTATAAGAATGTTGTTTCGAGACGACAAAATCAAGGAGAATTGTAAAAAAAGTTCGGGACGCAGCAAGTGCGTTATGGTAGTGAATTTTTATTAAATGCTTCAAACTTGGATAACTCAATTTTCGATAAACTTAGAAAGTTGAATTTTGGTATGTAGTAAAACCTTTCCGAAGGCAACATATCCGCCAAAATCCGCCGTCATTAAAATAACTTTGTAATTTTCAGAGAAAAACATGTTTTTCAAAAGAAAACTCAAAATTTGAAAAACTCAATTTTCTATAAACTAAAACTTGGAAAGTTGAATTTTGGTATGTAGTAAGGTCTTTCTCAAGGCAACATATCCACCAAATTTCATTAAAATAGCTTTGTAAAAAAAAATTCGAAAGAAAACTTACAATTTTCCCGGAAAACCTTGTCCGATTTTCCTGACTAACGAACTCATCGAAGCCATTAATAAAATAAAGGCACTTGCCGAGTTTCATCAAAATCGGTTAATTATTTTTTGAGTTATCGGTTGGATATATATATATATATATATATATATATATATATATATATATATATATATATATATATATATATATATATATATATATATACATACAAAAATTAAACTGACCCCGGATATGGGTTCTAGGGGTCCTAGTTCACGCTTATTTGAAATTTTTGTTGCAAAGTCTCACCATCAATACCTCTATTAGTGATTTTTTTAAAAATAAAAATTCGCTAAAAATTAATTTATTTTATGCCAAAGTAAGTTGAAGTTGTAATAAAAGCCAAAGGAGAACATATGCCTTATTGAGTAATACTAAAAAATATATAAACTAGTAGTTTGTATTTTTAGTGAAATTTCTTAAAAAAAAATCACTAATGATATATATATATATATATATATATATATATATATATATATATATATATATATATATATATATATATATATATATATATATATATATATATATATATATATATATATATATATATATATATATATATATATATATATATATATTGTACCAATAGCTCAAAAAATAATGGACCGATCTTGATCAAATTTGGTGAGTACCTTCCTTTTGCAAGTGGCTTGGAAAATCGAACCAGGTTTTCCCAGAAAATTGTTTTCTTTCTAAAAAAATTTATATCTCCGGAAATAACAAAGTACGGGCAACCAATAGTGGTACGCGTGTTTGTATTATAAATAGTGAACCCTGTACCAAAATTTAGGTCTCTAGGTTTAAAGACCGAAAATGTATGGGCAGTTAAATAAAAACATTTTGAAGTTTTCCTCAAAACGTCAAAGTCACGATTTGAAACGTCAAAATGGGCAATGTTTAGGCAAAGAACGTGAAAGAAATACGGATTGTGAAAAGAAGATGTTGCAAGAAGAGTGTTCTGAGAACCCTCAAGTCTAAGCTTCAACCGTCATAGCCCTTCATTTGACTAAAAATATTTACAGAAAATTCATTGTTAAGTTTATGGTTTAACGGTCTATAATTTTTAGATAATTTTCATAGAACAAATTCGTTAATGCATTTTTGCATTTTTTAACTAAATATAATGCATGTTTATGAGAAAAAGATGCTTCAAAATTCACTAACTCAATTTGCTATTTTACGTAAGGTTTGTTAGCTCGGAAACCAACATTTAAGTTTATTTTCGGAAAATCTTTGCACATTTTTAAACAATAAGTAATTTTGATAAAATATAGTACATTATCTCTACTACATAGGCTATATCAGTAATCAGATTGATGCCTGCTCGCATCTGATATTAAAAACATTTTTATGAAAATTCACTTCTGTAATGCCCTTGCTGTGTCCAGACTTTCTTTTCTTTCAATAAACAATATTTAATGTAAATCTGCCTGAGTGCATTGTGTGGTGGTTTCCCCTTCCTTCAGTTTTTTTTTCCTGGGAAAACCCTTGGCAATACTCTGAATCGTTCTTTTTGAATCGTTTGGCAGTAATTGCTATGAGATGTAATTCTCTCCCTTTCCCCTAGCTTTTTATATTAGGAGAACAATCTAGGTTACTTCTATTGTGATGTGGTTTTCCCTCCCCCCAGCTTTTTATTTGGGCAGACCACAGGTATATTTAAAAAAATTTCCAGAAAGACCTTGGAACCACCCCTGCATGCATAAACCACAAGACTAATGTTGTGGTTTTGACCCATAAGAAATAAGTTAAGGAACCCAGGGAGAATAGGGGTGCTATGTGGGGTATGCAAGGTTAACAGCTATAGGAGTCCAACTAAGCTGTTTTTGCTGAATTTTGTATTTATATTCCATTTTAATCTTCTTCATCGCCTGGCATCCTTATTCATTCCAGATACCATTAACTTTATTGGAGGTTGAGTCCACAACATTTCACTTCTGTTTTATGCATTCACGTGTCGTTCTAAGTTCTAAGCATGTTGCTGAAAAAAATATTTTTGAAAGCTGACATAATCTGCAAATTTACAAAAACAATTAAAGTGCAGTGATTTTCCCTGGAGTCTCTAAAAACGCTTTGCATCATTTATGCAATATTATGTTACACCAGCAGAGGTATGATGGACAACATTAACAACGTTTTCTTACTTTTATAGAGGAAGAAGGTAACTGACATACCTAAGCATGTAAAGTGCAGAATTACCTTTACAGTTTATAACTAATTAAGTAATACCAAAATGGATAGGATATACCAACCTGGAGCGCAACACAATCTTTTAACAACTGTGGAATGGTGACATTCTTCTTGGAAGAATCAAAAATTGGCTTTATTTTTCCTTCATATAAACAAGTTCTACAAATTTTAGGAAAATCCTTTGGAAGTATGTTATCAATTCCCTTAACATCAACATTCAAATTAATCTTATGTATTGGTTTATCTTCCTTGGCATCATCCTCGTAACTTTCGTTGCTAATTATTATAATTTCACAATTCTCGAAATCCATCATGTATGAATTTTTCACAGGCAAATATATTGCAGGTATATAACAGGTTGTTTTAATTAGAACAACTAAAACTAAACTTTACATTTACAAAACACAATTTAAATTGTTTTTACATTTTTCATCAAACAAATTTTAACTTTATATTATTCATAATATTCTTATTTTCTTATTCAACGGACTCGGACTCAAAAGCTATGTTCATACAGTCGAGAATGAACACATTAGTATTAGTACATTAGTAAGGTTAGGAAATTTCTTGCCCGCGGGTTCATAGTTTAAATTATTTAACTGTCGGTTATTTTTAAACGGTTGCCGCGCCGCAACGGTAACCACCACTTATGGATTTATAAAAATAACTGCTTACAAAATAACGCTTTTTACACTGATTCGTATCGTTCAGTTCCACTGCAACTAGGTCCGATGAATAAACATCGGTTTTCATCGGCAACTGTTATTTAACCATTTAATGGGATGAATAGCCTTGAGACTGGGAATGCTAAATATGTATGGGTATATAGTAATATAGTATAGAGCAGACTTACTTCATAACATTATACTTTAACACGTTATTTATATTAGTGTGCTCGCTCTCGCTCACAGTTTTAGGAACGTAGGATCTTCGGTACAATAAAACGGTTAAATTTTAATTTTAAACGGTTGTTGATGGGGATACGGCATACGGACACTACTACACAGAGTTAATCTGTTAAACTGAGAAGCTGTTATTTTTTAAACGGTTTAGTTTCCCACTAGTATGTAAAGCCAAATATTTAAAACTCTGGACGCAGCAAGTGCGTTATGGAAGTGAATTTTCATAAAAATGTTTTTAATTACAAATATATCGCTCTAATGCGAGCAGGCATCAATTTGGTTACCGGTATAACCTATATAGTAGGAACAGTGTATCATATTTTATCAAAATAATTATTTTAAAAAGTACAAAACTTTTCGGAAAATAAACTTTAAATGTTTCTGAGAAAACTGGTCTCCTAGCCAATGAACCTTAGGTTAATAGCAAATTAAGTTATTGAAATTTGAAACATTTAATGAAAATTCGCAACCGAAACGCCCTTGCTGCGTTCATACAAAAATTTTCCGAAAATACAGTTAAATGTTGGTTTCCTAACCAACAAAACTTACGTTAATAGCAAATGAGTTATTGAAATTTGGAGGATTTAATGAAAATTTGCTACCAAAACGCACTTACTGTGTCCAGATTTTTTCTTACAAACATGCATCATATTTCGATAAAATATGCTAAAATGCAGGAGCGAATTTTTTCTACGAAAATTAGCTAAAAATTATAGACCGTTAAACCATAAACTTCACTAAACCTACAGCGAAAGCATCAACTTAACTAAACCGACAGCCAAAACATCAGAGAAAGGGTCTATTTGAAATGAATTTTCTGGGAATATTTTAGTAAAATGAAGGACAATGACGATTGAAACTAAGACTTCAGGCTTTGTAAAATATTATTCTTGAGACATTTTCCTTCCATAGCTCATACTAATGTCAGGTTCATTGCCTAAATATTACCAATTTTGACGTTTAAAATCGCGGTTTTGACGTTTTGAGGAAAAGCCAAATGTATTTTTCTTTGAATGTCTGTAACTTTTTTGTGCTTTAACCTACGGAGCTAAATTTTGGTAGGTAACTTGCCTATAATGATATAAACCCGCGTATGTAATTTGGTTGCCCTTACTTTGTTAATTCCGGAGAAATAATTTCGATTTTTTTCGAAAGAAAACACAAAATTTTCCGGGAAAACCTCGGCGGATTTTCCTGGCTAACGAACTTATCCAAGCCACTTATTGTGAAAGGAAGGTACTCACCAAGTTTTATCAAAATCGGTCCATTATTTTTTTAGTTATAGGTGTGACACATAAATATATAAGTAGATAGTGCGACACCTGGGCTCATCCCCTCCACTTTTTACTGCGCATGCGCGATGACGTCATGCGCATGCGCTGACCTGCGCAGACCTGTGACAGTTGACAGCTGACCTGTCAGATTTGACAGGTGTCAAATGTCACTGACCTGACAGCTGTCAGCTAACCTGACAGCTGTCAACGTCAGTTGTCACCTGACCTGACATGTGTCAACGTCAAATGTCACCTGACCTGTCAGATGACGTCACAAGCATTCCAAGATGGCTGACCTGTCATAGACAGTTGCAACCCGGGTTCTCTCTATGGAACTAACCTGAGATGACGTCACAAGCATTCCAAGATGGCTGACCTGTCATAGACAGTTGCAACTCCGGGGTTCTCTCTATGGAACTAACCTGAGATGACGTCACAAGCGTTCCAAGATGTCTGACCTGTGTCCATAGATAGCCACAAGTCAGGTTAGGTATTAACTGTCTTGTGATGACGTAAGATGTTCCGTCTGACCTGTGTGTCCATAGATATCTACAAGTCAGGTCTCCATGTGTGTATTTGAAGAATACCATCTGTCTGATTGTTTATTAAGGTTATGTATGTATGTGTTTATTAAGGTTAGGTGTTCGTATACAGACTGATTACCAAGCCATTTTGATTGTTTATTAAGGTTATGTTTGTATTTGTTGATTAAGGTTATGTTCGCACACACACACACACTACTGTCTGTATTTGTTTATTAAGGTTATGTTCACACACGTGTTGATTACCAGTCATATGATTGTTTGTTAAGGTTATGTATTTGTTATTTGAATGCAAACAGAGATAATACAAGAGTGTACTTACATACAACAAGAGACGTCAGCCTTCTTTCACAGCTTAATACACACACACACTACTGAACAGGTGTCTTCTGTGTTGAGGATACAGACAAACAGACAACTGATTGCCATTGTTGAAGCTTGTACATGCTGTTTAACAAACACGTCATGACAGTTCAAAGTCTTTGCTTAAACTGACAGATGCATGTGTATTTGAAAGAAAAGCATTCGCCTGAACTTAGATTTGAACCCACGAACCTCGAATCGGCCATAGACAGCTTTCTCAGATATACACTGTCCCTAAACCAATAGCTCCACAGACGCACACGTTAAAAGTTTGTTCGCAGTTGTATATATAAAACAAAAGCCAGTTGTTGTTTACATATGAGGTTAGGTGTTCGTATACATGTTGATTACCAATCATCTGATTGTTTAGTAAGGTTATGTTTGTATTTGTTATTTGAATGCAAACAGACATAATAAGAAGAGTGTACTTACATACAGCAAGAGACGTCATCCTTGTTTCACGACTTAACACATACTGAACAAGTGTCTCTGTCTCTTGTATTGAGGAAACAAACTGATGTAAGAGAGAGAGGCCTTACAAAGGATAAACAACGTTTTACAGTTGTTAACCTTGATCGTGTTTGAGCTTGTCTGTGTATCTGTTTAATATACACAAGAGAGAGGCCCTCTTAAAGGTAAACAACCTGTCAGTTGATGACCTTGTGTTATATCTGTTCAATAACCCCACATTATTCGTGTTTGAGCTTGTCTAGAATACAGTCGTTAGAAGTATGACATCATCCATGTATTTTAGCAGATGTACCACAAGATAAGTTTGTTCAGGATATTATTGCTTTAAGACATACTTTTTAATTGTATTACAAAATAAAAACACATTAATTTTAACAAAGACTTTTATTTGATTCTAAGTACAAGTATGTAAACTCTTTGTTGGAATACATTTATAGAATTATTAACATTAGATGGTTCAGTGTTGCGTTGGTGCTGTTGTTGTTGTTGTCGTCGGTGTCTCTTCATGGCTGTGGGCTTACTCGGTGATAACACTAGCTTCTTTTAGTTCTTCCAAGATTGACTGAATTTCGTTGTTATGAGCAGTATTACCTGCAACTTGGGAAGCCACTAAAAGTCTAAGTCTGTCAACCAACTCGTTTATGTCATTCCAATACACATAGGCTATTTGTTTGTTATTTTGTATCATATAGTTGTTGGTGCTGATGTTGTTGTTAGGGCTCATGCCGTTGCTATCGCTGCTCTTATCACTCTGAGTTTTAAGTTCAGTCTTTTGTTTTTTGTTAAGATGTCTGTCGTTGCTGTCGTCATCGTCTTCCTCGTAGGTGTAACCAAAACCTTGAGGAGTTGAGGATCTACGACCTCGTGGATTTATCACTGGTTTTATTAGAGTCAGATACTTTTCAGAGGAACAACCCTTGGTTCGGGCGTTAGGATCATAGTTCATTTTATAAACACTAGTTGCTTCTAGAATATCTCTATAGTGTTGAAGATCGTCATAAGTATACCCCCGGGGTCTTTTCATAAATAACAATTCTAGCAAACCTTGTGTTTGCGGGTATCTCCTTTGGCCCAGTTGAATCTCAGCATCAGTAAAGTCTAAGTGTTTGTTACCAAGACTCCAGCTACCGGTATCTTTAGCGTAGCGGGCACCATACGTTTGATCAATGGTACCGAGCCTTGGTGGTTCAGTAAAATACTTGTCTACATAATATCGAACTCGGTCAGGATATTGCTCCAAAAATTCTTGATATGCAGGGTTGGTTGTGACAGTTTGTAGGTCTGCCTCAAGCTCTTCAAATGTTGGGATATCCTCATCGGAACTTGCCGCCTCAGCCTCTTCCCTTGGTTCAGCTTCAAAAACTTCATGGTCTTTAAGGAACTGTACTTGGGGTTTCGTTTCTGGTATATCGACTTCGTCTTTGATTTGTTCAGCCTTTGGTTGTTGCTGGGGCTGCTGCTGCTGCTGTGCTGCTGTGTTTTTAGATATTTCACTTAGGGGCTCAACAAGTGGTTTATATAAACGTTGCAGAGCATCATCATTCTCGGCTCTGTTAAGTTTAAGCATTAAATGTTTTTTTCGAATATTGTCAGCAAGTTGTAAAATCCTTTTCTTAACTTTTTGCTCTTCCTTACCCAACACTTCCATTGTGCTACAACTGGTCGGTATTACCAGCTGGTCTAATAGTTTGTTTGAGCGATACAGGTTGTGTGGTGGTTTAACATATACTGACTCCTTCATGGTACATGCCTTCTTATTTATCACGATGTCTGGCTGTCTTGTTAGACAGCTGTGTTAGACAGCTGTGTTAGACAGCTGTGTTAGACAGCTGTGTTAGACAGCTGTGTGTTAGACAGCTGTGTGTTAGACAGCTGTGTGTTAGACAGCTGTCTGTTAGACAGCTGTCTGTTAGACAGCTGTGTGTTAGACAGCTGTCTGTTAGACAGCTGTGTGTTAGACAGCTGTCTGTTAGACAGCTGTCTGTTAGACAGCTGTGTGTTAGACAGCTGTCTGTTAGACAGCTGTGTGTTAGACAGCTGTGTGTTAGACAGCTGTGTGTTAGACAGCTGTGTGTTAGACAGCTGTATGACAGCTGTATGACAGCTGTATGACATCTGTGTTAGACACCTGTATGACATCTGTGTTAGACACCTGTGTTAGACAGCTGTCTGTCCTGTCTACCATTGTTAGAATAATATATATCTATCGAATCCTTTTCTATATCGACCTTTGTGTACATCGTTTTCCTTCACAATCACCAACACACCATACTTATTATCTTTCCAGTATTGGTGGCAGATAGTTTTAAATTGTTTAAAGTCCATATCGGTGGTTACATGATCGTCGTACACATGTTTTAAATTGGTTTCATCTTGCTTGAATAACACAATAACATTGGTGTTGTCACGTACCAGATGCTTGGGTATTCGTGTATATGTTTGACAGAGATAGAATGAATCAATATTCTTATGTCTGCCCATACTGAAGTATGCTCTTATTTTATCTTGTTTGTCACAAGCTACATCATCAAATATAAACACAGAGTTGTCCTTGGCATCTGCCGGATCTAATATTTCATCGTTTTCTCTATAAGGATAGTAACCAACACCTTTTGTTGCATTCATCACCTCCTTTAACATCTTGTATTTCGGTTGATACAGAGACTTTGAATACACATACACGTTATCAAATTTTAAACCGTTTGCTTCAAACAATAAACTCAGCATGACATTAGTTTTACCACAACCACTCGGACCACATATGATACAGCGAACGGTGTTTGGAAAGAGAGGACCATGCCTCAGTTGTTGTTGAGCTGTGTCCGTAACAACATCGTCTATATTTGTAATGGGTAAGGCAGAAGCGTGTTTGCTGGTACGCATCTTAACTTAAACTAAACTATATTTTATTGGGTGTGTATATATAAATGAATGCAAGTGAGACACCCAGTCAGTATGCATGTTGGTGTCACAGAGTGTGGGTTGTTATTAACAAAGACAGATACAGGTTTTGCTGAAACGTTGCTAGCGTTACAAACACCATGAAAGTTAACAGAAAACTTGATGAGGGGTTTTATGTAATCAACTCGAAGCCAAAGAAGAAGGTCCCCTTTAAAAACATACTAAGTCTGATTGAGGAAGTTATAAAAGATAGAAACCTTATTCCAACAGCGAACGCCGTGTTTGATATAGCTCATACAATCGTTAGAAACATTGGTGGACGTAAGAATGTGCAGAAACCTCGAGTTATTCCAATACCTAAAAGTGGAGGCTTCCTTCCGTTGTTGCCTCTTATATTTGGTGGGCTGTCAGCACTAGGAGCTCTGGGTGGCGGTGCTGCAGGTATTGCCAAAGCCGTGAACGATGCCAAGTCTGCGAAACAGAAACTAGAGGAGGAAGAACGACACAACAAAACAATGGAAGCCATCGCGATGGGTAGGAGAGGGAGTGGCTTGAAATTTAAGCCAAAATGCAAGAGACTGGGCAAAGGCATGTATCTCAAGAAACAGCGCTACGGTTATGGGTTGTATCTGCAAAAACCAATGCAATAAAAGACTGAAACAGTAGCCTGTGTGTATCAGTCATGGCGCACACCTTTGTGTTGAAAGACCGCAGCTCCCATCTGTCGTCAGACTACCATCCACCAATTGTTTTGGATGGTAATTATGCTGTTGCCTTGATAGGCTTTCACACCTACAACAACATACCCAACATCTATGAAGGTAAAAACAAATTTCATGTAAAAGAAGGAACCGGTTGGCGAACCATCACGATACCCACCGGTGCTTATGAAATAACACACTTGGAAGAGTTACTTCAAAATGAACTTGTTGGTGCTACAGCAACACACGAACAAAAGCAACAGGCTCTGATTCTGAGACCTAATCCGAACACCATCAAATGCAGACTAAAGTGTTATACAAATGTCAGTTTTGAATTTGATGGTTCGATTGGGCGAATGTTGGGCTTTTCAAAACAAGTTCTTCAGCCGGACACCTTTTATGAATCTGATTTACCTGTTGATATAGTGGATGTTAGACAGATTCGCATCGAAACCAATATCGTGTCTGGTTCCTATTATAACGGACAACCCTCACATACGCTGTATGAGTTTGCTCCGATGGTTGATCCTGGCTACGCAATCGACATAGAACCTAAAAATTTAATTTACTTGCCGGTGAACAAGCAAGAGATTTCCAATATAAGCATCGACATCGTCGACCAAGATTCAGTTCCTGTCAACTTTCAAGGTGAAGAGGTGTCTGTTCGCTTGAAACTTATAAAAGTTGCTTAGTATGTTGGTCTTCAAGGATATAAAAGCAAGTGCATCTACCACATCAAATTCAGTTGAGTCAGACACGTCAAAGGGTACGCTTCGTCCCGATAATATTGAGTTCCTGCAAAGCCTGGGTTATCATGTCGTCAAAACTAGAAATATTCAAAGAACCCGTGTTTGATGATGGCATCGATCGAGAAGAGCTGCGCTCTTACTATTCACCAACTAAATCGTTTGGTAACAGCGATGAAATTGAAATAGCCATCAACCAACAAGATGCGTTCGTATGTCTGGCCGAGTCAGCTCTAATAATCGAAGGTGCTCTGGAACCTGTAGCAATCCAAAATGCCACTGGTGCTTGTTATCTGTCAAATAATGGAGGAGCAGCTCTGTTTGAATCAATGACCTATGAGTTAAATAACAAGGAAGTGGAACGAGTGCGAGACCCATACACCACAACCATCATCAAAAGTCTGCTATCGTTCAGTAAGAATGAAGCCCAATCTCTTAGCAACGCCGGTCTGAATGTGTCGTCGGAGCACATCACCTTAAATGATAACAAGTTTCACATGCTCATACCTGTCTGGTTCCTCTTCAGTTTCTTTCATCATTTCAAAGGAGTTCTCTGTGGCAAACATACTTTCCGCTTTACAAGAAGTCGAAACGATTCCAATGGCTATTACAGCACAGGTACGGCACGAGCAAAAATTACCGTAACCAATATGTTTTTAAAGGTAAAACATGTCTTTCCCAATGATAAAATGAAATTGGAACTGATGGATAAAATAGCCAAAGACACCTCTATATTTCTCGCATACCGCAAATGGGACATATACGAGTTACCAGCACTCAGAGATATCAACAGAGATGTGTGGGCTGTTAAAACTGCAACCAACTTGGAAAGACCTCGATATGTGATTATAGCATTTCAAACAGATCGTAAGGATAACGTGAAGAAGAGGTCAGACTATTTCGATAACATTGGTATGTTGGACCTCCGAGTGTTTCTAAATTCAGAATGCTACCCTTATGAATCTATGAATATGGATTTTGAGAAATCGAAATATGCAGAAGCCTATAACATGTATACAGATTTTCAAAAAAGCTTCTGTTATAAAAACATGTCGGAGCCTATCTTGAATTATGACGAGTTTAAAGACAGAGCTCTATTTGTGATTGACTGTCAGCACCAGAACGAGTCAATCAAGTCTTCAACGGTGGACATTAAGGTGGAGTTTATGAGTCACGCCAACTTCCCAAAGAATACTCGTGTTTATTGTCTGGTTATTCATGACAGTGTAATGGAATATAAACCTCTAACGGGCATCGTTAGAGCCATTATGTAATAATTGTATGTCATTTATGTATCAATATGTACAACTTAATTAATCCTAATAAATTTTTATTGTATGTAAATCAGTTGTTTTATTTTTATTTTGTTGCATTTTTATTAACCCCTTTCTGTCTGTCAGTCTAAGCAAAGACTTCGAGCTGTCATGACGTGTGTGTTAAACAGCTGTACAAGCTCAAACAAGATTATCTAAGATACTTGTTGGGCAATCAATTGTCTGTCTTTTATTACACAGCTCTGTCAGTCTAAGTAAAGACTTCGAGCTGTCATGACGTGTGTTAACAATCAACAACGGCGTCTATATGTTTTGTTTGGTTCAAGTGGATGTCATTAAACAACTGTGTTATTTCTATAACGGGGCCCCATTCAAGACCTCAACATACGTTAGTGTGTGTTAAGCTGTGAAAGAAGGCTGACGTCTCTTGCTGTATGTAAGTATACTATTATATTATTTATGTTTACATACAAACAATACTTATCAAACAATCCTCGTATATCAAAGTTTAATTTAGTTGTTTTAAATCGAGTTTTGTTACTTGTGTGTTTTTGATCACTCCCTATATAAATTTAGATTCATTCATTCAAAATACAAACACACTAACATAAACAAACACGCCGGCAATAAAACCAAGTCCCCGAGTTTTATTGCGCTATTAAAATAAACTAATTATCATATCTAGATGTAAATACGTTTTTCTTATTGATATAGTTTACTTCAAACGTTTTTGTTATTAAATGATATTAGATAGGTAAATTGGTACGTGTTTTAAATTTCTTTTTACTATAAATAAACAATTGTTTTTAACATTACAGTTCCTATTATTCAATTGGAATGTAATAGAGATACCACCCCCCTGCCCACACACACATCAGCCTCATAAACTCGTTTTTAAATTAGCATATGCAACAGGTTTTTTGTTTTATATATACAACTGCGAACAAACTTTTAACGTGTGTGTCTGTGGAATAGTTGGTTTAGCGACAGGTATCTCTCTGAGTAAGTTGTGTGGTTGGGGGTTCAAATCTAATTTCTGGCGAATGCTTTTCTTTCAAAAATCATATTTCAAATTAAAATCAAAATTTCAAATTACCCGCTCAATATATCTTCCTCATATATGTATGTGTGTGTGACTAAACCGAATGACTGTGTCCAACAGATGTCTCCCATCGAGCTAGAGAATATTCTCTACACTCTACAACTTTACAAATAGAATATTCTCTAGCTCGATGAGTCATATCTCTGGACACAACAGACAGTAATTTTCAAACAAATTCAAATTTCCCGCCAAAAACGAAATACCCTAACAAACTTCAATACACCTTAACAACAACAACACAATAAACAAACCAAACAGCTGTGTTTACGAACATAACCTTAATAAACAAAATACATAACCTTAATAAACAAACAGATGCATGGTAATCAACACACATGACATAACCTTAATAAACAAATACAAACATAACCTTAATAAACAAACAGATGACACGTGAGCGAACATAACCTTAATAAACAAATACATAACCTTAATAAACAATCAGACAAACACACATGGAGAGCTAACCTGACTTGTAGATATCTATGGACACACAGGTCAGACATCTTGGAACGCTTGTGACGTCATCTCAGGTTAGTTCCATAGAGAGAACCCCGGAGTTGCAACTGTCTATGACAGGTCAGCCATCTTGGAATGCTTGTGACGTCATCTCAGGTTAGTTCCATAGAGAGAACCCGGGTTGCAACTGTCTATTACAGGTCAGCCATCTTGGAATGCTTGTGACGTCATCTGACAGGTCAGGTGACATTTGACGTTGACACATGTCAGGTCAGGTGACAGCTGACGTTGACAGCTGTCAGGTTAGCTGACAGCTGTCAGGTCAGTGACATTTGACACCTGTCAAATCTGACAGGTCAGCTGTCAACTGTCACAGGTCTGCGCAGGTCAGCGCATGCGCATGACGTCATCGCGCATGCGCAGTAAAAAGTGGAGGGGATGAGCCCAGGTGTCGCACTATCTACTTATATATATATATATATATATATATATATATATATATATATATATATATATATATATATATATATATATATATATATATATATATATATATATATATATATATATATATATATATATATATATATATATATATAAACATATAAAGTCTGAAACCGACCTCGGATTTGGGTTCCAGGGGTCCCAATTAGCGCTCATTTGAAGAAATTTTTTCAAAATTCGAAAGTCGGGATCTCCTCATTAGTGAATTTTTTTTAAGAAAATTCACTAAAAATAAAAAATGTTGGGTGAAAAGATGAATTTCTGAAAAACGTGTTATTACTTTCATTATTAAAGTACTTATTTATTTAAATTTATATACATTACCTAAGAAAACAGGTAACACGTCATTTTCGTTTGTCTGATAATAGTTATCAAATTAATTTAAAAAAATATAATGATACAACATTTTTTTATATCTAAATACATTTAAATATAAAAAATTAAATGAATATATATATATATATATATATATATATATATATATATATATATATATATATATATATATATATATATATATATATATATATATATATATATATATATATATATATATATATATATATATATATATATATGTATGTATATGTATCACACCGATAACTCAAAAAATAATGGGCCGATTTTCATAACATTTGGCAAGTAGCTTTCTTTTGTAAATGGCTTGGATAAGTTTGTTAGGAAAATCGGACGAGGTTTTCCGAGAAAATGTTGAGTTTTCATTCGAAAAAAATTTTATCTCAAAAAATAAAAAAGCTATGATAACCAAATTTGGTAGGTAGGTTTACGATAAAAATAGTAAACTATACACCAAAATTTAGATTTCTATGTCGCAAGAAAAAAAAGTTCTAATAAAATATTTGGTGCCAGATCATTTACTATGAACATTCACTACTATAACGCACTTGCAGCGTCCAGGCTTTTTATTAATGGCTTGGATAAGTTCATTAGCCAGGAAAATTGAACAAGGTTTTCCGGGAATATTTGTTTATAAAGATTTTATCCCCGAAAATAAAAAAGCTCTGGCAACCAAAATTGGTCAGTAGGTTAGCATTATAAAAGGTAAACGATATGCCAAAATTTAGATATACCCATATAAAAAAAGTAATAAGCATTTAATGAAAAAATGTTTGGTGCCAGATCATTTCTATGAAAATTCACTACCATAACGCACTTGCTGCATCCAGACGTTTTCAGTTTTCTTTTTGCTGGATAAAACTTCATCAAAATAAACCAGAAGTAGCTTACAGAATAATACCGTTTTCATCTATTAATTATTTTTATCAGGATGATATGAAATGTAGGGTAGAGGTGGGGAATTCCGGCCATGAAGGTAATACCGGCCAACGGCATCTTCTATTTTAAACCATCTTTTTTGCTGCTGAGAGCTGAGACATGTCACCTGTTGCAGCAATTTTACATTTGCGTTTACAAGTTTGAGACCATAAGCCGCTTTAGATTTTAGTCAGATGGCTAAATGATATTTAACGTTAGTTGATGTAGTGGAGAAAATCTTTAGACGTACGTAATATAATCAGGGTAATTATATTTATATTATGTAAATTTCATGCGTTATACGTCAATATATAATATATTTGGTTCATAAATCCAAATTATAATAGACGGGAAAAATTTTATAGGTTAGTTTCGGGTAATGTCGGCCAGCGATATGCGGAAAATCCCGGCCGGCCGCCATTCCCCGCTTGTAATAAATGTTTTCGTTTTACTTATTTTTCCTATCTAGAATTTCTTTTGTGTATAATATTAGATAAATTGTCACATTTGTCTATGAGACATAAGTTTATGGACTTTGTTGTTGCTTCTATGATCAGATGTCTGTTATAAAGTGTGTTGGTAAGAGCGAACCAATGACATATATTGAGGGGACGAGTAACGTTCATTTATATAGTGTACAGAAGTGTTACGCAAAATCGAACGTCGGCCATTTTTTGTACTCTAAACAGTGTTGAATGATTTGTGTTTTTTGAGTGAAAAGTGAATTAAACCTTCCAATATTTAAATCAAATTAAAAAGGTTGTATGTGCGGCTTGTGGTTGTAAGAATCAAAGTGACAAGAAAGATCCGGGAATTGCACTTTACAGGTAAGTTCATTCATTGCCACTTGGGACCCCTTGAATTATTTACCGCATATTTCTCGATTTAGGCAAGTAATGACTGTGTCTTCTCAGTATACAGTTGCCATAAGTATATGTCAAGGAGTTTGACAATTTCTCACGAATTTCCGCGATATTTTCATTCGTGATTACCACTTTTTATATCAGCATGTGTTCAAAATCGCATTGTTTTACCAATGGCGTGCATCACACATTTCTCTGGGGTTGTACAATTTTCATGACATTTTCCATGCACCGGCATTTTCAGACGTCAATTACGAAAATAAACCAAAAAATGGATAATTCTTATTACTTCTGGATTTTTACTTGATTTCCCAGAAGATGAACGCATCTCCGTTCATTCGGGCAAAATGTATGTAGACATCAAGGAACTTATGCTTTTAGGATATTCATCAACATTTTCATTATCAGCTCCAAAGTACATAATATACATACGAAAATTTGCCACAAATTACACACTATTAAATTATAAACTCTAAAACTAAAACTACTGCCAAAGCATCAGAGAATGGGTCTATTTGAAATGAATTTTCTGGAAATATTTGAGTAAAATGAAGGACAGTGACCGTTGAAGCTGAAACTTAACGTTTTGTAAAAACGTTTCTTGTCACATTTTATCTACATGATCCATATTCATTTCAGATGCTTTGCCTAAAATTTGCCAATTTACGTTTCAAATCGTAACTTTGGCGTTTTTAGAAGAAAAACTATAACATTTTCAAAATATGTTTTCTGGTAGTTGTTGACCTTTTTGCACCAGAAAACTTAACCTTTGCCTGTAATATACACTAGATTTTGTTATCGATATAAACTATTTTTGGTTTTGTGTGTTCCTCTGGTCATCATCAGTGGGACCCAATTTTTTTTAATCCCTATTACTTTTTAGTGAATTTTTATTTTAAAAAAATCACTAACAGAGAGGTATCGATGGCGAGACTTTGCAAACATTTTCTCAAATGAGCGTGAACTAGGACCCCTAGACCCATATCCGGGCTCAGTTTCAATTTTTATATGTTTATATATATTGTCACAGCGAACACTCTGGAATGACATTTCTACAATAGACGAGAAGTGACAGATTTAGAATAGTGTAGAACGTCTAGAATCTCATAGACTGTATAAATAGACGAGCGGTGCACGGAGTAAGTTAGTTCAGTATTGAGTAGTGTGGTGTAAAAGAAGTGATCATAGAGTATTAAGCGAGTCATCAGTAAGTGTTGGTGTATAAGGACCGATCATAGAAGACGATAGTGGAATATAGTTCTATGGACATTTAATAATAGAGAAGAGAAATATATTTAGTTGACACTGGTGTTGGAAAATAGTTGGTAATAATAAATTAGTAGTTTGGAAAGCTGTGTTTTGTTAATCAACAAATCCAGAACTCCGTAGAACGTAACAACTGGTGTCAGAAGTGTGATTTTCAAGCTGCTAGAAGAAATATTGTCCAGAATATTCGTTGAACGTGGAAATTTCTAGAATCTCTGGAAGATCAGTGTCAGCAGTAATTCATAACTGGGTGTGTTCTTGAAACAGAATAAACTGTGTACCAACTTTAAGCACGTCTATGCCTAAGACACGTAGCGCAACAGCCAATATGGACGCCCAGCTATTGGAATTGATTAAAGACATGAAAGAAGAGGCCAGCAAAAGAGATGAAGAAGTTAAAGAAGAGCTGAGAAAAAGAGATGAAGAAGCCAGAAAAAAGAGATAAAGAGGTTAAAGAAGAACTGAGAAAAGAGATGAAGAAGCGAAAGAAGATATGAGAAAAAGAGATGAAGAAGCCAAAGACGAAATGAGAAAAAGAGATGAAGAATCCAGAAAAAGAGACGAAGGAGCCAAAGATGAAATGAGAAAAGGAGATGAAGAGGCCAGAAAAGAAGACGTAAAAGCTAAAGAAGCCAGAAAAAGAGATGAAGGAGGTAGAAAAAGAGACGAAGCAGTCAAAGAATAAATGAGAAAAGGAGAGGAAGAGGCCAGAAAAAGAGACGAAGAAGCCAAAGAAGAAATGAGAAAAAGAGATGAAGAAACAAAGAAAATTCTACAGGAACAGGCCAGCAGAATTGAGAATATTACTTTATGTGTCGACGAACGAATGAAGCAGGTAAAAGACGACATCTTCCAGCAAGTAGAAAGCAGAGTAAGGGGTATCAGCGACGATGTACATGACAAGCCGACGGAAGTACAACAGAAAGTACATTCACTAGAAAAGAAGTGTGAAACCCTAACCAAAGGAAACATCAGGCTCGAAGATAGCCCGGTCGGAAGAATTAAGGTCCCCATATTTGATGGCTCAGTCCCGTTGGGTACTTATCTACGCCAATTTGAAGCCGCTGCTACAGCAAATGGTTGGGGCGATAGAGAGAAAACGACTTCGCTAATTGTGGCTCTCAGAGGAGATGCTCTAGATGTGCTCCAAGGTATCCCCAGGGAAGAACAGGACAGTTTTGACAGCATTAAATATTAGCTGTACCAAACTCAGTTAAAAAACGCTGTCAGAAATCTGGTGAAACTCTGCAACAATTTGAAGCCGACGTTGCCAGACTAACACTATCAGCTTACCCCACAGCTCCGGTAGAATTTTTGAACCAACTGTCGCTGCAAACATTCATTGACAGCATCAGGAATATCGACACTCAACAGGCGCTGAGGATGGCGAGACATAAAGGCTTGAACGATGCTTTGGCACATTCGCTAGAATTTGAAGCTACCAAGCAAGCCTAAGGCAATGTGAGGCAATCTAAGGCAATGCCCCGAAGTTGACACCATGCTAAAGGAGATGGAGCAGGCACGAGTTATAGAACCATCGCAAAGCCCTTGAGCCTCTCCAGTACTGTTAGTTAAAAGAAAAGATGACTCCACGAGGTTTTGTGTAGATTACCAACGGTTAAATGATGTCACTAAGAAAGACAGCTACCCACTTGCCAGAATTGACGATACACTTGATACACTGGCAGGTGCAAGATGGTTTTCGACATTGGACTTTAAAAGTGGCTACTGGCAAGTCGAGATTGAGCCCAAAGACAACGAAAAGACTGTGTTTACCACTGATAGTGGAATGTGGCAGTTAAACGTCATGCCATTTGGGTTGTGTATTGTTCCAGCCACTTTTGGGCGTCTAATGGAGACAAGTTTTAAGAGGTCTACACTGGAAAACATGCCTCGTGTACGTAGATGACGTCATTATCTTAGGAAAGTCGTTCGAAGATCACATGAAGAATGTCGAACAAGTGAAACTAAAGGCAGCCAATTTGAAATTAAATCCGAAGAAATGCTGTCTCTTTCAGAAAGCAGTCAAGTACTTAGGCCACATTATTACCCCAGATGGAGTCAAAACCGACCCACAGAAGATAGACTGTATTATGAACTGGAACATTCCAACCAATGTACATCAGCTGCAAAGGTTTCTGGGCCTCTGCACATATTACCGCCGTTTTGTAAGGGGGTTTGCTGACATGGCGAAACTTTTGCATAAACTGACCGAAGAAAAGACACCCTTCATTTGGACCAATGATTATGAAAAAGCATTCGGGATACTAAAACGGGCTCTCTGTTCATCCACGATTCTGACATACCCCAGCCTGGTCACAGGTTTATCTTGGACATGGACGCGAGCAATGTTAGTATTGGAGGTGTTCTTTCGCAGGAACATGAAGGCCAAGAGAATGTTGTAGGGTATATCAGCAAAGCCCTGTCCAAAGCAGAAAATAACTATTACATGACGAGGAAAGAACTTCTAGCCATTATCAAGACGTTGGAGCATTTTAACAAATATCTATATGGTCAAGAATTTCTCCTGAGAACCGATCACGCTTCCCTACGCTGGCTTCTTCAATTTAAAAATCCAGAGGGGCAGATGGCTTGAACGCCTTCAAGAGTACAATTTTACCATCACAATTCATTTTACCAGCACGGTAATGCCGACGCCCTATCTAGGATACCTTGCCCACCAAAATGCAAGCATTGCATCTCTGTCGAAAACAAAGGATTGAACCTCGAAGTGTGTAGGAGCACAACGGTGCAACCCGTTAACCGATGGGACCCGCAGAGGTTAATGGAGGACCAAAAAGAAGACCCTGATATCCAACCAATCTACAGATAGAAGGAGACTTGCCACGAAAGACCCACTTGGTCCGAAGTTGGTGATAAAAGCGTTACCACCAAAAGTTACTGGGCCCAGTGGGACTCTATTGAAATGGAAGGAGATCTCCTGGTCAGGAATTGAGAATCAGAGGACGGAACCTGCATATTGAAGCAAATAATCTTTCCGCGGCCAAGAGTTCGGGAGGTAATCAAGGAGATCCATGGCGGGGCAGGTGGAGGTCATTTAGGCGTAAAGAAAACTTTGGAAAAGGTCAGAGAACGTTTTTATTGGTGACGATGTAGAGCTGATGTGGGAGAATGGTGCAAAACCTACCAAGCGTGTGCATCCAATAAGGGGCCTAAATCAAAAACCAGAGGGCGAATGAAGCAGTACAACGTGGGAGCCCCTTTCGAAGAATTGCAATCGGCATAGCTGGTCCTTTCCCTAGAACAGACGCAGGAAAGTGGCCAGAAATGTTTGCGGTCCCGAATCAAGAGGCCACCACCGTCGCAGAAGTATTGGTGAATGAGTTTTTCTGTAGATTTGGCGCACCACTAGAGCTCAATTCTGACCAAGGACGCAACTTCGAGTCGGCTGTATTCCATAAGGCTTGTGAGCTTATGGGAACCAGGAAAACGAGAACTACACCCATGCACCCTCAATCTGACGGAATGGTGAAAAGATTCAATGCTACTTTGAAGTCCCACTTAAGAATATTTGTCAATGAACACCAAACGGATTGGGACCGGCATATTCCACTATTTCTACTGGAATACTGCCCGGCTGTATATGAGACTACCGGACATACACCGCAGCCAGCTTGGTTTTTGGGCGAGAGTTAAGACTTCCTCCTGATCTCATATTTGGAAAACCCACAGATGCTCCACGGTCAACTTATGAATACATAAAAGATTTGGAAAGAAGAATATAAGCCATCCACTCTGCTGTCAGAATGCATATACGAGTAGAAAGCGACCGCATGAAGACCCGTTATGACGTGCGAGCTAATTCAGCTGGTTTTAAAGAAGGAGATCGTGTGTGGTTCTACAATCCAGTACGGCGCAAGGGACGGTCACCAAAACTACAGAAATTATGGGAAGGACCTTATAAGGTGGTCAAAAGAATCAATGACGTTGTCTATCGAATTCAGAGGAGCCCATAGAGCAAGATGAAGGTGGTCCATATGCACAGACTTACGCCATTCCAACAAATGTCAGAATTCGACCGGGACGATCAAATATAAGAGGGGGGGCAGTGTCACATTTGTCTATGAGACATAAGTTTATGGACTTTGTTGCTTCTATGATCAGATGTCGGTTATAAAGTATGTTGGTAAGAGCGAACACTCTGGAATGATATTTTTAGAAGGGACCAGAAGTGACAGGTGTAGAAGGTCTAGAATCTCTATGGACAGTATAAATAGACGAGCGGTGCGCAGAGTAAGTTAGTTCAGTATTGAATTAGTGTGGTGTAGAATAGTGATCATAGAGTATTAAGCGAGTCAACAGTAAGTGGAATATAGTTCTATGGACATTTAGTAATAAAGAGAAATATTTTAGTTGATACTGGTGTTGGAAAATAGTTGGTTACAATAAAATAGTAGTTTGAAAAGCTGTGTTTTGTTAGTCAACAAATCCAGAACCCCGTAAAACGTAACAATATATTTGAACTACAGATGCCGAGCAAATACACTAGAAAAACAATTAAAGCCGCATGGTCATCTGAACAAATTGAACCTGCATTAAACGCCATCCATAATGATATATAGAAGTACGAGTGAGTTTTCACGAACATTTTGGTATTGTGAGGAGCACTGTGCAAGATAGACCAAAACGACTTTCGATGGTATTTACATCTGGTATTTACTAAAGAGGACGAACACCTTCTTGCAGATCAAGTTATTAAACGCTCCAAACTATTTTATGGAATATACCTGCCGAAATTAAACGATGCGTATTTGCCTATGTAAGAGAAAATAGCATAAAGAATCCATTGCCCCAAGACAGTCAGACTGCTGGTAAAGCATAGCTCAGAGGATTTCTTAAAAGAAATCCAAACAATCGTTTGAGAAAACCTGAAGCGACCACCATTAACCGAATCACTGCGTTCAATAATGATGAGGTATCTCGCTTTTACAATAATTTGACCACTGTGATGCACAAATATCAATTTCCACCTGACAACATTTTTAATGCTGATGAAACCGGAATAGCAATAGTTCAGAAGCCAGTTAAAATTTACGCACAAAAGGGACAAAGAAGAGTAGGCTTTATAACCATTGTCGAAAGACAACAACTATAATGTGTGGCATAAGTGCTTCTGGCATATTATATCCCTTATTTATTTATGCGCAACTTAACTTTATGGTTAAGACGTATTGATTTTTTAAACAATTTATTTATTGATTACACAATTAATACATAAGACGATAAAATAAACAAAAAAATGAAATACTTAAATATCAACGTAAGTGTGATATAATAAAATATGGCATGCGATGTTCAGAGTAACACTAAGAACCAGGAATAAACAGCTCGTTGAAGGCGGGCTGGCTATTTACGTTTTCACTTGAGAGTGTCTCTATTGTCTTTCAGAGGTGACTTTCAGTTTTGTTGACTCAGCTTCCCATTTTTTTAGTTTCACTACACTGCATCATCTCCAAGGTGTCCTCTATCACGCTGACTTGAATTTTGACTCTGATAATTAGACTGATCCTCATGTCTGCGTTCTTGGATGACTACAATGTTGCACAATAGCGTATTGTTGGTGGTTCATTTAATTCGCATAAAAGGATGAATCCTCAACTGAAGAGAACCGGTCCATCTGATGCTCTCTATTGTTGTTCTGACAATGGTTGGATAAATGAGAAACTGTTGATACAATGGCTTGATCTCTTAAAAAAACGTTAAGGCAACTAAAGAAGATCCAGTGTTGCTGCTGATTGATAATCATGCTACTCACTGTACGCTAGAAGCATACACTTTCTGTAGACAAAATGGAAGTATTATTGTCACTATATGACCACACACGTGACATCGTCTTCAAGCTTTAGACGTTTTGTTTTATTTCATATTGAAAACTGCTTATAATACTAATATTGAGTGTTCTAGCTATTTGAAAAGTCACGTAGGCGAAAGGATAACTGCAAATGAAATGAAATCAAACAGACATTAAAGGTTTTAAAGAAACGGCAATATTCCTCCTAAATCCGGACGTTTTTTCAGAAGAAGACTGCACGGCAGTTGATACCAATGAAACTATTCGCAACGAAAACAACAATGTTCACGACGAAAATCAAACATTAGCACAATCTCACGAGACTAATAAAGAGGGTGAAGCTAATGTCCGTACTGGTTAATGTCAAAAAACAAGCGGAAATTTCATTTTCTGATCTGATACCATTACCTGAGCCATCAAGAATAAAGCCAGCAACTAGACAACAATCCAGAACGAAACAGCATTCAGAGATATTCACATCTACACCACTTAAGGCACTTTTAGACGAGAAGCAAGGCAAAAAACATATTCAACTACGAAAGAAACAGATGAAGGATGCAAACATTAAGGGCACAAAATGCAAATTTGTCGGTGAAGATCAAACAATAAATATAATAAAAATAATAAATTGTTTATTTTGTCCTTTGCAGATATGGTGAATGCCCCAGTCAAGTTGAAAAAAGAAGCTGCACAAACCTCAAAATTAATTTTATTTGTGTATCAACTGTTTAACCGTTTAAATGGGCATTTGAAATTAGCCCCTGAGAGTAAGCCTTTGAAGGGGAGTGTAGCAGATACTTCTCCTTACGAAAACTTTTGGAGAGAATCGCTGCAAGTTTTGGAAACTATGCGGTTCTATTCTAATGAACAAAGGCAATATGTATAAGCATCAGACTGCTGTGTATCTATTGATAAGAAATTGCAATCTATACTTCATTTTACTTTTAGAATTAAAGTGGTTTTTAAATAGTAATACTGTTTTCTCCAATAAAAGTTTAATTTATTTTCTTTGACTTTCCATTAATCAGGTCAATAGTAAATAGCTACTTATAGCTGTAGTGTTAGACGGTTCAAATTGCCAATTCTGCTAGCGGGCCACAGTCTTGGAATTGTTGCAGGTTAAGCTGGTCTCCACAAAAAAATAAAGCAGCTGCAACAGAGTGGCTCAAAAGTTGGGTAGCTAATTTGACTTTCATTTTTTGTTTAAAAAAGTTGATATGTTGCTTACTGACTTTGTTTGCAAGATGAAGACCTTCTTCTTGTAAATGATTGAGTTTTATTGTGTACTCAAGGTCGATAGTAAGTCCATTAGGATTAAATAACCCTTTCTTTTCAGCAAAACAGTGTCTAACTAATTAACATATGCATTGGGCCTGGAAACAAGAAATATTTTTTTCATCAAATATAAATTCAACTTCGATGTATTCTTTGTTGAACCGACAATTTAATAAATTGTACATAGTAAAATTTGCTGCAAAGCCATTGAAAATTATTTCAATGACTTTCAATAAAGCAAGCAGCTGTTCTGTTTCGTTAGTGATGTCTTCTGTTCACTATTAATCCCTACAATAACTAAGTAACCCAATGGTATTTTCCAGGCCTCGTTTATATAAACCAACATAAAAACCAGAGCTTCTTTTGCAAATTCCAAATTACCAAAATCAACATCCATAATATTTACTGCCACAATATTCTAGATGTTGCCTGATAGCAAGCTCACCAAAAACTACAGTGCATACTAAGGTTTTTTTCATGGGAATTAGCTACTTTTAATCTGAGGAAATCAAGAACTTCAGAAGAAAATCCTGGCTTAGCATCTACTGAAGTTTACCACTTAGCTAAAGTTTTTGGATGAGGTAAGGCATTATAAAATTTATAACGGATATATTTATAAGCCTTTGGTGGCAAAGTGTAAAGTATAAAATAGATACATGATCGGTATATTTTATGTATAATATTCAATTTGGTATACATCAAAATCTGAAGTGTGATGATTTTGGAATATGATTACCTAAGAGATTGGGGTTTTAAAGTGTTTAAATTATCTGACTTCTGGTATAGAAGATATTGTATAATTTTTACCAATGTATAATTATTATTATGTATGTATAAGTAGCTATCTTTTTATGTTATGTGATTCAGTCTGTAGCATTATATACTTTAAGATGCATACATTATTATTAATATTATTGTAATGTTTTGTAATTATGTATGTTCATCGTGTTTTGGCTAAATCCAGATATGTGGAGTATTTCTGAGAATGCAATAAATATAAAATTGACACAAAAGTCAATATGTCATTTTATTACTACAGAAAATTTAACAGAAATTAGGAGAGATCCAACAAACGCATTTCAGACAAAACTAAAAAATGAACTTAAAAATGTGTCTCTGTTTAGTCAACAAGAAAAGAAATATCTTTTATATAAAAGCCCGCAACCACCAAAAATGTATGGCCACCTGAAAATTCATAAGCCAAATATACCGGTGAGGCCAGTAGTTAGCTATGTTAATACACCTGATCATAAGATAGCGAGCAAACTGGTTTCACTTATTAGTGAATACAATTACTTTCCAAAATATTCAGTTACTAATTCTTATGAACTTACACAAAAATTAAATAACGTAATTATTCCCACAAATAGTAAATTAGTCTCGTTTGATGTTTGTAGCATGTATTCTAAGATACCCCCTAGGGAATGTTTACTTCTTTTAGAAAACGTTTTAATAGAAAAGAACGTAAATGTCATAAAAAGACAAGAAATAATGAATCTTTTTAACGAATGTATAAAACAAAACTATTTTAAATTTAATAATAGAATTTATATGCAAAATGAAGGTCTACCTATGGGTAGTCCGTTGTCACCTTTATTAGTCAACATATTTATGGAAAACTTAGAAAACCAAATTTTAACATCAGAACTTTCGCATAATATTGTCTTTTGGTACAGATACATAGATGATATTTTAGCATGTTTTCAAGGTAGTCATACAGAATTAAATGAATTTTTGAATTTTATTAATAACTTTCACACAAATATTAAGTTTACTTTAGAAGAAGAAGCTAACAGTTAATTTTTTTAGACTTAACAATTAGAAATAATTCATTTGACTTTTCAATATATAGGAAACCAACTTACACTGACACAACCATACCATACGATTCATGTCACCTTTTTTCACAAAAGCTGTCAGCCCAGCATTCTATGATACATATGAAACAATTTTGAAAAAGAAATTTCAATAATTAAGCAAACAGCATTTAATAATGGCTACTCTGTTAAAATAATAGATAAAATGGTAAGGAGAAAAGAATACAAATTAGCGATTAATTTAATTTATCCAAATATTAGAGACAAAGAAGACAACAGATACATTTCGATAACTTATTTTGGAACCATTTCAGAAAACATTCCAAAAATTTTAAGTACCTATACAAATACAAAGGTAGCTTAAATCTTACAACACGACACGTGACTTGCTATTTAACGCGAAAGACAAATATTGTTTCCTGACAAAAGCTGGAGTTTATAAATTAGCTTGTACACATTGTAACGCAACCTACATAGGTCAAACTTCTATAAATTTTAACACCCGATACAAAGAACATATTTCTGCATTTAGAAATAACCACGCTGACAAATCTACATTTACAAAACATATTATTAATACTGAACATAGACCTACAGTAAATAACCGCATACAACCACTACATTTTTATAATGACAAACGTAAACTAGACTTTTTTGAAGCTTTAGAAGTCAAAAAGCATACACACGACGATAACTACCTTGTTTTAAACAAGCAAACTGATATAATGAATTCCCCTTTCTTGGATATTCGTCTTTCTAATTAAATAAGTCAAAGAAAATAAATTTAACTATTCTTTCAAAAAAGTTGTAACAAGATAATGAGTTGATGTATGTCAATATTTTCGTTGTATAGAGACTGCTTTTATACTGTTATTGTTTAGTTATTTTATTGTTGTAACTGTTATCATAGTTATTATAGGCTAGTTCTATTTTTATGTTAAATATTGACATACGTCACATAGACATTCTGAAAGCCTGATTTCAATTTGATATTTTTTTTTGGATCAAAACATCATATCATAACAACAGATCTTTATTTGTAGTTGTCATGATTTCGTACTAATTCAATTTTAATCTGTCTGAGAATGCTGTAAATCAGCAAAACTATAGTCACAGAAACGTTGAAGAACATCCTAGAACTTCCAGAATTCGTAAGGGCCACTTACTCCAGTTAGCTTGCGCGTTAGCTACGTCCTTCATCTACAAAAACGAAAACCAACAGTGAAGCCAGAGAAGTAGTCTCCAAGTCTGTATGTTATATGTACCTATGTATTGTATGTACGTACCTATAATTAAGTAGTTAATCTTTTTATGTAATGTGATTCACTCGGTAGGTACCCCTTCACGATGCATACATTGTTAATTATATTATTGTATGTACTGTTCATCTTGCAAACAATATACACTGTAATAGTAGTTAGTGAAACAAAATAAATCACTGCCCTGTACATTTTTAATAGCTTGTTAAGGTTAATAAAATTTTTTGCTTGATTTAGATGTTTCTTTTTTAGTCCTACTCATCGTAAAAACGTGATATTACTCATAATCTAGCCTGCGATCAAATGAATTATTGATTGTATAAATAAAATTTATTTGCAAAACATTTCAAATTATTTTTTATACAAATTTTTACGGAAATTTTGCTTTAATGCAGAAATTTAATAAAATATACTCGACACGTTTAATTCAATGTAATTTTTTAGCATCGCCGATTTTTAGGACATTTGTGTCTACAGGTACCCTATGTGACAAAACACCACTGCCAAACATCTTGTCGCCATTTGCAACCTCCTATTTAGGTTCCAACTAATGTTTGATAATGCTCTTTCCTGTTGTTCTTTTTTCTTTGGTATGTATGTATGTTTTTATTGATTCATAAATAAGCATTAGCTTGTGCTTGCAGTTAACACAATTTTATTTAATGTTCACAACTAAACTGTCAAAATATTTTTATAATGCTGCTCATCCAGACGTTTCATCAACAAATTTGGTACATTAGTCTGACGTCATAGTAGATCAAATTAGCTGGAACGAGCGTGAACTGTATCTATCCACATGCGTTTTCTTGTGTAGAGAGTAGTTCTTAGTGAATTTTTATAGAAAAATTTCACACCGGGGGAGATCCCTACTTTTGAATTTCGGAAAAATTTCTTCAAATGAGCACGAACTAGGACGCCCCCTTGAACCCAAATCCGGGGTCAGTTTCAATTTTTATATGTTCACACTGGTAAGTCAAATATAATAATAACCGTTGAAAATAACAGCTTCAGTTATTTATCTGTTATTTTGAACTGGATAGTTGATCGATAGTATCCTACATTCCCAAAGGTGTGAGCGAGAGCGAGCACACTAGTATAAATGCATTGTATTTTTACCCCGTTATTTCACGTAGTGTATAAATCTCAAATTTTGTTGATATGAAAATGAAACAAAGGGTTAAGAAATTATAAGCGTGCCGTAAATCTTTTGCCACTCTGGAGTGAACTTTTAGAAATCAGAAAGGAGTCTTTTATAAGTATTTACTTAGATGTTTTAGGAATTATAAACTAGTCATTTCTCACAAATTTATTTTATGAGGGGTCTTTACGTAAATGTCAATGCCAGAGCAAGAATCAATAAATATCATTATTTATCACGTCTTGGGACGTTAGAACTTTTATTGCAAGGCAGCACTAGCTTCAACAAATAAATGCTTTATACACTACTACACTATGCAGGGAGAGGGAGTGATTCTAAGAACTGCAACATACTGCAGCTCTCATAAAATTTCGGTAATGAAATTTGCCTTTATTCTGTACATATGGTTTTTTATTACATTATGCTTTTATTCTTTCTTAGAAGGATCTATAGTTACATTTTCGATTTTCGGTTCACTGGTCATCTTTATCAGTATGCTTTTAAAAACTGTGCAAACAACAGCCAACAGTATAAACAATTGAGTTTGAGTTTAAAAGTTTTAAAAAAAATTGGAAGATATATAGTATTAATTGTTTATTTACTTATTTTAATATTCGTTGTTTTAAAATTAGTTATAGTGTTAGTATACTTTAAACTTTTGACTGCCATGTTAAATTGTGTTTGAATTGTGTTGCGTGCAGACAGAGTGGTAAGAATTATTTAGTTACATATTTTTAGATTAAATTCAACAAAACCTTTAAATTTTTAAATTGTAAATTAAAATGGATTCCAAACGAAAAACTTCCATTATGTAGAATTTTGTTACTGTTATTGACGAAACAAAGGCCTCCTGCAATTTCTGCAAGCAAAAATTATGCATATTAACAGAAAACATCCTACCATAAAATTTTGCCAAATTCTTCACAACCTCAACCAGTTACAACTATTTTTAAAGAGCCCTCCCCTTCTACCTCCTCCGAAATAGTAAGCGAAACACTAGATAAAAATAACATATTACCACCCGAAAATAAAATGCGGAAGCTAACTCAGCATACATTAGTTACACACAGAAAATTAAACCCTAACGAACGAAGCGTTATAGACAAAACACTGTTAGGTATGATAACTTTTGATTTCCAACCATTTTCCGTAGTTGAAGACAAAGGTTTTCGGCAATTTATTGCAGCTATAAATCCATCTTACACTTTACCAACTAGAAAATCCTAAAGTCAGACTTTATTACCAGCGACGTACGAGGAGGTTTGTAATAAATCAAAAACTGTAATGCAGGATGCAGTCTCGATTACAGTAACTACAGACTGTTGGACCTCTTGCAACGGCGATAGTTTTATGGCCATTACGGCTCATTTTATACATTCCTCTTTTCAGAACAAATCGATCCTGCTTACAGTAACAGAATATCAGGTCAAACACACAAGTCTGAATTTGGCAAATTAAGCGAAGTAACAACAGAATGGGGGGCTGAAAAAAATATTTTACTTGCCATTTGAGATAACGCGGCAAACATTACAAAAGCAATCAAAGAGGAATTGAAATGGCGCTATTTAGGTTGTCTGGCACACACAATAAATTTAATTGTACAAGATGCCCTACATTTGACAGACGTGGACAATCTAATGTGCAAAGTAAAAAATATTGTAGCATACTTTAGAAGTACTGCTGCAAAAAAAAAATTGAAGGTATTCAAAAGCAGAACGGCCGTGCAGTAAAAAAAATAATCTCGGGACGCAGCAAGTGCGTTATGGTAGTGAATTTTCATAAAAATGTTTTTATTGCAAATATGTGTGTTTTCTTTTTAAGAAAGCAGACATCAATTTTGGTTACCAGTATAACCTATATAGAAAAAGCAGGCATCAAATTTGATTACCAGTATAACATATATAGTAAAAACAATGTGCCATGTTTCATCAAAATAACTTGATTGTTTGAAAACGTACAGAAATTTCCAAAAGTAAACCAAAAGTGTTACTGAAAAAATCCATTTCTTGGTCAACCTTATAGGTTAATAGCAAATTGAGCTTTTCAAATATGAAGCATTTAATCAAAATTCGCAACCACAACGCACTTGCTGCCTCCAGAATTTCTTAACTTACAAACATGCATTATATTTCGATGGAAAATGCAAAAAAAATAAGGCGTTTTCGACAAAAAAAAAATATTTGTATCACCAACGACTTATGGGCCACCCTGTGATTGTCGCAATAATTTTTTAAGATGTAGCTCAAAACACCGTATAATTAATGTATACAATATTTTTTCATATCTTGTATAATAACGAATATATTGAGCTTTATTGATTTTTTACGAAAATTCGACAAAAATTATATACCATTAAACAATAAACTCTATAGCTAAGGCTACTGCCAAGCATCAGAGAAAGGGTCTATTAGAAATGAATTTTCTGGAAATATTTTAGTAAAATGAAGTACAATGACGGTTGAAACTAAGAGTTCGGTGTATGTAAAACATTCTTCTTGAGACATTTTCTTTCCATAGCCCGTATTAGATTCAAGTTATTTGCCTAAATGTTGCGCATTTTGACGTTTTCAATTGTCACTTTGACGTTTTGAGGAAACCCCCAATTTATTTTTCTTTAAATGCCCATAACTTTTTTGTCTTTTGACCTACAGAGCTAAATTTTGGTAGGTGGCACACCTGTAACGATATAAACCAGCTTACCAAATTTGGTTGCCCTTACTTTGTTAATTTTGGAGATATAAATATTTTGCGAAAGAAAACACAAATTTTTCCGGGAAAACCTCGGCGGATTTTCCTGGCTAACAAAATTATCCAAGCGACTTGCGAAAGGAATGTACTCACCAATTTTGACGTTTAAAATCGCAATTTTGACGTTTTGAGGAAAATCCAAATTTATTTTTCTTTGAATGCCTGTAACTTTTTTATCCTTTAACCTACGGAGCTAAATTTTGGTAGGTAACTTGCCTATAATGATATAAATCCGCATATGAAATTTGGTTGCCCTTACTTTGTTAATTCCGGAGATATAATTTTTTTTCGAAAGAAAACACAAAATTTTCCGGGAAAACCTGGACCGATTTTCCTGGCTAACGAACTTATCCAAGCCATTTGCAAAAGGAATTTATTCACCAAATTTAATCAAAATCGGCCCATTATTTTTTGAGTTATCGGTGTGATACATATATATATATATATATATATATATAAATATATATATATATAAACATATAAAAATTGAAACTGACCCCGGATATGTGTTCTGGGGGGCCTAATTAGCGCTCATTTGAAGAAATTTTTTCAAAATTCAAAAGTCGGGATCTCCTCATTAGTGAATTTTTTTTAAGAAAATTCACTAAAAATGGTGCAGTATGTTTCCACTAGGTGGAATTCATCGTATTACATGTGTGAAAGGGTAACAGAATTAAAAGATGACATACGAAGTGCTTTAGCAATCCTGGACAAAGAGGATTTGCCAGTGTTGACTAATGAAGATTTTGAGAGGTTAAGGGAAATCTTGAAACTTTTGGCGCCGATGGAAATCGCCACAAAAAGTATGAGCAGTGATAATTTTGTTACCCTTTCCTCAGTTATTGTAATAACAAACTGCTTAAAAAACTTATATAATTCTTATGAAAAAGGTGAGTATACCGAATGCTTTTCGAACTTTGGTAAAGGCGTTCTAAAGATGAGATCAATGAAAGGTTTAAAAACCTAGAAAACAGTGCCACGTTACTCCTGTCAACCTTTTTAGATCCTAAGTACAAAACCGTAGGATTTAGTTCCGAATCAGTAGCCAACTTAGCACAAACGAAAGTAAGGAATTAGCTTTTCAATTGCATAAGTGAGGAAAATGCTGGTGACGAGATGCAAAGTTTTGTCACAGAGAAGCCTCAGCCTCAAACAACACAAGAGAACTTTTTCTGGAAGGATTTCAACAGCAAAGCTGCATCTTTTAAGCCTGCGGGACACTCCACATCTAGAGCAATTATTGAAGTGCAGCGTTACCTGGACAAACCGCTTTTACCTAGAAATGAATATCCACTTAAATGGTGGAAAATTCATTATGAATATCCACATTTAAGTAAAATGGTGAAGGAAAAGATTGGGAGTGTCGCTACGTCTGTTCAGTGCGAAAGACTTTTTTCTAAAACAGGATAAATTTTAAGTGACCACCGTAACAGACTTTCGTCGACCAAAGTTAGTCAAATAATGTTCGCCAGCAAAAACTCAGATCTTTAAAAGTGTTTTGTTACAAAGTATTTTTTAGTGTAAGACAATTTTTCTCAAAGAAAAAAGGAAACATCGTTGATTTTATTTAGATATTTCATATTTTGTGTTTGTAAATTGTAAATGTGTGTGTGTGTGTGTGTGTGTGTTTTGTGTGAACATTTTGTGTGAACGTATTGTATTGGAAGATATTATATAGTATTTTTTGTTTATTACTTATTTTAATATTAGTTAATTTGTTATAGTGTTAGTGTTACTTTAGTTTAAACTTTTGACTGCCAAGTTAAATTGTGTTGCGTGCAGCGTATATATATATATATATATATATATATATATATATATATATATATATATATATATATATATGTATATATATATATATATATATATATATATATATATATATATATGTATATATATATATATATATATATATATATATATATATATATATATATATATATATATATATTCATTCAATTTTTTATATTTAAATGTATATAGATATTAAAAAATGTTGTATCATTATATTTTTTTTTATCAATTTGATAACTATTATCAGACAAACCTTTAACCATAACGAAAATGACGTGTTAACTGTTTTCTTAGGTAATGTATATAAATTTAAATAAATAAGTATTTTAATTTCACGTGAAATAACCCTATTTTGCGTTTCCTATAGTGAAAGTAATAACACCTTTTTACAGAAATTCATCTTTTCACACTACATTTTTTTATTATTAAATATTTGGCTTTACATACTAGTGGGAAACTCAACTGTTTCAAAAATAACAGCTCCTCAGTTTAACAGATTAACTCTGTGTAGTAGTGTCCGTATGCCGTATCCCATCAACAACCGGTTAAAATTTAACCGTTTTATTGTACCGAAGATCCTACATTCCCAAAGCTGTGAGCGAGAGCGAGCACACTAGTATAAATAACGTAATAAGCGTTACGTAATATGTTATGAAGTAAAGTCCGCTCTATACTGTATACCCATACCCATACATATTTAGCATTCCCAGTCTCATGTCCATTCATCCTGTTAAATAGTTAAATGTTTATTCATCGAACCTAGTTGCAGTGGAACTGAAACAAATACGAGTCAGAATTCTAGTTTAGTGTAAAAAGCGTTATTTTGTACCTGTTATTTTTATAAGTCCATAACTGGTGGTTACCGGTGCGGCTCGACAACCGTTTAAAAATAACAGATTGTTAAATAACGACCCATCACTACCTATTAAGGCTATTAGATAACTGTATCAAAAGTCCGGGAACGTCTCTTATTCAATGATCTAATACTAGGTAATATTATTAGATCATTGCTCATATTTCAATTCAGCTACCACTTGATTCTGGACGCAGCAAGTACCATATGGTAGTGAATTTTCATAGAAATGATCTACGCATTTTTACAAAAAGTATGTTTGCGCCAATAAAAATTAGAAGTTGCCTGTAAAATTTATTACATTTTGTTTACCACTCACAATATGTTTGTTGGTCTTGTGCAGTGCTGACTTTCAGCAGTAACACATTTTTTTTCTTAATAAATTTATGACATTTTTTTTGCTTTCAACTTAGAAATCTAAATTTTGGCACATAATATACCTTTGATAAGGTAAACCTGCGCACCAAATTAGGTTGCCATAGCTTTGTTGTTTCCGGAGATACAGGTTTTCTTGGCTAATGAATGTATCTAAGCCACTTATACAAAGTGAAGGTACATACCAAATTTGATCAAAATCAGCCTATTATTTTTTTAGTTATCGGCGTGATACCTATATACAGGGTGATTCAAATTCGCCTCTCATTTGCTTAAACTTGTATAAAGAAACAAAAAGCACATTCCCGCAGCTAATTTGTTTTCTATCTGATAACGGAATCAAAATTTTTCTACGTTTTCCTTCTTTGGGACATCAATTTTCTTATTTCTTATGAGCACCATATTGGATTTTGATACCATAGGATTTCTGTTTTTAGTGAATTGTCTGTTAAAAAAAATTACTAATAAGGAGATCCCGACTTTTGAATTTTGATATCGTTTAATGGTATATTATTTTTGTCGAATTTTTGTAAAAAATCATTAAAGCTCAATATATCCGTTAATATGCAAGTTAAGAAAAAGTGTAGGGTGTCTTGAGCTACATCTTAAAAAATATTTCCACAATTACAGGGTGGCCCATAAGTCGTTGGTGATTCAAATTTTTTTTCTAATCGAACACGTCCTGTGTTATTGCATTTTCCATCGAAATATAATACATCTTTGTAAGAAAAGAAATTCGAGACGCAGCAAGTGCGTTATGGTAGCGAATTTTCATTAAATGCTTCAAATTTGAATAGCTCAATTTGCTATTAAGCTATAAGGTTGACCAGAAAACCAGTTTTTTCGGTAACAATTTAAGTTTACTTTCGGAAACTTTTATACATTTTGAAAGAATAAAGTTATTTTGATGAAACATGGCACATTGTTTCTACTATATAGATTATACTGGTAACCGAATTTGCTGCCTGCTTTCTTAAAAAAACATATTTGCTATTAAAAACATTTTTATGAAAATTCACTACCATAACGCACTTGCTGCATCCCAAAATTTTTACTATATGGGTTATACTGGTAATCAAATTTGATGCCAGCTTTCTTAAAAACACACACACATATTTGCTATTAAAAACATTTTTATGAAAATTCGCTACCATAAGGCTTTTTTTTATGAATTTAACAATGCATAACATGTCAAGAAATAAATTTTTAACAATTGGACTTACTTACATCAAAATCACTTTAGTTTGGCATTTAACTAAAATATTTGCAGAAAATTTATTTGAAATAGACACCCTATAAGATATTTTAGCAGTAGTTTAATTTACGTATTTATTTTTTTATAAAATAAATTTGAAAAAATCTCTCTTCAGTCAATAAATCGATAAATGGACAAGCTATATACAACCAGTAGTGAAGTTCAGATGTAGCAAAAGTGCTTTATAGTAGCGCATCTTCATGAAAAAATTCAAATTTTAAATTAATTTTCTTTCTTTCCATCTAGGAAACTCAACTTAATTTAGTATGTATCAAATTTTTATTACGGCAACATATGTATCAAATTTCATCAAACCCAACTTTATTATTTTTAGAGATATAATTTTGTTTCATGAATTGAAAGATTTTTTAGGAAATTTCACTACCAATGTGTACTGACAGTGTCCATTCTTTTCTATGGTTGTCTACATTAAAAGAGTTTTTTTTAAAGAACTTTAATGAAAATGCTTATACAGTCTTGAAAGCTACAATAAATTTCTTCTGTGATGTATATTATAAACTAAAACCAATTTTTAAACATAATATGACATATAGTACAGAAAAAACATATCTGTACCTCACTTACAATACTAAGTAACATTAAAATTACCTTAGTAAGTCGAAAATAAATTATGATACCAACAAATTAAATACCTAATAAGATAAAATTGTCACAAACCATTTTAATGTAAATAAGTTTAATTGAAAACTACAACAGTCACTAAAACAGAAAAATCTAATAAGCCAATGAAACATTTGCAAGCAGTAATTACAACCTTTTCAGATATTATTCTCAATTCTTGTCTTTTCTGCTGTAAATACTATTAAAAGTGTGTCAAATTTGTCAAGTCAAGAATCAGCTAAAAATCACCTAGAGGCTAAAGTATAGATTATTACGTTTTCTTCTTTAGTTTCGTGATTTTCCATTTCTTACTTCTGCTTTCTTACACAACATTTTTTTATGGATGGGACTGCCTCAATCTGGTCATTATAATAATATCATCCACGTAACAAAATCACACTCTAGGAAAATACTCACATTCACTTTCAAGATCTGTTTCAAATCTAATCATGAAAAGGCCTGCAATAAATGGCAATAGTGGGTTGCCCATTGCGATGCCTTGGGTTATACATACCATATGATATATACCAAAGAATTAAAGTATATTAAGAACATGGCCGAATATAACGGATACACTGCTTGCCTAGTGGAGAAATTAATTAACAAACAGAAAGCAAAGAAAATGTTAGAAGAATCAATTACCTTTACAGTTAGCAGAACCAACCACCTTTACAAGAGAGAAAGTCGACAAAACTTTGTTTGCTTACCATTTGAACTTCGCATCCCGAGGGGTCTAGACAGCATTTAGAAAAGGCCAATTTTAAACTAACATTTTCGACAAAAAATACTTTAAAAAACTTGCTAGGTAACCCAAAAGATAAGGATAGTACGGCCAAAATGTCGGCAATTTATGAAATAAGTTGTACAGATTGTGATCGTAAATACATCGGACAAACAAAAAGATCTATTGGAATTAGATTCAAAGCACACTTAACACAATTAAGGTACAGTACTATAGATAGATCTTCCATCGCCCGACATATTTGGGATAATAATCACCACGCTAATGAAGAGAATCTAAAATTAATAAAAAAAGTTAGACAACCACAGCTAAACGCTTTCGAAACTGACTCTATATATATATATATATATATATATATATATATATATATATATATATATATATATATATATATATATATATATATATATATATATAGTATATTGCTAAATATAGTAATAAGAAAAAATGAAATGTATGAATCTCGCTCCGCCACCTATGGGTCCTGATAGATTGCTTTATAAAATAAATATCGGCAGAAGCCCGCCCGATAGAAAATAAAAGAATACAGATATTTCCGCCAAACGAAATATGTGAATTTTTGGTGTCCTTGAACCTCCCTAAATCATTAGTGACCAGCTAACTGCAGAAGAATATAAATAGAGTTGTGTATATAAGATATTTAGAATTATTCATCCTCTGATGATGCTAACTTGATTAGTGAAACGATTGTCAGGTTTTTAAATGTGTTATGGTGATTTGGGTTCTCCAAGTGTGCTTATCACTGCTCATCACAGGTTCCAATCTTCACTTAGTGAATCTAACTCTAATTAATATACGAGTTAATGTACAGGGTAATTCAAACACAGTGGCCTATTAGCAGTCAACAGAAGAAAAAAAAATTCTTTTTTATTTATTTAAAATGTTGTTATGACACTGCTTTTCTGACTATACTGGCATTGCCTTCAATTTCATTGACTTTACAAATAGACATGTTTGTGTAATCTTCCTTGACACTGCAAGCCTAACTAACTAATGTACAGGGTGATTTAAACACAATGGCCTATTAGCAGTTAACAGAAAAATGAAAAAAAAAAAAAAGAAAACCTTTTTTATTTATTTGAAATGTTGTCATTGACACTGCTTTTCGGATTATACTGGTGTTACCATCAAGTTCCTTATTTAAAATTGGACATCCTATATATTTATGCATGTATTTGGACACTTCTCAAAATTTTAAATTGATTGGTAACATGAACCTATCAGGTTAAAAAAATATGTATACAGAGTTCCTCATTACGTAAGCCAATAGCAATACACTCATAACCAGAGGAGCAGTGTGATTCAAAATATATTTACTAAAAAGGCCACCTTGAGAAATCCTTGATTTAAAAATTTCCAACTTCGAATACCGTTATCCTCCATAAATGGCTAGTCACTCTCTCAGATTAAATCACCCTGTGTAAATGTATTTACTATGTACAAAAGCTCAATATGATTTTCGTTTCAGACATATATTTCCAAGTTTGTTCATTACCAATAATAAAACTTGTACCATCATATTTACAAGGAAAAAATGTTTTATCAATCAAAATCACTTCCACTTTCTACAATAACTTACTGTTTAATATCCTCTACCAGTTTCGACTCTATCTCTTCATCAACTCCTTTGATATAAACCACTTTCTTCTTCATTTTTAGTAGTGTCCTTAGATGCATGGCCTTTCTGATGTTTGTTTCTACTGCTACTGTCATAGAAACCTCTATTGCAGTATTTGCAAAGATAGGGGGTTTCCCCAGTATGCATACGAACATGCACCGTCAAATTTCCTTTTTGGGCGAAGGTTTTTTCACAATAAGTACAGTGGTATGGTCGTTCACCACTGTGCGTTCGCAAGTGATACATAAGATGAGGTTTCTGTGTAAACTTCTTACCGCATGTATTGCATGTGTGAGGTTTCAAGCCTCTGTGAACTAACATGTGAGAATCTAAGCTGTTGATTTGTGCAAATGACCTATTGCATTCTTGACATACGTAAGGCTTTTTGCCAGTGTGTGTACGTGTGTGTTGTTGTAAATGGAGGTTTGTAGCAAAAACTTTTCCACAGAGAGAGCACAAAAATGGTCTATCTCCATGTATGGATTTGTGGAACTTCAACGAAGATTTTGTTGCAAATCCTTTTTTACAAATATCACATAGGAATGCTTTACATTTCTCAGGTTCATTAATTGGATTCAATATAAATGATCCAGTTTCAGGGTCATGTCTTTTTAAGTGAAGTTTGTAGCATAATTCACGTTTAAAACTCTGATGACAAAATTCACAAGAATAAATAATATCTCGTGTGGCTGAAATTGCTTCATGGTGTGTTTTTATGTGCTTTTGCAGAGAGGTGGACTGAATAAAACCTAAAAGTATATTCTTATTAGTGAAACGATACTAATACAAATTAACAAATTAATGACTACACTATATATATATATATATATATATATATATATATATATATATATATATATATATATATATATATATATATATATATATATATATATATATATATATATATATATACATATATATAAATATATATATATATATATATATATATATATATATATATATATATATATATATATATATATATATATATATATATATATATATATATAGTTTATTGATGAATAGGGAACTCTATACAATTGAGGAGTTTAATTGTAAATGACATATGTGGCAGAATGGCAACTCAGCTTAAAAAAGCCTGGACGCAGCAAGTGCGTTATGGTAGTGAATTTTCATAGAAATGATCTGGCATAAAATATTTTATCATAACTTTTTTTTCTTGTAACATAGAAATTTAAATTTTGGTGTATAGTTTACTTTTTGTATCGTAAACCTACCTACCAAATTTGGTTATCATAGATATTTTATTTTTTAAGATAATTTTTTTTTTCAAATGAAAACTCAAAATTTTCCCGGAAAACCTCGTCCGATTTTTTTGATTAACGAACTTGTCAAAGTCCTTTACAAAAGGAAGGTACATGCCAAATTTTATCAAAATCGGCCTATTATTCTTTGAGATGAAAATTTTTTTTCGAATGAAAACTCAAAATTTTCCCGGAAAACCTCGTCCGATTTTCCTGACTAACAAACTTGTCAAATCCATTTACAAAGGAAAGGTAAATGACAAATTTTATTAAAATCGGCGTATTACTTTTTCAGATAAGAATTTTTTTCGAATGAAAACTCAAAATTTTTCCGGAAAACCTCGTCCGATTTTCCTGACTAACGAACTTATCCAAGCCATTTACAAAAGAAAGGTACATGCCAAATTTTATCAAAATCGGCCCATTATTTTTTGAGTTATCGGTGTGATACATACATATATATATATATATATATATATATATATATATATATATATATATATATATATATATATATATATATATATATATATATATATATATATATATATATATATATATATATATATATATATATATATATATATATATATATAAACATATAAAAATTGAAACTGACCCCGGATATGGGTTCTAAGGGTCCTAGATCGCGCTCATTTGAAGAAATTTTTTCAAAATTCAAAAGTCGAGATCTCATTAGTGAATTTTTTCTAAGAAAATTCACTAAAAAGCTAAAAACTAAAAATATGATAAAACTATGTGTTATTGAGACACCTGACTAAAAAATGTTTTAATAGATCAGTTTTACTTTATTTAGATAATCAATCATGAAGAAATATTAAACAAATATAGAAATCTGAAGATGGAGAAGTTTAAGAGACAACACTAGTATTATAATGTAATATTATGAAAAATAAAGGACTGGACAATTACTTTGAATATGAATATTCATTCTACAAGTGTATGTGATGGTTATAGATACATTTTTTCAAGATCTAATAAAAAAATCACAAAAGAATACTGTTTCTAATGAAAACAGCCACTATATACAAGCTGTCTTACCTATCGTGTCCTCCCCCTCTACCTTGCTTGTTTTTGGGAATCCAAAAATAATTTTTGGCATATAATTATTTTTACCAATATATTGCAAATTTCTCATCAGAAAAACAAAATAGCTGCATAACAAAAATCTTTGGACACAGCAAGTGCGTTATGGTAGCGAATTTTCTTTAAAATATTTTTAATAGCAAATGTCTTTCTTTGATGAAAGCAGGCATCAAACTTGGTTGCCTATATAGTAGAAACAATGTACCATATTTCATCGAAATAAATTTATTGTTTGAAAATATATGAACATTTTTCAAAAGTCTAGATGCAGCAAATGTGTTATGGAAGTGAATTTCCATAAAAATGTTTTTAATAGCAAATGCGAGCAGGCATCAATCTGATTACTGGTATAGCCTATGTGGTAGAAACAATGTACTATATTTTATCAAAATTACTTATGGTTTGAAAATATACACAAATTTTCCGAAAATAAACTTAAATGTTGGTTTTCTAACCAACAAAGCTTACGTTAATAGCAAACTGAGTTATTGCAATTTGAAGGATTTCATGAAAATTCGGTAGATTTGCAGATTAGCTCCCGAACGCTTTTCAACAAACTGTTTTCAGAAACATTACTAGGACCCCACCTGGATGCACAAACCACAAGAAAGGCTAGACAGGTTTCCGAAAACAGTTTTTTGAAAAGCGTTTGGGAGCTAAACTGCAAATTTACCGAAAATTCGCTACCAAAACGCACTTACTGCGCCCAGTTTTTTTTCTTACAAACGCATCATATTTCAATAAAAAATGCAAGAATGCATTGACGAATTTGTTCTACAAAAATTAGCTAAAAAAAAATTATACACCCCTATTCCCTCCTGGTCCCGAATTTTTTTAGAAAGAAAACACAACATTTTCCGGGAAACCTGGTCCGATTTTCCTGGCTAACGAACTTATTCAAGCCACTTGCAAAAGGAAGGTACTCACCAAATTTGATCAAGATCAGTCCATTATTTTTTGAGTTATCGGTCGGATATATATATATATATATATATATATATATATATATATATATATATATATATATATATATATATATATATATATATATATATATATATATATATATATATATATATATATATATATATATATATATATATATATACAGGCTGTTTCAAAAAACATGCACCATCGCTCGTGGGGCAATTCCTTACTAAAAAAAGTTCCTGTGCACATGGGCCCGGAAACGCATAGTTTCCAATATACAGGGAGTTGAATTTTAATATTTTTTTAAATTTTTTATAAATCATTTCAAAACCACTGGATTGATTTTAATGAAACTTGGAACTTGAAAGTGTATTATGAAAGTGCATATTTTCAAGTGAAAATCTGCTTACAACTGCGTCAGTGGCGTGCGTACGGGGTAACTGTAAAAATTCATTTGGGGAAAAAATATGTGCGCCACTGTCTTTTTCCAATTTTGATACATCAGTTATGAAGCTTATTACATAAGCCACAAAAGCTGCCTCTTGTTATTTTTTCGTTCAGGGTATCCCCTAGGAGATATGATTAATTTTATAAAAAGGGGCAAAGTACCGATTAGTCGGCGTAATAATAATAATAAAAATAATAGATGTTTACTGCAACCATAAGAATATGAAAAACAAAACATACAGTAAACATTACAGCAATAAACGTGCAAATAACTAACCTACGTAAAACTTAGTGGTGATAAACATTGAAATGAATATTACAAACATTGATAAAAAATGATAAATAAAAAATAAAAATAAAAAATGAAAAAAGTAATCGTAAAGACACCATTATTTTTCCAAACTCTTGTTTTTTGTACATTACTCAATTGACTTTAATAACAAAGCTAAAGAAAATGTTGAAAGTGACCACCATTAGCGTCGTCACAATTATTTAACCTTCTGCGCAAAGATCTTCTTACTCTTCTGCAAATATTTTGATCTTCTCTAATGCTGTCAAATGCATATTCTATTCTTCCCAACAATTCTTCTCGTGTATTTACTGGTGTTTTATACACTATTTCTTTTTAATGACCCCACAAATAAAAATCGAGAGGATTCAGGTCCGGAGATCGAGGTGGCCATGACACCGGACCTCCACGACCAATCCATCGGTGACCGTATGTGTTGGCTAAATATGTTCTTACAACTGCTGCAAAATGTGCGGGCGCACCATCACGCTGGAACCACATTGTACCATTTCTCATAAAAAGCGGTAGTAACACCGGCAAATCATTTTGTAAAAAGTTTAAATATGATTCATGGTCAAGACGATTCGGTAGAACAACAGGACCAATTATGTGATTTTCAATAATAGCAGCCCAAATATTGATGGAAAATTGATACTGCGAATTTGCAACTCTTAGAGAGTGTGGGTTTTCATCGGCCCATGTATGTAAATTGTGAAAGTTTACGATACCTTTTCGCGTAAATGACGCCTCATCAGTAAATAGTACACGTTTGGAAAAATGTTGGTCGTGCCTAAGTTTGTTTAAGAACCACAGACAAAACATTATCCTTGGTTGAAAGTCTCTAGGTAGAAGTTCCTGAACACGTGTAAAATGATAGGGATATAAACTTTGATCCTTCAGAGTTCTGTGAACTGATGATGCCGAAATATTACCCAGTTCGGTGGCAATAATTCTCGTACTTGTACTAGGATCACGTTCAACTCTATTTAATATTGCCTCTTCAACTCGTACAGTTCAGCGGTATCTTCTGCGTCCAGAGTCAGCTTTTAAAGGTTTTAAAGAACCAGTTTCACTCAAATGTCTTACAATACGTGGGAAAACATTTTTGTCAGGAATTCTTCTTTGCGGATAAGTTTCCTGATAAACTCGCACAGCTTGTCTAGCATTTTGATTTGTTTGTCCATAAATTAACAACATATCAGTCAAATCCGCTGAAGTGTACTTAATGAAAACCATCTTGAGAGGAGGAAATAATATTAATGAGCAGCTCAGTATCAACAAATAACTAAAAACGAAAATACTGCACCGTATCAAAATTTAAAGAATAGCACGAAAACTCTTTTGACGCCTACAAAGCACTTCAAAATTGTAGAATTTAGAGAACTGTCAAAAATTATAGTTTCATGGCACTTTACGATTACTGTTTTCATTACTCCAACGAATCGGTACTTTGCTCCTTTTTATAAAATTAATCATATCTGCTAAGGGATACCCTGAACGAAAAAATACCAAGAGGCAGCTTTTGTGGATTATGTAATAAGCTTCTTAACTGATGTATCAAAATTGGAAAAAGACAGTGGCGCACATATTTTTTCCCCAAATGAATTTTTACAGTTACCCCGTACGCACGCCACTGACGCAGTTGTAAGCAGATTTTCACTTTAAAATATGCACTTTCATAATACACTTTCAAGTTCCAAGTTTCATTAAAATCAATCCAGTGGTTTTGAAATTATTTATAAAAAATTTAAAAAAAAATTAAAATTCAACTCCCTGTATATTGGAAACTATGCGTTTCCGGGCCCATGTGCACAGGAACTTTTTTTCTTATTTTTTAGTAAGGAATTGCCCCACGAGCGATGGTGCATGTTTTTTGAAACAGCCTGTATGTATATATATATATATATATATATATATATATATATATATATATATATATATATATATATATATATAAACACAAAAATTCCCTAAAATGTTGACTAAACTTGCGTTTTTTTTATAAATAGAACACCCTGTATATTTTTACACCATCAGAAGGAGGACATTTTAAACAAACTTCAAAATGTTGATAAACAAAATTTCCAAAATAAATTAACAAACAGTCAAATTGGAGTTGTCAAAAGTTAGTGTGTATTTTTAGTGAGTTTTCATGGAAAAAATTCACTGATGAGACCTCGACTATTGAATTTTGAAAAAATGTTTTTAAATGAAAGCGAACTGGGTACCCTAGAACACATACCTGGAGTCAGTAAATCGATAAATGGACAAACCCTATAGCCAGTAGTAAGAGTTCGGATGTAGCAAGGCATCATGGTAGCACATTTTCATAAACATTTTTTTCAAACTTTAATAAGTCATTTTCTATTAAAATTTTATCCAAATAATAAAGTTAGAAATTTGGTATGTAAGTAGCTTATATAGAAAATACAGCACGTCCCAAATTTTGAGTTCCTTTCTTTGTGGAAAACCGAATTATCAACATTTATAAAAAAGTGTATGACATTTTGTCTGTATCACATAGATTAAACTACAAATATCGACAAGCGTAGTGGTGCCTTCACTTGCAGTTAAGACTCTCATCCTCAAGGTTGTTCTTTGGAGAAACAATAGTGTACAGATTTCATACGTTTTGAACAAGTTCTCATTTTTGTTTAAAACCCGTTAATAACTTTGGCACCTTTGAGTCTGAAATTATAATTTTCAGCAGATATTTTGTTATTGTTGATATTGAAAAACCGCTTTGATTAGGTTGACTAAAACGATATCATTCAGACGATTAATAAGGAAAAGTAACTGCTACATTTAGAATTTGGCAGATACTTTACTTTTCTAAATATGAATTAAGTTTCCTTCTGGAAAGCTTTTGTAACTTTAATGAATTTTGTAATACAAGTTTTTTTAAAGAGACATACTATCTATAGATCTGGCAAAATTTAATTTTCTAGCTTCATAGAAAATTCAGTTTTGGATTTCTCAAACGGAGTCAGAACACAAGATTTTTTTGATAGTAGAGATATCGATGTTTCCAAAGAATTCTTCAAATGTGTGCGTACTAGAGCGTCTAAAATCGATCTTCGATGTCTGTGTAAGTTTAAAGTATTAATTTTAGTAATATGCCTTATAATAATAGTGTACAATTCTGATGAATATGCACTACTATAACGCACTTGCTGCGTCGCGAAATTTTATGTATTTTACCAGCAAATTTTTGTTTAAAAAAATTTAGTCAGTTTTTGCAGAATTTTTGTTAGTGTTAGAAATCATTTTTTTTGTCAAATGCTTGCGAAATGTTAGTAATTAATATGGATGTTAATTGCACTTGTTGATATTAAATCCATACGTAAACATTTAATATAACTTTATTACTTCACTAACTGAATAAACTATATGATACATTTAACTATAATACACTTTATAACAATTACAACAGTACACGAGGACATAGCGGGTACACGAGTACATAGCAGACAACTGACCGAGCGTGGTAGGACGTGTGATCACTGTCGGTTGGTAGCGAGGAGAGAGAGAGAGAGAGAGAGATCCCTGGTGTCTCTTATATAGTAGTTCTTGACAGCTTGCTGTCGAATAACGTAACGCAACGTTTAGCTGTCAAGAGAAACATAGAGTAGTGTTGACGAAAACACTGCGGTCGGAACCACCGCCACATACTCCCCTCTCAGTGGCAACGCTATTAGTTCAAGTATCTTCGTGGAAATCGAACTCTACGTCCATGGCGTGTAGTTTGAACGGGAACGGGAACTTCACTGTCACTTTCAGTTTCACTAGGTGTTGGACTTTCACTGTCACTTTCAGTTTCACTAGGATGTCTCTGAGGCTGGAAAGGTGTCTGTTCGTTATCACAAAGAATGAATGCGGGTTTAAGACGGTCAACAGAAATTGTCTCTTCTCTGTGTGATTTCTTGATTTTGAAGACTTTGTCAGTTCGGGATAACACTTCAAAGGGGCCGTCATAAACTGGTTCGAGAGTTTTTCGCGGAATATCAATGCGAACAAAAACAAAAGGAGTTTCCATAAGCTTAGGATGGACAAATACCTTTTTTGCAGTATGATGTTTAAAAGGTACTGGTCGAAGTTTCCTTATGTCTTCTTTCAGCTGAGATATAAGTGGTGGAACATCATGAGCTTGTGTGCTGTTGAAAAAGTCGGTGGGAAGTTTGATTGATTCTCCGTAGACTATTTCAGCGGGTGTTTAGCGATATTCTGGAATTATGTATGATCTGAGTCCTAGTAACACAATTGGCAATTTAGCGACCCAGTTTTCGTCCATATGAGCTTTCAAGGCCTGTTTCAGAACTCTATGCCATCTCTCGATTACACCATTTGCTGCTGGGTGGTAAGCTGTGGTCTTGATGTGGACTGCACCTAGTGTTTTAGTGAGGTGTGTGAAAAGGTGGCAATCGAATTGTTTACCTCTGTCTGTGGTGATGTATTGCGGAACACCGAAACGAGAGATCCAGCATGATAAAATAGTGTTCGCTACTGTTTCTGCTGTAATATCTGACAATGGAATTGCTTCGGGCCATCGAGAAAATCTGTCTATTATTGTTAACAGATAGCGTTGACCTTGTGATGCTGGTAATGGTCCCACAATGTCAACATTTATATGCGAGAATTTTCTCATGGCTGGGGTGTATTGTCCAATGGCACTGGAAGTGTGTCTCCATATCTTGACTTTCTGGCAGGGAATGCAAGTTCTAGACCAAAGAGATACATCGCATTTCAATTTGGGCCAACAAAATCTATCCTGGACCAGATCGACTGAAGCTGATATGCCTGGGTGAGATAAATTGTGGATAGAATCGAAAATCTTTCGGCGAAATTTGAGCGGAATGAATGGGCGAAGTTTCTTTGAAGAAGAATCGCAAATAAGATTCATTCCGTTGTCAAGAGGCATGTTTTGAAATTTGTATGAGGAAGATTTAGACTGCAGAAGGTGTTTGAGTTCCTCACAAGATGACTGAGCTTGCGCAATTTCTTGGAGTGACACAGTGGAAGAAAGTGAAATTGTTTCAATGCGAGAACAATAGTCTGCGGGAATGTTTGTAGGACCTGGTATGTAGCGAATGTCTGTGGTAAATTGACCTAGGAAGTCTAAATGTCGTAGTTGCCTTGGAGATGCTTTATCGACGCGTTGTTCAAAAGCGTATGTCAAAGGTTTGTGGTCCGTATAAATGGTGAAATGGCGACCTTCTAGGGTATATCTAAAGTATTTAACTGCCTGATAAGCGGCTAGAAGTTCGCGATCGTAGGTGCTGTAAGATTTTTGGGCTGAAGTAAGCTTTTTAGAGTAGAAACCTAGGGGTTCTAGTGTTTGATCACGTAGTTGTTGGAGGGAAGCGCCTACGGCATAATCAGAAGCATCGACGTGGAGAATCAGTGGTAGCGAAGAAGACGGATGAGCTATTAGTGTAGCGTTTTTTAGTGCCTCTTTCAAACGTTCGAATGCTTCTCGAGTCTGAGGAGTCCACTCGATTTTACGTTTGTCGCGTTTTTTGGGATTCTGGCAGAGGTCGAATAGTGGTTGCTGAATTTCCGCAGCACGTGGAAGAGAACGACGGTAGAAATTTATGAGACCTAGAAATCTTCTGAGTTTTTCAATGGTATCGGGAAGAGGTAGGTCGGTAATAGCTTTGATGCGTTCAGGAAGTGGAAATAATCCAGATTTATTTACACGAAAACCTAAAAAATGAAATTTCGGCCACTCCGAATTCACATTTAGATGAATTGATACGGATGCCGTTGTCTTGAAGTGTCTGAAAAAGTTTTGCTAGATGCTCTTGATGTTCTTTTTCAGAGGCTGATGCAACGAGAATATCGTCAAGATATGAGTAGGCAAAGTCAAGATGTCTTAAAATTGAATGTAAATATCTTTGAAATGTTTGTGCTGAATTACGAAGGCCAAATGGGGTTTTAACAAATTCGAATAACCCAAATGGAGTTATGACTGCTGTTTTGGGAATATCTTGAGGTGCTACTGGGATGTGATGGAAAGCACGAATGATATCTAATTTTGAAAAAATACGTTTGCCTTCTAACTGGGCATTAAAATCCTGCAAATTTGGAATGAGATATTTGTCTGGGATTGTTTTAGCGTTTAGTGCTCGGTAATCCCCACATGGTCTCCAAGAGCCATCCTTTTTTTGCACCATGTGGAGGGGGCTTGACCATGGACTTTTGGAGGGTCTACAAATTCCCAAGTCCATCATGTGCTGGAATTCTAGCTTTGCTTGAGCTAGCTTTTCCGGGGGCAATCTTCTAGCTTTTGCAGTGACAGGTGGTCCTTCCGTACTTATAGTATGGAAGAACTCAACCTCTGGAAGGTTGCTAGAAGAAGTTTCCTTAAAAAGGTCAGGAAATTGTTGTAGCAATTTGAAGTACTGGTGTGTCGGGTCTACGAGATGAATTTTAGAATTAAATCCTGGTGGTGGGTTGGCACCGGCCTTAGAGAGGTTTGTCTTTGTATCGATTAAACGTCTATGTTTCATATCTACAAGTAAAGCAAACTCTGCTAGAAAATCAGCGCCTATGATTGGTTGCTTGATATCGGCAAGTGTGAAGGGCCAGCAGAACCTACGGCGTAAACCTAGATCCAAATATAATAATTGTTCGCCATAGGTATGAATAGGGGTCCCGTTTGCAGCATACAAGGTACGTTTCGATTGAAATTTCCGTTGGTCGTGAGTGGGTGGAATAACTGAAATATCCGCTCCAGAGTCAATTAGAAATTTCATATTGGAGCGTCTATCAAAAATAAAAAGGCGGCGTGTTAGGTGGCTCTCGTCTCCTGCCGCGTGTAGGGAGTGCCTTATTAGTTTTCCGACACATGTTTTGCTTTAAAATTGCAAGGTTGGATGCAACGTTTGGCCTTGTTGCCAAATCGTTCATGATACCAACACGTGGAGGTTGAGGAATTTGCGGTTATGGAATTTCGAGAAATCTTGGGTCTTTCTCGGGAGGTAGATCGGGAACGCGTTCGCAATTCGTTGACTGATGCTGTTAGCTTCTCTAATTGCGCTTCTAACTTGGCTAGCTTGTCGGGCTCACGTGACTGAATTTCAGCCACGTTGTATTTATCTCCGGAAAATTCCACGATTTTGTCTGCTGTAACCGACAAATTTTCTAGAGAATCGTTGCTCAAAGCCAAAATTGAATGAACGTTGACTGGTAAACGTTGTAGAAATAAAATTTTAAGGAAATTTTCTCCAATCTGACTACCGGCTAAAAACTTCATTTCGCGTAAAAGTTGCGATGGTTTTCTGTCGCCTAATTCTACTGTTAAAAGTTTATTTATTTTGCGACTATCGGACTCTTCAAATTCTAATAAAAGACGTTTCATTAGATCTGAATAGGGGGTTGATGATAACGGTTGGGTTAAAAAATCTGAAATTGACTCTGCGACATCAGGATCGAGTATAGCGAGTACATGACTGAATTTTGTCTTTTCAGAACTGATCCGCGATATATCAAACTGGGCGTCAACCTGCATTTGCCAGATTTTCACGTTACATCTCCATATAGGAGGTAATTTTATTGCAACCCTTGCCATGATATTGCTGCTTGAAGAATCTTCGGCCATTGTGAAAAAAATCAGATAATTTTTAAATTAGAAAAGACTGACCTGTTTAGATATTCGTTTTCTGTAGGCATGAGCACGTGCGTGGGAGTTAGGCGACGTCGGCTGGAACATCAGGTTCGGCATCTTCGGCTTGCGGCACGGGGTCACCAATATGGATGTTAATTGCACTTGTTGATATTAAATCCATACGTAAACATTTAATATAACTTTATTACTTCACTAACTGAATAAACTATATGATACATTTAACTATAATACACTTTATAACAATTACAACAGTACACGAGGACATAGCGGGTACACGAGTACATAGCAGACAACTGACCGAGCGTGGTAGGACGTGTGATCACTGTCGGCTGGTAGCGAGGAGAGAGAGAGAGAGAGAGATCCCTGGTGTCTCTTATATAGTAGTTCTTGACAGCTTGCTGTCGAATAACGTAACGCAACGTTTAGCTGTCAAGAGAAATATAGAGTAGTGTTGACGAAAACACTGCGGTCGGAACCACCGCCACAATTAATAATGTTTATTTGATAAGTTACAAATTTGATGTCTTTTAAGAAAGGGGCGCACTTGTGGTGTAGATTGCTAGATGCCAGCCTGCAAAGCGAGACGCCCCGAGTTTGATCCCCTCGCGGGTCAATGAGAAGTTGACCCTGTTTGAAAATTATACAATCAATAAAATAAAGATAAAAAAATTGCGCTAAAGGCCTGAGATGCCACAGCCATTAAAATTATAAAAACAATATTAAAAAAAATACATATTTGACATCAAAAATATTTTAATGAAAATTCACCACCACAATGCAATTGCTGGATCCAGACTGTTTAATATTTATAAATTTAAAACATTTTTGCAACCAACAATTCTTATCTATTAATTTCTGCAAAAGTGCACTAATCAGGGGCGGCTCCTCAATAAGTGCGCCCATGCGCGCACGCTGCCGCCTGCCGTGGAAACAATAATATTTTTGCTATACTATATTTTAATAAATTTTTATTCACTTTTTTACCTCCTGCATTCAACAAACAAAATTAGTATATCGAGGATCGCAAAGAGTCGGCAGCCATTAATACAGAATCAGAATAAGTTTCAGGTATAGTGTTAATCGTTGCAGACGTTATATACATCCATATCCATATAAAGCAGTCGGGCGGTGGTGGTATTTTTCGGCGCTCTCAGGAAATGCGATACTTCAGTGCGAAATGATCGCCGAATCTTGATGATCTTCGTCGAAAACGACCGAATAAGCAATCTGTTGTGCGCTATAAAATTACACACTTCCAGTTTGTAGTGGACTTTTGGCAGAGTGTGTGTACCTACTACCTAGTAATTTTCGTCTTCGCGTCGGATTGATTTTTATTAGATCATTTCGTTGTTGTTTACATGTTCTAACAAGACAATTATTATTATGATGGTTACTACTTTGGGCTGCTTAATAAGTGGACAAAATAATTCTGATACTGTGATTAATTCAGTGGATATTTTAAATTTAAAGGTTAACTTTTTAAGGGACTTTTTAACTACTATAACATATAACTAACTAGAGGAAAACTTCATAAGTAGTTGATAACTATTAAGTTTAGTAAGTAAGTTTCTTTATAATACATTTTCAGGGAAAAAATAGGCAAGCCCTTCATTTTTAGTGAATTTTTATTTTAAAAAATTCACTAATAAAGAGGTATCGATGGAGAGACACATTTTTTTAAACTGAGCGCGAACAAAGATCCCTAGAACCCTTATCCGGGGTCAGTTTCAATTTTTATGTTATATATATATATATATATATATATATATATATATATATATATATATATATATATATATATCCAACCGATAACTCAAAAAATAAGCAACTGATTTCGATGAAACTCGGCAAGTGCCTTTCTTTTATTAATGGCTTGGATGAGTTCGTTAGTCAGGAAAATCGGATGTTTTCTGAAAAAATTTTGAATTTTGTTTCAAAAAAAATCTTTTTCTCTGAAAATGACAAAGATAAAAGACCTTACTACACACAAAAATTCAACTTTCTACATTTTTAGAAAATTGAGTAATTCAAATTTTGAGTTTTCTTTTGAAAAATAATTTTTTCTCCGAAAATTACAAAGTTATTTTGATGAAATTTGGTGGATATATTGCCCTGGGTAAGACCCTACTATACACCAAAATTCAACTTTATAAGTTCGTAGAAACTTGAGTTATTTAAATTTGAAGCATTTAATAAAAATTTACTACCATAACTCAGTTGCTGCGTCCCGAACTATTTTTTCTTGCGCACCCCCAATGCATTAAGGTACGAGCCGCTACTGGCACTAATCAAACGTTTTTCATAATTTGACCAAAAAAAATGGTCAACCTATTTGAAAACTGTTAAGGTCTATTTTCTAGAAATTATTAAATATATTTCAAGAACTAGTAAATTAAGATATAGGGAATATTCAACAAAACTTTAATAAGACGTTATTTGTCTTCTTTCTACGATCCCCATATTGTGTGAGCTTAAGTGAGATACCTGTATATGTAGTTCAAACATAAACAATGAACATGAATTACCGCCAGCATATTCAACACAATTATAATTTTTAAATGGACAAATGCAATACCCTAAAAATAACTTAGTGTTACATACCTTTTCCACAGGTATTACAAACATGTGGTCTTTCCCCCGTATGGATCATAAAATGACGTTTCAAATTTTCCACTAAGCTAAAAGTTTTTTTACACAACTTACATTCGTAAGGTTTCTCCTTCGTGTGTGTACGCATATGATATTTTATGTTGTTGCTTCCAATCAATTTGTTGCAGACATTACACATGACTTTTCTATGTCTCAAATGCTTATCGATTTGGTGTCTTCTGAGTTTTACACGACTTTCAAAAGCTTCAGAACAGTGACGACACTTCACAGAAGGTTTTTCTTCCTTACTTTTTTCTTTTATTTTTGCACAATATGTGTGAAAAGCATGTTCTTCAGCAGTGTCACTACTTACACCTACAGCATCAGAGCCCATTTCATGATCATCATCTCTGTAAATAGTATGTGGAGAATGATTTTCAGATAACAACACCTCCTTATTTTCTATGGAGTCATTACCTTCTAAACTCATGTAGGCATCATGCTGTACTTTACTGTAAAGTTCATGGTCATTATCACTACCAGTGTAATCAATACCTGTGTCGTCAGTTTTGACAAGAGTAACTGGCTTTTCACTTTTCGATTTACCTTTCTTTTTTGAAGCTACATATGCATAATCATTTACTTTAGTATTTAATTCATCTTCGATTTCTTCTTCATCATCTGATGGTGTGCTTAGAAGAATCAACCTCAGTGTTGACTCATTTAAACAACACTGCTTTTTAAATGAATAGATGTCCAATAATTTTTTAATACAAACTTCACAGATATTGTGAGGTAACTTATCAGACTTTTCCACCTAAAACAAGAATTAATCATGTATTAGCAACAAAAATATTAGAAGAACTTCAAAAAAAAACTTTCTATTAATATTTTTAACATCCAGTATAGTTAAATTTATGGTGTGAAAACCCATCTCTTAATAATTATAGCAACTGAAGACAAGAATGGATAAACGTGTCATGCCACAACAATTTTTAAATGGGTAAAATGGATTTAAACTTTTTTAATTGGAACTTTTCCATATCTTTTGATTGTTAATCTTTGTTCAGAGAACAATAGGGTTTGCAGAAGGGCAGTAGCAAGTGTGGAATTATAATTATTAAGAACATTAAAATAATAAGTAAAGTTAGTTATAGGGAGATTCCCTACACCAAGTAATGTAAATATTGCATATAATTGTAGGTCATAATTGTATCGATAACATTGGCATTGAAACGATTACATTGTTATGTAAATAGTAAACAAGGTAAATTTGCAGCGTACAAAGAACGCAGGACTGCTGAAGTCGGCAATTTAGGAAGGACGTAAACTGATTAAAAAATTATAAGTAGTATTTGTTGATAAATATTAAAAGACAGTTAATTTAGATTCTTAAGATGTAAAGACTTCTAGTTTACATTCTTAAGATGTAAAGATGCGACACTTGTGATTTAATTATGTAAACATTAAGAGACTGTTCAATTAAGATTCACTATAAAGAGTTCGGGTTTAAAATTCATTCAGTCAAGTTAGTTCGTAAGCATTGTTAAGTTTAGTGAGTTTATTAAAGTTTTATTACATCGTTACTATGTCTACATTCGCCTAGTTCGACAAGTTTAAATCCCCAAACTATCCTCCGCTCCTTAAACATGGTCCTTTGACGAAAAAGTAACCAGTGCCATTGAAAATACAGTGCTCACTAAAAATCAATTATCCTTATCAAACATCCTTTAACCCAAGTCTCCAAATACCTTTTATTTTAAGTAAAAGCAATCAAGGACACAAGCGTCCAAATTAAAAGAAATCCAGGACAGAAGCGTCCAAGGCAGTACCACAAGAGGTCAGTTCCAATAAAAGCACCTACACAGGGTCAAATCAGGACAGAAACGTCCAGGGCAGTACCAAAATAAGGTCAGTTCCAATAAAAGTACCTACACAGGGTCAAATCAGGACAGAAGCGTCCAGGGCAGTACCAAAATAAGGTCAGTTCCAATAAAGCACCTATACAGGGTCAAATCAGGATAGAAGCGTCCAGGGAAGTACCAAAATAAGGTCAGTTCTAATAAAGCACCTATACAGGGTCAAATTCAAAAGATTCAAGGACACAAGCGTCCACGAAAGGCAACAATACAGGGTTAAAGGCAAAATATAGGTCACAAGCGACCAATAAACCAAATCAAAAGAAGAACTAGGCATCAGACAAGGTAACAAAACCACAAATATTTATTAAATCAATTGAAATTAAGGAAGCAATGGAGGAACTAAAAATAAAAATCACAAGACGTTCGAGAGAACTAAAATTACACGTAAACCAATTTATCCAAAAACTAGAAGCAGAAAAAATGGACGATGGCGATATACTTATCAAGTATAAAATCATAATAGGAAACTTAGATAGGCAATGGGATAGAATTGAAGACAACATAATGGATATAAAAATAATAACAGAATCAGAAAGTCTAGATGAAGCTCATTTGACGCTAAGCCAATGGTATAATAACGCCATGGTCAAGCTGAAAAGAGCAATTAACAAACAAACAGACTGCTATTCACAGTTTCCAGCATTCAAATTACCAATCTTCACATGCAAGTACAAAGAACGGACAGCATTCCAAGAACGAGTCCAGAAGGCAATAGATTCAACAGTTGAGGAACTCTACGCAAAAACAGCGTCAAGAAGCAATCATGAAAGATTTAATTTAAATTTAAGTAAAGAGATACCAGAAGTAGAAGTAACCAAAAAATGAGCAAGAAACATTTAATTTAAATTTAAGTAAAGAAATACCAGAAGTAGAAGAAGCCAAAAACGATCATGATAATGGCAGGTATTTTTCCTTATTAATTGCTTGGATGGTTTTGTTTTAGTCGACCCAATCGAACTACTTTTTACAAACAAAACAAGAAAAAAGGTTTTTAAAACCAATTGGTAGTTATCCACAAAGCTCATCATGTTAATTTTCTTTCGTTTAGTACCCACGCTGTGTATACATAGGTTTTACTTGGTTCAAGATTGAAGATTCTAGGTTAAAGCGAAATTGAATTATCAGATTTGAAATATTTTAACGAATTTTTTTTAATACCATAACATACTTGCTGCACCCCGACCCTTTTCAACACTTATTTACTGTTGATGTATCCATACCCTTTGAAAATTATAAAATATTGTAGCTCTCTATGTGAGACTGACAAGCAAGGCAACCTCAAATTCATTTTTGGAAGAAATACTTTAAACAAATGAAGTGGGGGGTAACAATTTAAACATAAATTAAAAATCTTGGTTCTCTGATTTGTCACATGGCGTTCTGCTTCTCCTTCTGCATGCCTACAACCTCCCTCAAAGCATAAACAAAAGCAAGGTCAACAAGAAAAATTTCTTGGGAACAACCCCCAAGAAAGTTACAGGTCCTGCCGTGAATAGGGGTTCTGGGTGGGGTAAACAGAATTTTAAGGAGGCATGGCTGCAAAATGGGATGAAGGCAACTTATAGAGGTCCAACTAAGCTGGTCTTTTTGCACTTTCCACTTACATTTCTTTTTATCCCCTTCCCCGCTCAGCATCCCTATTCACTCCTGGTCCTGTAACTTTCTTGAAGACTGTTTGCTAGAAATTTTTCTTGTGGCTTGTGCCTCCAGAATGGGTTCTAAGCATGTTTCTAAGAATATTTTTTTTCGAAAAAGCTCCCATGTCCTAATCTGCAAATTTACCGAAAATTTAATTTTTATTTGCAAAAGGCATGTGCCTGCCAAATTATAAACCTGGCTCAGCATCCCTACACTTCTGGTCCTATAACTTTCTTGGAGACTGTTTGCTACAATTTTTTCTTGTGGCTTGTGCATCCAGAATGGGTTCTAAGCACGTTTCTAAGATATTTTTTTTGAAAAAGCCCCCATGTGCTAATCTGAAAATTTAACGAAAATTTAATTTTTATTTGTAAAAGGAATGTGCCTGCCAAATTATAAACCTGGTAGGTATTTTCTTTATTAGTCGCTTATGATCCGTTTTAGTCAACTCAATTGAATCAGTTTCTACAAACAAAATAACAAAAAAGATTTTTTTAAAGAAATTTGTATTGGCCTGTGAAGTAGTAGCAGTGGTAAGGAGGCCAACGCCAAGCAAGTAGGCCACAATGGAGCCTTTTTGCCAACCCCAGCAACCATGCTACTTCTTCCTCGGTTACGTCGCCAAACCGCCTCGACCTCGAGATGAAGGCTGTGACGGTCTTCAATTGGACGGTACTTACCTGATTCCTCTGCAGAGTCCTCGATCCGAACAATTCTGCTCGAAGACTCCCAAAAGCCTCGCATTCACACAGGTAGCGGTAGGACGTTTCTTCATCCTCACCGCATTCCTGGCAAATGGGATCCCTCTCTACACCTATCAATGTGAGGTGTCTTCTAAGGGTGCACTCGACTGTCAGCACCCCAAGGATGCGGCGAAGCGTAGGTCGACTCCTTCCAAGTAGCCAGACAGCTTTATCTCTGTCCGGCCCCTCCACGAAGTCCCTCGCCTGCCTGCAGCCACCAACCGACCCCCAGTGCCTCTCCATTGCTTCCTCGGTCCACCTGTCTAAGGCGACAGAGACTGTCTTCCTACTTATGCCTATCGCAGGCTCCGGGCCACAGAACGGGCGCCGGGAACCGAGTCTTGCGAGATTATTTGCCACCTCATTCCCCGCTACGCCACAGTGTCCCAGAACCCACACCAGTTGCACCTCCTTTGTCCTGGCTAGTCCTCTGAGGGCGTCAGCGCACTCCTGAACCAGTGGAGACCTGATTCTGGCCGCGCAGACTGCCCGGAGGACTGCATGGCTATCCGAGCAGATGTACACACATTTCTCGGGACTCATCTTCACATCCTGTCTATTGGCCACAGACAGGATAGCATACGCCTCTGTTTCGAATGCCGTGGTGTATGCGCCAAGAGCATTGGCCTGTGAAGCTCATTGTGTTATTTTTTAAATCTTGTACCCACGCTGCTTTTATATATGTTTTACTATGTATTAAAACTGAAGTCTAGTTTAATGGGAAATTGAATTATCAACGTTTCAAATATTTTTATGAAAATTCGCTACCATAATGCACTTGCTGCACCTAAACTTATTTCAACACTTATTCACCCTTGCTGTATCCATACTTTTTGAAAATGAAAGACACAAATATAAACAATAAAAAAAATTAAATTAAAATTTTAATAATTTGCACTGAACATATGTTTATCTGTTTTCCACTACTTTATGCTATTGTGTAGTTTCATTTACTTCAAATTTTCCTCACACTACATGAAGAGTAAAAACAAAAAAGTAAATAAGTACCTAAATATTATAAGTACTTACTGTATTAATTTAAGGTAGGTATATTTCTTCTTGAATAGTTTTGTTTCGCTTCGGTAATACAGTACCTACATGCATTGAGTAAGAATCCGCATCTGATGCACACAGTTTCATTTAACAATTACTTTCTTATTGGTGTCATTGGATGTTAGAATCATAATATACTAGTCACAGTCGACAACCGAGGGCATTTGTTAAATTAAAAGTTGGGTTACTATTTACCTACTATTTGTATTAACATTAACCTTCAAACATAGGTAGCTGGTTTACATTCTAAGGTATTAATGGAGTTGATTTTGAGGTTATGTGCAAGGCGCAGACGATTATCTCATGACTGCTGTCATTGCATTGATTAAGAATCTGCATCTGATCCACACAGCTTGATATAACGATTACTTTATTCCTACTTTATACTTATTTGTTTCATTGGATGTTAAAATCATAATATACTAATCACAGTCGACAGCAGAGGGATTGTTATCCATTTCAACTGACCTTCCCACTAAGCATGGTAACTTACAAATGCTTACCGCAACGTTAAATAATTTACCATTAAGTAAGTTAAGTTTGCAACATTTCTAAATGTTTGCAGGCAAAAAACCAATGCAAACTTACAAATGAAACTTTAACGTAACTTTCAAATATAATATCTCCTTTGCCAGCTTGTTGTTTTTCTCCATTTGTAAGCTCACGTAAAGTTACAATTGTAATGTTTCTGAAAGTTTGTTTTAATTTGTAAACATTTATTCGAATTCCCTCGTGTATTCTAGATCATATGTCATCGTCGTCCAATAGCAATATAGCAACACCGACGCCAACAGCGAACTGACTCTGACAAAGCGCCCGGCATTAATTAATGGCGATTTGTTGTTTACATTTTTTATAATTGCGTCATCATAAGTTGTTATTTGATCTATGTCTATTTATTTTCCTGGAAGTTTTAAAGATTGAACAATCTTATTGTAGCCTGAATTGTTTGAATTTTGGGTAATTAAGTAATTCGTTGTCTGGAGTGTAGATAATGAAACATGAAGTATATCCACAAACATTTCAGGTAAGAATCTCTAAAACAGCAATAAAATTAGTCACTTTTCTGTTGCATAATTGTTTTGGTATGTGGCTATTGGTGAATTATTATAAAATGGCTGCATTTATATTTTTGTTTCTTATACTCTACAAAAAAGAAAACCTAAATGTTAAATACGAATTTTGTTATGTCCTTAGAAGCAGCCTGGAGATGTCTTACCTGGTCAGACCAATTCATTTTAAAACGTTAAATATGATTGACCTATGGAAGTATGTGGCTTATCCATAGCAATCGACATCATAAGAACAGTGGAACAGTATCCTATGCTATGGAACATTCATATGGGTTAACTAGTCAGCAGCGGAACATGTGTTTATCATGCAAAAAAGAGCAATAAGGACTGCAACAAGAAAGCTGCCCAAATGTGTTCGAGGCTATATCCTTATTCAGTTTATGTATTCAAAATATCCAGTGAATGATGAAGCTCGCAACAATACCAGGTGCAGGCATGAATTAAAAATACAGTTGCACAAAAAGGAGAAAACAAAGCAGATGTTTGATTACTTGGGAATCAAATTCCTCAATGTTCTACCTAATGTTATTAAGATGCTCCCACTAACAAGATTACAGTAGGCACTAGTGGATATTATAAAACAAAAACCAAGGTGAAGGAATTTATTTGTGCTCTAAACTAATGTGTGTGTGAGTGCGCTAGGCAAAAGCTTTGGAAGGCAAGTTCCACTAGCCAGAGACTTTTTATATATGTACGTAATTCATTGTAGTCATAATTTTGCTTTATTTTAACTCAATGTTTCTGAATGTACACAGACATTGGCGGTACTATACTTACTCGATAGGGATAGTTACGACATGCGTGAACACTTTCAGAGACTGTCGCCATATTTAAGCTATTTTCGCAGTAAAGTTGTATTCATTTCCCTGCGCTTGATTTATCCATTGCATATCTTACGTTTGCTTAATTAAACTTTTTCTAAAATCGAAATGAGCGCACCATTTTAGATATTTCTTTTTCACAATAGTATTTGATATGTTGACTTTATTTTATGTAACATGTTACCACATATTTTATAAGCTAAAAAAATTCTCGCCTCTCAAAACATAATGCTGCAGAAGGCTTTGTTTTTGTTATTGGTGTTTCACACGTTTTTCTAGACGACTAAGAGTTATTTAGTAAAACAATATCAAAAACAATTAATTGGTATTCATTTAAAAACAAGAATTTTGGAAATCGGTCAATTAATAACGATATCACGAGTTCAAGTTATCTATTTTGTCGCTGAGTTTTGACTAGAACTGCATTTTAGGCTAAACACGGACACTTGCTATATGTCTTAACTATCTCTATCGAGTAACTATAGTGGTTGGGATGTAAAGTTAGTTCGCCTCCCCGTGGTGCACCCTGGATAGCGTCTACTATTAGACGTGAACTAAATGAACTAACCAAACCGTAACCTTCCTAGTCATGTCTTAGGAGGGCCGGGAATGCTTGCCTTAATTGGCCGGCATTGCGAGGAGAGTCCTCTATAAAAAACCCACATCGCAAGGTCGTTGGCGGGTTGGTGCCGAGGCGATGATGCTTCTGGCCGATATGGCCGAGCATTGGCAGGATGGTAATTCTGTCGCTAACGTTAACCCTCCCCAGGGAAACCGGGCGACCTCCCTGTGTAAATGCCTATTCATGGGATGCGGGGCTCTTCCATGGAGGTCTATTTTCCCTTGCTGCTCGTGGGACCAAACATGGACACGACTTACACAGACCCAATAGAGGAGGTGGCAGGATTCAACCTTCCACTGGAACCTCCAGAGGGAAAAAACAGGGGAAAGGAAAGTCCACCCCTAGGACGACTACCAAAGGTAGACCCTCCTATAGGAATCTTGGTTATCGAGCTCCTAAAAAGGAGGAGGAACCTGCACCATAATTCCCTTTTCCTTTAAGCTCCTTAACCTACTCCTTTATCCTCTATACACTCCTATATTCCTACCCCAATGCCCACCAACTTAAGGTGCATTCAAGCTAATCTGCATCATGCTAAGGCTGCGACATACCTCCTTAGCATGAAATTAAAGGAAGAGCAAATAGATATTGCTCTTCTCCAAGAGCCCTGGACCGCTAATTCGGAACGAACAAAAGGGCTGGGTAACACTTCTGGTAAGATAGTAGAGGTGGGCTCTGGTACTAACCCCAGAGCCTGTATCTGGATCAGAAACAACTTGCAGTATTTTACACTTTCAGAGTACTGCACCAAGGACATGGCATCCATCCATCTCGTGATCACATCCGGGGGGACCAGGCTGGAAGTAGTGGCCTGTTCGGCCTATTTCCCTGGAGACAGAGATGCAGAACAACCACCTCCAGCAGAGGTGCGGAAATTGATCGCCTACTGCAAGAGGAACAATTATCACCTCGTAATGGGGTGTGATGCGAACTCCCATCACTTGGCTTGGGGGAGCACGGACACTAACAGACGAGGTGAATCATTATTTGAATACATTTTAGGGGAGGAGCTGGTTGTCAACAACATAGGCTCGGAACCCACCTTTCTTACAGCTAACCGGAGAGAGGTTTTAGATCTTACGATCAGCTCAAGGCTTTTGAGCTCAAAAATCCTCAAATGGAGGGTGTCGTCTGAACCCTCATGTTCAGACCATGCCCATATCCTATTTGAAATTGAAACAGGCCCTAGACCTGTGTTAGAGTATCGGGACCCGAGGAGGACGGATTGGGAGGGATACAAACAGTCCCTCGCCGGCAGACTTGGGTCCGCAATCCCCACAGTGAGGGATCGTGATGAGATCGAGATTGCGGCCGAACAGGTTAGGGAAGCTGTGGTCTCTGCCTATCACGAAAACTGTCCACTGAGGTCAAAGAGAGACAGTCGGGGGTCTACTTGGTGGAATAATAACCTCGATAAACTACGAAGAGAAGTTAGACGTCTCTTCAATCGTGCTAAGATTACAGGCAACTGGGAGCAATATAAAACTGCTCTAACACATTATAATAAAGAGATCAGGAACGCTAAGAGGGAGTCCTGGAGGAGGTTCTGCGGGGACATAATTAATTTGCCCAGCAGCGCCAGAATCCACAGGATTCTCTCACGCGACCGTGTACAGGAACTGGGATCGATAAAACGACCAGATGGTTCCTTTACTGAATCTCGGAAAGAAACGTTAGAGCTCTTAGCACACACACACTTCCCAGATTGTCTGATCCTGAGCAACGGTGAGGTCCTACCAGCTGAGGGACGATCTAAACGCCCCCAAAGGGAGGACTGGCTAGTTGCTCGGAGAATAGTTACAGCCTCGGCAGTGGAGTGTGCTGTGAATCATTTCCAGCCATTCAAGTCGCCAGGGGAGGATGGGGTGGTACCGGTCCTACTACAAAAGGGACTGGAGATTCTCCTACCCTTCCTTATCAGGCTGTTCAGAGCCAGTCTGGCCTGGAACTATATTCCTTCCAGCTGGACGCTGGTTAGGGGGGTTTACATTCCCAAACTGGGACGTAATGACCTCCTACCTACTTCACTGAGACCTCTCAGTATTACATCATTCCTCCTGAAGGGATTGGAAAAAATACTGGACGGACACATTAGGGGGAACATCTTACCCAAGAACCCCCTAAATACCCACCAGTATGCCTATCAAACTGGCAAATCAACTGAGTTAGCGCTCAATAACCTCGTCGAGAAGATCACACACTCTCTGAAAAATGGAGAGGTTGCGGTGGCGGCATTTCTCGACATAGAAGGAGCATTTAATAATGCATTACCGATCTCCCTCTACGAGGCCACTATCGCTAGGGGGTTGGAACCTACCATCTGTGGCTGGATCGGAAACATGCTGCACAATCGGACCATTATTACCTCATTACGGGGAGAGGTGGTCAGCGTTAGGGCTGCGAGAGGGTGTCCTCAGGGGGGCGTTCTATCCCCCCTGTTGTGGTCCCTCTTTGTGGACGACCTGCTGGCTATCCTCGGACTCTGGGAGGTTGAGGTCCAGGCGTATGCGGATGATCTTGTCATAATGGTTAGAGGCAAATCTGAGGAGGAACTGTCTAGTACTCTTCAAGAAGCACTAAATGTAGTCAATGATTGGTGCCGTAGGGAACAGATGTCTGTGAACCCTCGCAAAACGATCATTGTCCCGTTCACCAGAAGAAGAAGGTTGGACAAATTAAAACCACCTACTCTTATGGGGGAAAACATTCCATTTTCGGACCAAGCAAAATATCTGGGAGTTATCCTAGATAAGAAGCTCAACTGGGACAGACAGTTAGAAAATGTTATCCGCAGGGCTAAGATGTCCCTGTGGACCTGCCGGAGAATCTGTGGGAACAACTGGGGAACAAACCCCCAACAGATGTACTGGCTCTATGTAGTGGTTATCAGACCTATGATAACATATGGAGCCATAGTTTGGTGGCCTAAGGTACTTCGTGGTACCGCGAGGGCCAAACTGGCTCATCTACAGAGACAAGCATGTCTGATGATAACGGGAGCGATAAGCACCGCACCATCAGTCCTCCTCAATATTCCCCCACTTCACATATGGCTGGAGAGGGTGGCGAGGTGGACAACGTACAGACTAATACAAACGGCAGATAACATGCCGAGGGAAGTCAGTCTGAGGGGGTCCGGACTCCTTGATGACAGTGATTGTCACAGGATTCTGGGAATGGTCTCGGACTTGATGCCTACAAAAATCAGCAGAGATCTGTCTTACAAGACCGTCCTCCCGGAAAGCGAGGACTGGGACCGGAACCAATCGACCCTGTTGAGAGCAGACCTCTGCTGGTACTCTGACGGCTCCAAAACCAATATGGGAGTAGGAGCCGGCGCATATGGGGGCAGCACCGATGCTAGACTATCAGCTAGCCTCGGCAAGTACGCAACCATACACCAGGCAGAAGTTTATGCCATCGAGATGTGTGCAAGGGAAAGCTTAAAAGACCTATGCACAAACAAATCGATAAAGATATTTGCAGATAGCCAAGCTGCAATAAAGGCTCTTGGTTCCTACCGGTGCAATTCAAAGACGGTATGGAGTTGTAAATCTGCCCTTAACGAATTGGGCAGCTGTAATGAGGTGTCGCTGGTCTGGATACCGGGTCACTCGGACCATGATGGCAACGTTGCGGCAGACGCGCTTGCCAGGAGTGGTGCCCAGTGTGACTTTGTCGGACCAGAACCGGTGCTGGGAATAACATCTTGCACAACAAAACGCACCTTAAAGACCTGGACAGATAGAAGGACAATTCAATATTGGCAAAATCTACCAGGATTAGCTCACTCTAAGGCCTTCATAAATGGCCTGTCTGAGTCAAGGGCTAAGAAACTTCTAGAGTTGAACAGACAACAACTGAGTACTCTAGTCGGCCTGTATACAGGACACTGTCGCTTGCGGCATCACATGCACCGTATTGGGATCGGTCAGGAGACCGACTGCCGGCTGTGTATGGAGGATGACGAAACAGCAGAGCACGTGCTGTGTTCCTGTCCGGCAGCGGATAGGACTAGACACCTGCTCTTTGGCAAGGTAAAGCTTGCTCCAGAGGATCTGGATCAACTTTCGCCCGCAAAGGTTATCGACCTCTGTAGGAGGCTGGATTTGTTGGGCGAAATATAGACATTAGGCGTGAGCCACAATAGACCTTATGGTCGCGGTGGAGGGACCGATATGGACCACTCACAAACTAACCTAACCTAACCTAACCTAACTATAGTCGGTACTTATAAAGACAGTGACTTACCATGTACATTTGATGGTCAATAAAGTGTATATATCTATCTATCAGCAGAAATGAAATGTGTTGTAAGTCTTTAATATTTTATGTAATAAAGATTTTATTCTAATTAACATTGTCTTAAGTCATTTTTTACAGTTTTACAATAAATATATATTATGTATAAATACACCTATACCTATATTCAGTATCAGTTTGTAACTTGAAATAAATTCAGTTAATCAAATAGTTTCCTTTTTTCAAAAATGCTTGGACACATTGGTTAGTAATTCAAGTTGCAGTCTTTTAAAAAATCTATACAGTATGTACCATATTTAAAAAATGCATTCAGCGATAATTTCTTGAAATCAACCCTTACGTTTTTGTTGGCTTTTTTAAAGTTCTAACATGTCAAGTTGTAGAAAACCAGCAGTTTTAAAATTTTTATTCATTGATAACTACACAGTTCTTTTTCGTGCTTTCAACTCAAGATTTATAATAAAAATTTGAAATTTGGTCATTTTGTATCGCTTGATGTGTACTTTAAAAATAGTCAACAAAAAGCTAAGGTTGTCATTTACAAAAATTATCAATGACATTTGACACAAATTGTATAATACATTTTTGAAAAGATTGTAACTGAGAATATTATCTGACTCCGAGCATTTTTGAAAAAAAGCTGAAGTAGATTAATTTGAATTATCCCAAGTTACAAACTTGCACTGTATATATAATATATACAATTGCACATAAGTTGCAAATGTAGTTTAAATTTTACAACTTTGCTAGGTCCTTTTAAAATTGAAGCTTGCTGTAAGGCAACATGTGTAAGTATAAAGAAAGTTTGTAACAGCTCACGACAGTAAACTTGCAGTAAAGTTACAAAAGAAGCACTTGCATATGTAGTCACTGGGGGGAAGATTTGCCATTTGCAACAAACTTGCAGGAAGCTTTCTGCAAGTAATCTATCAAACTTACACTTGCTTTGGAAAAGAATCTGCAATGTTAATGCAATATTACCTTGCTCAGTGGGTTAGATTTGGGTTCTAGGGGCCCTAATTCGCGCTCATTTGAACAAAATTTCCAAAAGTCTTACCATCGATACCTTCTATTAGTAAATTTTCTTAATGAAAACTCACTAAAATGTGCTATATGAATATGTTATTTTAATATAATAGGTACAACTCCAACACATGTTATTAGTAATTAGGTTTGTCATTCAAATGTGGTTTTGAGATGACAAAATCAAGGAGAATTGTAAAGAATTAATTAATTTGATCTCCAAGCAAATTGAGGCTGTAATAAAAGACAAAGGAGGACCTAAGCATGTAAAGTACCTTTAAAATTTATAACTAATTAAGTAATACCAAAACGGATAGGATATACCAACCTGGAGCGCAACACAGTCTTTTAACAACTGTGGAATGGTGACACTCTTCTTGGACGAATCAAAAATTGGCTTTACTTTTCCTTTATACAAACAAGTTCTACAAATTTTAGGAAAATCCTTTGAAACTGTGTTATCAATTCCCTTAACATCATCATTCAAATTAATCTTATGTATTAGTTTATCTTCCTTGGCATCATCAACGTAACTTTCATTGCTAATTATTATAATTTCGCAATCCTGGAAATCCATAATCTATAAATTTTTCACAGGAAAATATATTGAATATTGTAGGTATATAACAGGTTGTTTTAGTTTTTACTTAGGACAATCAAAAACCAAACTTCACATTTAGAATTCTCATTCATTTCTTAATGTTTATGTTTAGTTTACATCAAAGAGGTTGTATATGTTTACATTTACAAATTACAAAGCATGTATTTTCTTTTCAAAATATTATCGAACAAATTTCAACCTTTATCTTATTCTTATTTTCTTATTCAATTAACACGGGATTCGGACTGTAGAGCTCTAAAGCTAGGTTCATACACTCACGAATGGACGAATGTACCACATTAGTAAGGTTAGGAAATTTATGCCCCCGCAATGACATATACGTCATTATGCCGTCAGGGTTCATAGTTTACATTTATTACCATTGCTGTTATATGGGAGGCGGTATAGTTTCAGCATGATATAATGACTTAGAAGAGATATGATATTGCGCATATGCCCTGTTCCCTCCTATGACATCACGTGGTGAGTAACGTTATAGAAGTCCAACTACACACTTAAAACAAAGTCATTCTCAATCAGAAAGTTTCTATACGTCAATTTAATGCGGTTGAAGTTACGCCTATATTGTCTTTTTCAGATAATATAGATCGCAGCACTAAATTCAATCTTTTTCATTTTTTATTACTTCCAACTGTATGCACTTAAATATTAGTAAAATATATAATTTGTTAAAAGGTTGTGATGAAACGTCAAACCCCAATGCACGACAGCATATTATTGTTCCATTGGACTCACCACTTGACACCATGCGCGTGACAGTTCTAAAAATAGGTAGTCTGAATATAATATCTCTAGAGAGATCGAGAATCGAGCTCGATATTTGTATCATGTAGTTTCAGCGCCTGCAGAGTTTGAATTAAGCAATTCTTATACCTGAAACCTGGGTCGTTGAGAACTTTAATGTTGCAACTATTAATTTCCAATTTGATAATTTAAAATAGCGCATTTTATTAGGAAACATGGAAAAAAGTTCATAATGCACGACCAGGCGACGTATGTCGACGAATACTAGTTGACATTCCAACATCATGATATGAAATGAATTATGAATGTCATGTCATTCATTCCAAGCCAAAAATTGCATGGCTTTGCGTTCGTGGCTCATCAACACTTGTTTACTGTTTATTTTATATTAATCGTTTTTGTGTTTTCTTTTTGCTGGATAAAACTTGGGGGACGGTCGACTTTACCGCAACTGGAATCTAGCAAAACGGCGCACACCACAAGAAAGAGTACGTAACGTAGATTTATAATCCGGAAAAAAATTTACGGAAAAACCAGAATAATTGAGAAATGAAATTCCAAAAAATGCACCAATTTCACGTTTCGAACTGTCAATTTTCAGCAGCGTTGCCACATTGAACGAATGCACTGCCGGACAGTGTTTACTTACCAACCGGCCTGCCTGACCTTGACCTGACCTGACATTCCCCCAGTATCAAGTAAATAGCTTCGAAACTGACAACAACGCCTATCATGTCAACGAAACAACAGTCATAACCTCACATACAAAAATATACGTTTTTGTTGCAAATCGAAACGTTTTAATTGCGTTTATCATTGAAAGGTTATTGAAAACGAAATATACCACACTGTTTTACTTTATTAAGGTATAAAACTTGATCAAAAGAAAGCAGAAGATAGCCTACAAAACAATATCGTTTTCATCTATTAATTATTTTTATCAGGATGATATGAAATGGACCTATTGTCACATCCGTCTCTCTGAGAATTAAGTTTATGAACTCTGTTAGTTCTATGGTCACAGGCATCTTGTAGAGTGGTTTGGTAACAGCGAATACTCTAGAATTATATTTCGAGAATGGACTAGAAATTACAGATATATAGAACAATGTAGAAAGGTCTAGACCTACTCTATGGACAATATAAAGAGGCGAGCCGAAGATAGAGGGAGTCAGCCAGTAGTGAGTTAGTGTATAATAAGCGATCGTAGAATGCGTATAGTGGAATATAGTTCCATGGACATTTAGTAATTGAGAGAATTATCTTAGTTGACAGTGGTGTTGAAAATAGTTGGTTGTAATATATTAGTAGTTTGGAAAAATGTGTTTTGTTAGTCAACCAATCCAGAACCCCGAAGAACGTAACACTATTAAGCGTGGTAAAAATAATTTGAACTCTGGGCATCTCATATGACGAAGAATTGACCACTGATCAAACATATCAGCTAACAAATATATACAAAAAATCGGGAAGCAGCGAGTGCGTTATGGCAGTGAATTCTCATTAAATGCTTCAAATTTGAATAACTCATTTTCCTAGAAACTTAGAAAGTTGAATTTTAGTATAGTAAGATCTTTCCCAATGCAACATATCCACCAAATTTCTTTAAATTTATAATTTTAGGAAAATTTTTTTTCGAAAGAAAACTCAAAAATTTCCCGCAAAACCTTGTCCGATTTTCCTGGCTAACGAACTCATCCAAGCCATTAATACCAGAAAGGTACTTGCCGTGTTTCATCCAAATCGGTTAATTATTTTTTGAGTTATCGGATGGATATATATATAATATATATATATATATATATATATATATATATATATATATATATATATATATATATATATATATATATATATATATATATATATATATATATATATATATATATATGAAACTGGCTCCGGATATGGGTTCTAGGGGTCCTGGTCCTAGTTCGCGCTCATTTGAAAAAAAATTGCAATCTCACCATCGATACCTCTCTATTAGTGAATTTGTTTAATAAAAATTCACCAAAATCCACCGTCTGCAAAATTGTCTTAACAAAGGGAAATAGAAGTTACATCTTAACTATAACCTTCAAAAATTATTATTTCTCTTTTTGTTGTCTCATTACCACTTCTTCAGTAGTTCCATATTGCCGGAAGTGACCTCCTGTATTGTAAAAAACTAGAATTCCTAATCAAAAAACATCATTTCAGCGAATTTTTATTTTAAAAAATTCGATTATGGAGAGGTGTCGCAGGTGAGATTTTTCAAAAAAACTTTCAAATCAGCGCGAATTTGGTCCACTAGAACCCGACGTGAACCAAGGTCGCTTCAAGAAATCGAGGACGGGCCAAAGGACTTCAGGGGGCAAGCTGAGGAAGTGGAAACAACAACATAAGCTTTCGATGAAGCTTTCCCCAATACCATCATGGGCTGTGAAAAGCCGCATGCTGCACGAGGTGACCCTGCTGATAACTAAACATGACGGATCTAGACAAGGAGGTCGAAATAAATTCCTCCAATCAACGGTGTCACGTAACCCGTGCCTAGGGATGGATGGCACCAGGGTGATGGTGTCGTGAACGGAACCTCTGGAGTACCGGGCAACCCTCCAGAGTAACCCGCCTTGCACCACACAGGGGGTTGTGTAGTGTGGACAGTATTTCCTCCATTCTCGTGGGAACAACATGACGATCATAAATATATATGGAACCAAAACCAATGAGGCTCGAGGTGTGGCTCCGGCTACAGACTCGTGCCTTGAGTCTATTCCGGAAACGGAGACGAGCCAGAGGCGGCAGCGTCCACGGACTCTGGAGGTATCACGACCGACGTAGATACAGGGGATCAGGGGGTAGCTTCGGCCATAGACTTGTCCCCGACACCCAAGCTGTAGGCTGGGTCCCACAAGATAACGGCGAGGTCCGCGGACTTTGGTGGCCCCTCCACCAGTGAGGACCCTACTGCTCCGGCAGTCCAAGCGTCTTTCCGGGGCGCAAAGAAAGAAGCGCCGGAAGGTGCAGAAAATGGCGACCGGGACGTGGACGGTCGAGAAACCTGTAAAGGCGCAAGAGGGAAGTGCGAGTCAGAAGAGGACGCGCTCTGATTCTAGCAGGCCTACTACAGATAGACGTCCCAAAAGGGCCAAGGAACCTGTAAAGGCGTAAGAGGAGAGTGCGAGTCAAAAGACGCCGCGCCTCGGCTCTAGCACGCCTACTACAGACAGACGTCCCAAAAGGACCAAGGCCGGAACACCTGCGCAGACTGGCTGCGGAGGGCCTCGGGATGACGGTGATTGACAGACGCCATCCTGAGGTCACGCTAGACCAGGGGAAGGCGGACCTGATCCAGGCTGCGGTGAACTCTCTTCAGGAAGGGGAGAGTCTGCCTCTGTTCCACCGGTCGCGCCTGGCGGGGGCATCCTCTGAATAATTTGTGTCGGCCCGCAGGGAGGGAGCGGACTTGACAGCCGTCGAGCCCAAGGAACTTCGAAAGAGATGCAAAGTCCTCATACGGACCCCTGACACCGATTTGAATGAGGTGTTGCTGAAGGCCCCCTCTATGTCTAGGAAGGCCCCCAGCGCCACCTCCCTGTTCTCCAGTTTCAGCACCAGTTGGTGCAGTGCTGTTTCCGTTGAGACTCCTGCTCTGTATGCATATTGTCCGCAGTGTAAGGGATATGCTTCCAGTACACCGTCCCTAATGTGCTGGTCGAGCAGTTTTTCTATTGTTTTTAGCAAGAAGGACACGAGACTTATTGGTCTCAAGGACTTTGGTGTTGGACGCCCAGGTTTAGGAATAAATACAACCCTGGCCAGTCTGCATGCCCTCGGAATGTGCCCCAGAGCCAGGCTGGCCCTCATAATGAGAGTAAGCGCCGGCGCCAGTACATATATCCCCTGTTGGAGCATGATTGGCATTATTCCATCAAATCCTGGGGATTTGTATGGCTTAAAGCTGTTAATGGCCCATTTGATTTTGCTCCAAGTAACCACCTCTTTAGCGAATGTCCAGTCTACTCTAGATGCCCGCCAGTTGCCCAGAAACTGGATGAAAACGGTTAGATATAAAACTTTCTCACGCCGTGTTGTGACGAAGGTCGGTTTATTACCTCTATTCAATATGTCGAAATTAAATTTCATAAAGAAATGTAAAAGTGACTCACCCCTAGAGTTTGTGTCCGAGCTTCCCCACAACTCATGATGCGTGTTCGCATCCATACCGATGGTCTGCCATCCACCTGCACTGCTATCCACCATCAGCTGCTCCAATTCCTTGAACGGACGAGGGTCCGTGCTGTCCCCTGGCTGATCCGACGGTAATGTCGCTCGGCCCAACTGGCCCTCCATATCGGATTTTGATCGTTGCCAGGTGTCTGGCACAGAAATTCATTAAAGGCAGGAACTCTATCCCTTGCCTGACAAAAATGCAGGCCCTCGGGTTTTCACTGGATCTGCTGTAGATGAGCTTTCCAGCAACTCCGTCGAGTCCCTTGATCTCTCCTTTATAGGAGTACGGTTCCTGGCTGAGGGCCACATCCGTTTTCCTCAGAGCCATCAGTAGTACGGCTGTGGCTGCCCTACTGTGTTGGAGGTTGACCTGAAGGAACCTAAGTCCCATCAACCCCTGGTGGCTTCCCCAGTGGGTCACACAAGTTTGTAGCCGGAGCCACTCCTCGAGCCTCATTGGTTTTATTTATGTTATTCATGTTGTTCCCACGAGAATGGGGGAAATACTGTCCACACCATCAGAACCCCCTGTGGTGCAAGGCGGGTTACTCTAGAGGGTTGCCCGGTACTCCAGAGGTTCCGTTCGCGACACCATTACCCTGGTGCCATCCATCTTTAGGCACGGGTCACGTGACACCGTAGATTGGGGGAGTTTGTTTCGACCTCCACATCTAGATCTGTCATGTTTAGTTATCAGCAGGGTCACCTCGTGCAGGATGCGGCTCTTCACCGCGCATGACGGACTTGGGGAAAGCTTCATCGAAAGCTTATGTTGTTGTTTCCACCTTCTCAGCTTGCCACTGGAGTCCTTTGGCACACGACTCCTCGGCCCCAAACAGTGGGTTTACGTGGTAGGATCCTGCAGCTGACTAAATCGTACAGTAACAACCGCACACTGATAGTCAGATGCAGCAAGGCTCATTCCGATCCAAGTAATCTGGATCTTGGAGCGCCGCAGGGCTCCGTCTTGGGTACACTTCTATTTCTGTTGTCCGTAAATGATCTTCCGCTTTATATAAGTACTGGGATGCTGACCATGTTCGCTGATGATCTTACAATTACGGTTGTAGCTGAGACTTGGGAGGAGCTTTCGGATGGGGTAGATCTCGTGACGGATGAATTGAGCGTGTGGTGTCAGCGAAATAAATTAATACTTAATTCAGAAAAAACTGCTTGTCTAAGCTTTACTATTAGAGTCTCAGTGTCCAACAGGGCCAACCAAAATTAAATATCGAAATATTTGGGAGCACTAAGTTTTTGGGATTATTGTGGACGAGAGATTGAGTTGGGAAGTGCAGATAGAGCATATTTGCAAAAAGCTGAACCGGACGTTTGCAATTCTACAACTGTGTAATTCGTTGGATACAGGATGCTGAGTGTGTATTATGCGATGACTTACTCGCACATTTCCTACAATATCATCTGTTGGGGCTCTGCGAGGGATAGCGAGCGTGTTTTTATCATCCTTTCTGGATTGATTGCTTCGTATTGTTTTTAGAATGAGTCCCTAGAGAAACTTGCAGAAACGTGTTTACAAATAACAGAGTTTTGGCTCTGCCCTGTATACATTTTTAAAGGTATTATGTTTGTGAAGAACTCAGGGTATCACAATTCTTACACCAGACATTAAGATGCTTTGAGCATATCCAAACATAAAAAGGCATTTTATAAACATTTTACTCATTATAATTGCATTCTTATGTGTAATGCACTGTCTGACATTCTCAGGATTGACACATCTGTGAACAGCTTTAAGTTTCGTTTAAAGACTCATCTGTTTGTGAATGTGTTTTAGTGTTGGTGAATACTTAAGTGTGAACACTTAAAAAATACTTAGTTGATCTAAGTTTTTGATTTTTGGTGATTTTAATCTGCCACATATTAATTGGTTTTGTGAAGATGATTTTATGGTGCCTCATTGTGGACAGAATATATGTGCTGAGATTGTGACCGACTCAATGTACTTCCTGGAAATGGAACAAATTAATGCTGTGCAGAATACTAATGATAAAATCCTAGATCTAGTCTTTTCCGAGTTCCACGAAGTCACAGTTGAAGAGATTACAAATCCTCTATCTCGAGTTGATCTGCATCATCCTCCTTTGAAAGTGACAGTTAGTTTTACGTATCTTCCCTCACTCAGGAGTAAAACTCAAGTTGAAACATTTGATTTTGACAGAGCTGACTATGCTTGTGTGAATCAGTGTTTCTTGGATTATGACTGGTCTTTTATTGATTACTCAAGTGATCTTGTGATCTGTAAAACATCAGTTTTACAATGTGCTGTACAAGGCTATTAGCCAAAATGTTCCACTAAATTTAAAAGAACTGATCTTGAATCTGATTATATGAAATATTCTAATCTTAGACGTGACACTAAGTATCACATTGACTACAATTATTTACAGTTTGTGACCAGCGCAGAGCAGATCATTCAGTCTGATGTCAGACAGTTCTGGTCTTTCGTTAATTCCTTGAGGAAGGACTCCGGGATTCCGAATAGAATGAGTTTTAATAATGTAATATATAATAATGAGTCTGATATAGCAGAAGCCTCGGGTGCACATTTTCAATCCTGTTATTCTGACCATGGTGCCATTGATGTTGACTTTTGTGATGTATCTAATATACAGTCTGCACCTAATATTTCAATGCATATTTTTACAATTGAGGAAATCGAGGATAAAAATGACTCACTAGATGGCAAAAGACGAACTGGTTTGGATGGCATTCCTACTTCATTCTTGAAAAATTGTCGACACTCTTTGAGCGGCCCTTTGTGTAGTATCTTTCAAAGGTTTTTCAATGCCGGTTTTTGCCCCTCACTCTGGCAGTTGTCTACTCTGATCCCCATTCACAAATCAGGTGATAAGACACAAGTAGTCAATTATAGAGGTGTTTCAATTGAACCTGTAATACCGAAACTATTTGAATCTATCATTATGGATGAGATTTCCAATACCTTGAAACACAGTATTGTTGGAGAGCAGCATGGTTTCTGTAGTGGAAGGTCAACGGTCACGAATCTCGCCATTTTTCAATCTTACATGACAGATGCATTGGAGGCTGGTAAACAAGTTGATGTTGTATACACTGATGTATCAAAGGCTTTTGACAGTGTGTGTCACACCCTTCTTCTGCAAAAATTGTTTGCAATGGGCTCTGTGGTTATCTTTCGTGGATTCGATCTTACCTGTCTGACAGAAAGCAATTTGTTAGCATTGGTGGTGCTCTATCAGATGAGGTCCTCGTCTTGCCTGGGGTACCACAGGGATCACATATAGGTCCCGTTCTCTTCAGTCTTTTTATTAATGATGTTGTGAGTTGTTTTGAGTCATCGAAATGTTTATTGTATACAGATGACTTGAAGTTTTTTCGGAAGTTGTCCATGGTGTCAACAGTTTGCAACATGATCTCGACAACTTGACTCGCTGGTGCAGTTCAAACTTGTTGTCGCTTAATGTGGGTAAATGTAGGGTTGTGAGCTATTTTAGGGGTCAGAATCGGATTGTTCATAGCTATACCATTTACAACACGGTGTTGGACGTTGTCACTTCAGTTGCAGATCTTAGTGTAATTTTCAAAAGTGATTTGTCATTTAATCTGCATATTGATGCTGTGGTTGTGAAATGTTGCAGACTTTTGGGGTTTGTTAAAAGACACACTAAACATATGACTGACACAAGGGCAATCACTAGTTTGTATACATCCTTGGTTCGAAGTAATATTGAGTATTGTTGTGTTGTATGGTTTCCATCCTATGCTTGCCATATTAATCGCATTGAAAGGGTACAAAACAAATTTGTTAAGTACCTTCTTTATAAGCATCACTTTCCTTGCCAAGATATTGGGTATGTCAGATTGCTTCTTTGTGGTATGGTCAGTCTCAAAGCGCGACATGAGTATCTTTCATTGATGTTTATATATAAGTTAATTAATGGTCACATTGACTGTAATGATCTGCTAGAGTTGGTCCTTTTCCATGTTCCACCACGCTCAACTCGCCAACAGCAACTTTTTTTTTTTAACGAACACACAGGACCAACTATGGATGTAACAGTTTTATGGACAGATTGTTGCATAATTATAATGCTAATTTTTCTAATTGTGATATCTTTTAAATTGCTATGTCTAGGATGAAAACTGTCTTAAGACAGTGATTTTGTTACTTTGAGTTATTTTTATTTTATTTTTAAGTACCATTTGGAATTGTTTAATTCTGTAGGTGCAAATTTGAATAAATAAATAAATTTTCAGTTGGAATAATCGCTTGTAGTGGAGCCTGTTTACGGTAGGCGGGTAAATCAGTTTACACCGGGTGTCTGTGGGATGGTGACTGTAATTGTAATCAATTTGACGCCTGGTCTGATTTACATGCTGTATAATATAGTTTTACATTCTCTATTTAACAGTTACGATTGCCAGTGTACTTTGAAATGTTACTGTATTTCATATCCTGAGAACCTCGGCGGTTCAGGGGTAAGAACGTGTGCCTCTGAACTGAAGGGTACTGGGTTCGATCCCATTCACTTTTTCAATACAAACTGTAAATTAACATCAACCGAGGTTTTGGCATTGTATTTGAGCAAGTTGAATGTCTGCACGTTCCGCCCTTCGGAGGGGGCGTAAAGTCGTCGGTCCCGTGTCCATGCGATTTTGGGCACGTTAAAGATCCCTACCCTCCTTACAGAAAGGCAGGGGTTCGGCAAAATTTCCAGGATAGTGAGGTGAAACTGCTCCCTGGCGTCGGTGATTGGCCATAGTCGCGGAAATAGGCCGATGTTAAAGACACAAAAACACACACACATATTCTGCATGTATCTGCATATGCTTGTTTGTGCTCTGTAGTTGCTTGAACATTATTTGGGTTTTTGTTGCATGATGGTTTACTAAATGTTATCTTTGATATGCCATATGTATTACTGTATTAACTGTGGTGAATAAACTCATTATTATTATCATTACGAAACTCAATTTTATTTAGTATGTAACGAAATCTTTATAAAGGCAACATGTGCACCAAATTTCTTCAAACCAACTTTATTATTTTCAGAGATATAATTTTCCTTCATGAGTTGAAAGATTTCTTAGGAAACTTCACTACCAACTGGCCGTGTCCATACTTTTTTTTTTGCTTAGATTAAAAAAGTTTTTTTTTAAAGAACTTTAATGCAAATGCTTATACAGTCTTAAAAGCTACAATAAATTTCAGTATGATATACATTATACACTAAATTAAGTTTTAAACAGAATGAGGCATATATTACATAAAAAAAGAGTATATTTACCCTACTTATAATACTTAGTAACATTAAAATGACCTTAATAAGTCGAAAAGAAATTATGACTTACTGACATATTACATATCTAATGAAATAAAATCATGACAAACCATTTTAATGTAAATACGTTTAATTAAAAACTACAACATCCAGTAAAACCAAAAAATCTGACAAACGAATAAAACATTTGCCTTTTAAGTAGTAATTACAAATTTTTCGGACATTATTCTAAATTCTTGTCTTTTCTGCTGTAAATACTATTAAAAGTGTGTCAAATTTGTCAAGTCAAGAATCAGTTAAAAGTCACCTAGTGGCTAAAATATAGATTTAGAGGTTTTCTTTAGTTTGATGATTCTCCATTTCTGTATTCTGCTGTCTTAAAGCATCTTTTATGGATGGGACAGCGTCAACATGTCTAGTCATTGGTGGTGTGAATGATGATAGATGATGATTTTTTGGCTCAAATTCTTCAATTATTTATTTATTCATACACCACTCAACAGCTTAAAAGCAAAATTAACGATGGGCTGATACACAAAACATAACAAATAATAATCAAACAAACTACACAAAAGAGATTCACAAATTACTCTCTTTGAAAAACATTTTTAGCTCTGATATATTACATTAGAAGATATCTAGATGGTCTTGCAGTACAGAGTAACCATTGCACATCTGGTAAATTGGAGAAGATTGCAGCAATCACGTACGAGCAGTCGGGAGAATAGAAAGTGCCTGGAAAACGTGCTGCAACACGAAATTAAGTTTCTGAAGTGGATTTGGGCAGTCAAACACAGAATTAACCAATTTGTATAAACATATAACAAAACTGCGCACCAGACTCTGCAGATTAAAACGAAGAAGGAAACTTTCCTGAGGAAAACCAATAGAAGGATCCTCTCGAAAGCTAAGAAATTTTAGAAATTTCCTGTGTACCGATTCTAGACTTGCTACATGTATCTCATAAGTAGAAACCCACACAACTGAGCCAAATTCAAGTTGGGACCTAACCAGACACGGAAAGAGCAGACAGAGGGTGTCAGTCAGTGAGAAAATTTTGCTGTTTCTTGTCAAAAACCCAAGAGTTTTGTAAGCTGAAGTGACAGTCTGCTCATAGTGTGTGTTGGAAGATAGAGTACCATCAAAAACAATTCCAAGGTCCCTAACTGTCCTAGGGCGACCAAGTGGAAGCCCCACTGGCCCAACTGGCTGATGTAATATACCTTTTTAGCAAGGCCCTTGACGGTATACCTCATGGCATTCTTCTGTATAAGCTTTCACGCTATGGATTTTTTGACCATCTCATTGAGCTGTTTGCTTTTTATTTTTCTGATAGGGCGGCTTTTGTAGTGTCGTGGTTTTAAGTCAGATAACTTTTTCATCAGTTCTGGCGTGCCTCAGGGTTCAGTTCTTAGGCCCAACATTTTTATTAATGACATTGTGCAGTTGCTTGATGTCTCTATGCTGATGACTTGAAGATTTATTCATCCATCGATTCTATAGAGGACTGTACCTGTTTGCAAAGGAATCTGGGCTACATCTTTGATTAGTGTTTTTATAATTGTTTAAACCTCAGTGTAGATACGTGCTGTGCATTACATTGTTGAGTTTGATTATTCTCTACAAGATACCCTTTTGACAAGGAAGCCTGTCTCCAGAAACCTCGGTTTTCTATTCGATAGCAAACTCTGTTTTAACTTGCATATTGAGAGTTCGGTAGCAGCATCACTTCGAATTTTAGATTTGTGATAAGATCTACCAGAGATTTTGTTGACGCACAAGCGCTAGAGGTGCTTTTTGATTCTCCGGTCAGAAGTAGACTTGAGTATGCATCAATTGTGTGGTCGCCTAACTACCACAGGCATGTCCTAAGCCTTGAGAAGGTGCAGCAAAGATTTTTAAAATACCTTATATTTAAACAGAGACGCATCTAGCGTAAAATTGCCTATCCCCTTGGTGTCTTGTTGTCCATGACAGGTTATTGCTTGCTTGCTGCCAGACGCAACCAGTACATGCGGCTCTTCCTTTATAAGCTGCTAAATAATGTTGTTGACTCTCCTGCACTTCTCCCAGCTTTGTCGCTGCATGTTCCTAGGTTGAGCAGCCGCGGGGTTGGCTTGTTTTGGATGGCTCGACCTCACACTAATTTGATGCAGTTTTCTCCCATATATAATATGTCTAAACTATATAATATATTGAGTATTCATGTGAATATATTTTCGTGTACCTTTGAGGACTTTAAAACAGTCTGTTACCAGCAATTAATGTCTGCCTAGCAAGTTTATTGGCTGTAATGTAATTGGATCTTCTGTAGGATGGTCATCAATAAATAAATAAATAATTTTTTTCGGCAACCGTCCGGGAAGTACCCACTTCCCAAACGCTTTTTCTTTGAGAAAGTAGCATTTCTCCGGCCTAGTCCGGGAAGTACGTACTTCCCGTACTAGGCCGGGAAGAATAACATCGTTGTTGTCATTGTGAATATGAAAATCTTGGTAGGTATGATTTTGATAAATACAGTTGAACATTACCATAGCAACGAAATGACGACTGACAGCTACCTGAAATGAATTAGTTGACATTTTAATTTTCGAAAGTTTGCATGGTTTTTGGTCGCAATTGTCTCAATAAACTATGGAAAGCAACAGCGATAGTGAGTTTGAAAATGTGCCTTACGAAATTTCCAATGCAGCAGCTGCTGCTACAGCACAATTATTGCCTGAAAAATCAAAGTCCAGGTATGAAAACGTTTATGATTTGTTCACGAGATGGAGGGATATGAAGAAATGCAAAACTACTACAGAGGATGTAATTTTAGCTTACTTGGCGCAAAAATCTGAAACTGTCAGATCCTCTACCCTGTGGAGCATGTACTCTATGTTGAAAAGTACCATTTTAGTGAAGAAAAATGTAAACATAGCTACTTTTCCAAAGGTAATCGCATTTCTTAAAAGGAAGAATGTTGGTTATAAAGCAAAGAAATTAGAAGTCTTCAGCAGCGAGCAAATCAACAAATTCATTAGAGAATCAGATAATGAAACATATCTAATGCTAAAGGTAATTTTAACAAAATGTTACGATTGCAGGATATAAAATTATCAACTTAATTCGCTCCATTTTCAGGTAACAACAATTATTGGGTTAGCTGGTGTGTGTAGACGGGAAGAACTAACAAAAATGTCAATTGATCTAATAAACGACAAAGAAGACATGTTGCTTGTGAAAATACCAGATTCTAAAACACATATTGAGAGAACTTTTGTTGTAATTGAGCAAGAAAACCTGCTGTTGTATAGGCAATATTTATCTTTACGGCCATCCCATACTCCACATAAGATTATTCGTGAATTACAAAAAAGGAAAATGTTCGATTCAGCCCGTTGGTATCCACAGTTTTGGGAATCTCGGATTAAGAATTGCAGAATTTTTAAATTTACCCAATCCTAATAATTACACAGGCCATAGCATGCGTCGAACTTCAGCGACAATATTTGCTGATAATGGTGGAAACATCACAAATTTGAGGAGACACGGTGGCTGGAACTCTACCAATGTCGCTGAAGGATATATAGACAATTCACTAACAAACAAAATTAAAATTGCCAATACCATTCAAAAATTATCAGATGAAAACAATCAATATGAAACGGAAACTTTACCTTCTTGTTCTGACTACAAAAGGCATTTAAATATACCAAGCATTTCAAACAAATTAAATCCTTTCAATATTAGCAATTGCTCGAATTTTAATATAAATATTAATATAAATAAGAATTAGAATGTTTCTGTTAGTACCTATCTTCTGTTCGAATTTCAATATTTAATACAAATAAGAATTAAAATGTTCGAAATTTTGTTGTACAAAAAAATATAATAAAGAAATGTGTCTCGTTGATTTGTTATTCTAAACGGTTGCCGAAAAAATAGTGTACGCAACACACCCGAAAACAGTTTTTTTGGACTCGCAGACTTCCAGGACTCGCCTACGGCTCGTCCTAGAATTTTGTCGACTCGTCCAAAAAAAACAGTCTTTTCCGGACTTGTAACGTAAATTACTATTACTACACAGTAAATGAGTTATTATTGAATATTTCCTAAATGTTTATAAACACTTTTCTCCTACACCTTTTTCAGAAAACTTAAATTTATAGTGGATGTTGCAGCTTTTATATCAATGTAGGATATACATTAAAATATATATAATTTGACAAAACAAGTGACAAGTGTAGGCTTATTATAAAAATAACTGTCATTTGTTTAACCAGCTTGTGTTACTTGTTTAGACACAATGTGGGAATATTAAATCATTTAATAAGGTCTCCATATAAGTTTTAGTTACTTTTTGATCCATTATAGCATTTTACAAAACCATATAATATTGACATAGGTAACTAAATCCTTCATAGCTTCGTATCCTTAAAATTAATCCTTAAAATTATCATTTTATAGTCTATTACATAAAAATAAACAAACAGCTGAACTGATTTACGCAGGGGTAAAAGATACACACCATAAATTGTTTAAGCAATACACATCTCGTCAAAACTAACCCACACTCCAAAAGCCACGTCAAGTTTGATCTTCAATATTCCCCGAACTACTCACACTATTTAGATGTTCTTTTCTTCAGATGGTCTGCATTCTTCAAGAACACTTGAAGTAGGCCGCTTTACATCTGTGGGGTATTTTTGTTGTACAGAGTGTTATATTTCATGTCATTTTTACTGGGAAATTGAAAACGACTTTACCATGACCCAGCATTACTCTGTACTGATTTATATTCTTTGCTAACAGTTTGTTTTTTATATCAGCCCTTTATAAGAGGTGTGCGAAGCTTCGAATCGAACCCGAACTCAAACCAAACCTGTTTGAAAAATTGTATGCGCCGGCGATGTTAAAGTAGTTCGAAGTTCGTTGTTCAAGAACACTTCAATATTAAACATTACAGGCATTGAAAGCTGCCAAAGATAGCGAAGTTGTAACCCAGTAGCGGCCCCATTAACTCGGTAGCAGCGCTTTAAACTATGTATCAGCCCCACTGAGTTGGTGGAGTAATTTGAGATTTCACTAATGCGTATTTTTGACAGTTGGTGGGACACATTGAGACCTAACAGAACCATTTAACGATAATAGATTTAGTTTTATATATCATAGCATCCCAGCGTCTTCTTTGATTACAACATTGTGATGGCAATGTTCAAAAGCGATTGGTTATGTAATTTTTCAGAATTTATGACGGTAATTGCAGATTGCCTTCCAGAAATACTGGGTTACTTACATGATTTATTTCCCAATGAGCCAAAACAAAATTAAATATTAATCAATACACATTAAAATTGCAAGTGGTCATTATATTACTATACCTATCATGCTCAATTCTAACTCCGTCAATCTCAAAGACTGTTAAACTGCCTAGCTAATACTAAACGACAAAAAATATATATAATTGAGCTTAGGTATATATGTAGAAATCCAAAAAAGTTTTCAATGTGCTTTTTTTGTGCCTTTTATTCAATGTTGACCCATCTTCAGAATTGACATGAACACCGGAAGGCATTTTCATGCATTTAACCTGCAATTTTGTCAAACTTTTGCTTTTTGCAAAAAGGAATATGTGTCTTGTACATACCAAATATTGTATCCTACAATATAGCTAAATTTTGTATTTAAGGAAATTATGTATTATGAACATTGAAGAATTTTGGTTAGTTCGAAGTTTGATTTTGAATTTTTAAGAAGTTCGATGTTCAAGTGTGAACCTTACATATACTATTTCAGAGGTTCAAGTTCGGAGTAACATATTTGCTTGAGTTTATTCATAGTTTGGTTCGGGACAAACATGGGTTGAATGGGTTTTGAATTTTTAAGAAGTTCGACTGTGAACCTTAGACATACTATTTCAGAGGTTTGAAGTTCAAAGCAACATATTTGCTGGAGTTCGTGCATAAGTTATATTCGAGAAAAACATGAGTTCGCATACCTTTACCCTTATCGCATTTGGAAGCGAATATATGCAATATTTTGTTGCTGCACATCATTAATGACATATCAAACAATAGAAAAACAATCAGTTTCTCAAATGAATTTTTTATTGAACGTACAATCTGAAGTAGCACAATTTTAACATGAATAAATTCGAAAGTCAAAGTGTTCCCCTCCCTAGCAGTAAGAAGAACAACATATTTTGTTTATATTTTCCAGCTACCATTAATCCCTGAATATTATTTTAGTAATAAATTCATTTTATAAAAGATGTGATAAAGTCCCACTTTTAGTAAAACTAATAGTTCATCACAATTGATGAAAATAAAAGTTTCTTTAATTTTAAACTAAACAACCACATAAAAATGAGCTTCGAAACCTTAACAATGCTACTCTAAGAGCGGGTCCGCTTAGCTTGAATGAACAGAAAAAAGTGGTATGTGCTGGGCATAATTTACCGACAATAAACCTATTTAAGCGTCCACATTTGGGGATTCGGCTCTACATGCAAGACATGCTCTGTTCATTCAAGTTAAAATGTTGGATACATTCTTACAAACTGTTAAAATGTGTTTTATTTCAATCCTAATGATATGTCACAGTGTCTTTCCTCATCTGGTGACTACATACATCAAAATTGTTAGACCATCAAGAATGAGAAGAGTAACAGTAATTCCATACATTATTCAAACTAAAAACCAGATGCAAGATAAATAAAGAAGAATATAATTAGAAATTAAGTAAAACACAGAAACTAACGCCTTAATATTGATTTTTTAAGCTTCTATTCCATTAAAGATTCTTTTAAAAGAATATAATTAATTAGAAGGCTGATCCTTTTGTTATAGAATCGGTAATAGGAAATAAAGCATACAAGATACAATATTTATAACTTTCTTACAATAATATAATCATGATTCACATTGCAACTTAAGGAAATATTGCAGGATACTGCTCAAGTTAAAACAGAATGGTAGCAAATAAGAGGTGTGCGAAGCTTCGAAAATTCGAACCGAACCCGAACCAAACCTTCGGTTCAAAAAATTGTACACACCAGAGACCTTAAAGTAGTTCGAAGTTCGAAATACGTAATTCTCCAAAATAGTTCGAAGTTCGTTTTTCAAAAACACTTTAATATTAAACATTACAGACATTGAAAGCTGCCAAAGATAGCGAAGTTGTAACCCAGTAGCAGCCGAGTTAAATCGGTAGCGGCGCTTTTAACTCTGTATCGGCCACATTGAGTTGGTAGCGTAATTTGAGGAGATTTCACTAATGCATATTTTTGAGTTGGTGGGACACATTGAGACCTCACAGTGCCATTTAACAACCACAGATTAATGTTTTATATATATCCTAGGATCCCAACACCTTCTTTGGTTACATTATGATGGCAATGTTCAAAAGCCATCGGTAATGTAATTTTTCAAAATTTATGTCGATAATTGCAGATTACCTTCTGGAAATACTAGGTTGATCGTTCTTCATTTCACAATAAGCCAAAACAAAATTAAACATTCTCAATCAATACACAGTTAAAATTTCACGTGTTTATTATATAAGTTATTATTATATAGCGAAGTTTTAACCCAGTAGTGGCTCCGTTAAGTCGGTAGCGGCGCTTTTTATCTGTCGGCTATGTTGAATCCGTAGTGTAATTTGAGGAGATTTTACTAATGGATATTTTTCACGGTTGGTGGGACACATTGATACCTCACAGAGCCATCTAACAATCATAGATTAATTTTTTATATGTACCCTAGGATCCCAACGCCTTCTTTGGTTACAACATTATGATGAAAATGTTCAAAAGGAATCGGTACTGTAATGTTTCAGAATTTATGTCGATAATTGCAGATTGTCTTCCAGAAATACTAAGTTGAACATGCTTTATTTCATAATGAGCCAAAACAAAATTAAATATTCTCAATCAATACACAGTTAAAATTTCAAGTGGTTACTATATTATTGTACTATCATGCTCAAATTTAACCCACTCACTCTAAAATAAGGACGAGAAAGACCTCTAAACGGGCCAGAACCATAATACTGCGGGGTTGCATATAAGCAAGACATGAAACCGAGAAAAGGCTGCAACAGTGGCATCTGGAATACTGGACAAAGGTAGGTGAAAGCTCTCCTCAGAGAATCATCCAGTCATAGATCAAAAGATCTGCTCACGTTGAGCAGAAAAGAACTAAAACTATTAACATAACTAATAACGGGTCACTGTCATATGAAGAAACACATCTATACATTGGGGACTGAATCAGACCCAATGTGCAGAGGATGCGGAGAAGAGGAGGAAACTCCACTACATATAATGTGCCACTGTGAGACGGTTCTAAACCTCTCTTAATATTTCTGACAGCTTGTTAACTTCCGGGGTGGAAAAACATAGTAAATATAGGGACATAATACTCACTTGTGAACACTCTGTAGCTAATAGTTTGCATGTTTTGGTATATAAACAGTTTGTTTGTAATGCACACTTGCAAAACCTTGAAAAGGCGCCAATTACGCTTTGACTTCTGTGTAGTTTAGGTTTAATACAAATAAACAGACTCGTAATCTCAGGGTCCTGAATTCGTGCCCTACGTTGGGCGCCAATTAATTGTCACAGGTTTTCTTGATAAAATAATGAAAGCTTGCCCGGCTTCTGGCCCGTCACAATTTAGGAAAAGGGAGGTTTCGGAAAAATAAAGAAGGAAGGAAACGGAAATTAAACAAACCTTTCTTTATTACAATAAAAATAAAATACAGAATAAGAACATAGCATATATAATACAACATATTGTTAAACAGATTAAAGATAGCAATAAGCAAGAGTCCATCGTACAGTTACCACAGATAGGGTTTCAGCACTGAAATCTTTTCTGCTAAATAAGCTGCCACAGCTGGGTTGTCTTTCCTATTCCATACTCTCTGCTCTAACACTGACAAGAAAGTCTGTTTAAGTTTAGGATCAGCTAGCTTTTCTATGAAAGTTGCAAGATAGTCCACTTGGCTGCATGACAACTCAGGTAAGTAGTAAAACATGTATGCAACATCACCTCTTAATCTACTTTCTAAATTTATTTTATGAATGTCAACCACATCAGTAATCATCAAATTTGGTAAGTTCTCAATAATTCGTTCAAAGTTGGCATTCAAAGAATCATAAAATGGCACCCGATTTTTCTTCGACATATTAAAAACAAAGTAAGTATTTCAGCAGATATTTCTTCATTCAGAAATTCTTTGGGAAGTGAATATAACCATTCGACAAATGATTTTTCTTGATTCAAATATTGGTCCTCTATTATTTTATCTAATATAAGCCAAACTTGATATTTCTGTCTAGTGGATCTCGTTTTTTCACAGTAGTTTATTGTATGTATCAATATATCCTTGAGATCTATGGTTTTGTTTAGCTTCTTTGTGTTCTCCGTAAGCACAAGTCTTAAAATCGATGTCAAATAATCAGTGTTGCATTCTTTGACTACCTTAGGGTTTGACAGACAAACATTAACATAGTCTACAATTGGACCAATTTCATCCTTGCCCATACCACTTTGATGTTTCAGATTCATTTTTAAGTACAAATAACAGATCAATAAGTTTTAATTAATTGTCACGGGCTTATATTAGATAAAATAATAGAGGATCAATATTTGAATCAAGAAAAATCATTAGTCGAATGGTTATATTCACTTCCCAAAGTATTTCTGAATGAAGAAATATCTGCTGAAATACTTACTTTGTTTTGAATATGTCGAAGAAAAATCGGGTGCCATTTTATGATACTTTGAAGGCCAACTTTGAACGAATTATTGATAACTTACCAAATTTGAAGATTACTGATGTGGTTGACATTCATAAAATAAATTTAGAAAGTAGATTAAGAGGTGATGTTGCATACATGTTTTACTACTTACCTGAGTTGTCATGCAGCCAAGTGGACTATCTTGCAATTTTCATAGAAAAGCTAGCTGATCCTAAACTTAAACCAAGACCAAGAAGAGGAAGGTAGAGGGGTTCAGGGCACCCGTGATGTTTGGAAAACCTTTAGCTTTAGTGCGGAAGGTCAAATATCTGGGGCTGATCCTGGACCACAAACTAAAATGGGGGTCGCAAATAGAAGGAGTAGTGAGGAAGGGAGTGTCGACCCTCTGGCAGCTGCCTCGTGTGATAGGGAGGACCTGGGTACATAATCCTCGGATCCTTAATTGGATCTACACTGCGATCGTCAGGCCGAGAATCCTCTATGGGGCGTTGGTCTGGTGGTGTGGTGTGAACCAAACTACCAGCAGGAAGCTGGCCAAACTCCAAAGGCTGGCAATCCTGGGTATCACAGGCGCTATGAGGACGACACCCTCAGCCGTGCTAGAGGTCCTGTTGATGCTGCCACAGCTTCCCATCTGCATCAGAAGGGAGGCTATGGCGTCGCATCTTAGAATGCGAGACTCAGGATACTGGTGCGGAGAGAGAGCAGTAATAGGGCATGCAAGAGTCGCCAAGGAGGTGAAAAAGGAAATTCCGATTTCCGCCATAAAGGTGCGGGATGCCGAGGACGATATTAGATTGACTAGGCCATACACCCTCAGGATCCCCAGTAGGAATCAGTGGAGGGAAAATGAGGTTGCATTCCAGCTCGCAGGCCTGGTCTGTTTCACCAACGGATCACGGCTGGAGGACCAACAATCCTCCGGGGCAGGAATATACATCGAGGGCCTGGGGGTGCGCGAGAGCTACGCCCCTGGCGCATATACCACGGCATTCGAAACAGAGGTGTATGCTATCCTGTCTGTGGCCAATAGACAGGATGTGAAGAGGAGTCCCGAGAAATGTGTGTACATGTGTTCGGATAGCCAGGCGGTCCTCCGGGCAGTCTGCATGGCCAGAATCAGGTCAACACTGGTTCAGGAGTGCGCTGACGCCCTCAGTGGACTAGCCAGAACGAAGGAGGTGCAACTGGTGTGGGTTCCAGGACACTGTGGCGTAGCGGGAAATTAGATGGCGAATAATCTCGCAAGACTCGGTTCCCGGCGGCCGTTCTGTGGACCGGAGCCTGCAATAGGCATAAGTAGGAAGACAGTCTCTGTCGCCTTAGACAGATGGACCAAAGAAGCAATGGAGAGACACTGGGGGTCGGTTGGTGGCTGCAGGCAGGCGAGGGACTTCGTAGAGGGGCCGGACAGAGATAAAGCTGTCTGGCTACTTGGAAGGAGTCGACCTACGCTTCGCCGCATCCTTGCGGTGCTGACAGGCCACTGCCCCATTAGAAGTCACCTCACATTTATAGGCGTAGAGAGGGATCCCATTTGCCAGGAATGCGGCGAGGATGAAGAAACGTCCTACCACTACCTGTGTGAATGCGACGCTTTTGGGAGTCTTCGAGCAGAATTGTTCGGATCGAGGACTCTGCAGAGGAATCAGGTAAGTACCGTCCAATTGAAGACCGTCACGGCCTTCATCTCAAGGTCGAGGCGGTTTGGCGACGGAACCAAGGAAGAGTAGAGCATGGTTGCTGGGGTTGGCAAAAAGGGCCCATTGTGGCCTACTTGCTTGGCGTTGGCCTCCCCACCACTGCTTCTACTACTATTAATATAAGCCTGTGACAATTTAAAACTTATTGATCTGTGATTTGTACATAAAAATGAATCTGAAACATCAAAGCGGTATGGGCAAGGATGAAATTGGTCCAATTGTAGACTATGTTAATGTTTGTCTGTCAAACCCTAAGGTAGTCAAAGAATGCAACACTGATTATTTGACATCGATTTTAAGACTTGTGCTTACGGAGAACACAAAGAAGCTAAACAAAACCATAGATCTCAAGGATATATTGATACATACAATAAACTACTGTGAAAAAACGAGATCCACTAGACAGAAATATCAAGTTTGGCTTATATTAGATAAAATAATAGAGGACCAATATTTGAATCAAGAAAAATCATTTGTCGAATGGTTATATTCACTTCCCAAAGAATTTCTGAATGAAGAAATATCTGCTGAAATACTTACTTTTGTTTTTAATATGTCGAAGAAAAATCGGGTGCCATTTTATGATTCTTTGAATGCCAACTTTGAACAAATTATTGATAACTTACCAAATTTGAAGATTACTGATGTGGTTGACATTCATAAAATAAATTTAGAAAGTAGATTAAGAGGTGATGTTGCATACATGTTTTACTACTTACCTGAGTTGTCATGCAACCAAGTGGACTATCTTGCAACTTTCACAGGAAAGCTAGCTGATCCTAAACTTAAACAGACTTTCTTGTCAGTGTTAGAGCAGAGAGTATGGAATAGGAAAGACAACCCAGCTGTGGCAGCTTATTTAGCAGAAAAGATTCCAGTGCTGAAACCCTATCTGTGGTAACTGTACGATGGACTCTTGCTTATTGTTATCTTTAATCTATTTAACAATATGTTGTATTATATTTGCTATGTTCTTATTCTGTATTTTATTTTTATTGTAATAAAGAAAGGTTTGTTTAATTTCAGTTTCCTTCCTTCTTTATTTTTCCGAAACCTCCCTTTTCCTAAATTGTGACAGGCCAGAAGCCGGGCAAGCTTTCATTATTTTATCAAGAAAACCCGTGACAATTAATTGGCGCCCAACGTGGGGCACGAACCCACGACCCTGAGATTAAGAGTCTGTTTATTTGTATTAAACCTTAAACTACACAGAAGTGAAAGCGTAATTGGCGCCTTTCCAAGGTTTTACAAGTGTGCATTACAAACAAACTGTTTATATACCAAAACATGCAAACTATTAGCTACAGAGTGTTCACAAGTGAGTATTATGCCCCTATATTTACTATGTTTTTCCACCCCGGAAGTTAACAAGCTGTCAGAAATATTAAGAGAGGTTTAGAACCTTCTCAACTGTGAGGCATATATATATATATATATATATATATATATATATATATATATATATATATTATATATATATATATATATATATATATATATAAGCACAGCGCAGGTTATTAAGGAACGAAAAGGTAACCTTACAAACTCTAAAGACTGCTCACTAGAGAATATCACTGGACTTTGTCAAAGAAACGGGCATCCTAGAGGAGTAAGGGGATTCTGGAGGCTCAACAGGCCAGAGAGGCCGCTGTGCAGAGACTCAAAAAGTGTACCATCCCTGTGTAATAATAAGAATACACATTTTAAAATTTTGGTTTCAGTTTAGTTTTCATTTGGAAATGTTACCATGAAAAACATTTTGGTGTTACTGTGGACTGAATACGATTTTTGATCATAAATGACTCAACGAATAATTCTAGCTTTGTTTCGTAATCAATTTTCGGTGTGTTATTTAAAATACTACTCTCTTAACAAATATTTGGTTTCTGTAAATATTTTTGGTGTAAATTTAGATATAAAATGTTATTACTGTGTTAATAACACAAATGCTCAAATAAATCTGTTGATAATAGAGCTGTGTGAAACTTCAAAACTTCAGACTGAACCCAAACCAAACTGAAGCTTCGGTTTAAAAAATTGTACATACCAGGTAATGTTAAACATTTCAAAATTTAACTTCAGAGACATTCAGTGTTGCCAGATGTAGCGGAATTTTAACTTGGCAGCGGCCCCGTTAACTCAGTTTCGACCCTGTTTACCCAGCATCAGCCCCACTAACTTATCAACTCGTATCAGCCCCGTTGAGTCGATAGTGTGATTTCAGGGAACTTTATTCGTGTGTATTTTTGAGTCAGTGGGACACATTGGAACTTGGCAGTCATTCAACAAATACAGAACCAATTTTTGTATCGTAACGTCTTTTTTATCACATCATCATGGTTAGTTAACAACAGTGCTTGAAGAGAATTGGTAGCAGATTTTTTCTGAGCGTCTTTTTTCAAAACATTATGATGACTTAATAACAGTGCTTGAAAAGAATTGGTAGTAGATTTTATCAGAGTTTATGGTGGTAGTAGCAGATTGTCTCCTGGCAACACTTGGCTAAAGATATTTTGTTTCGCAAAGAGCCAAAAAATTGGATAACCCGTTAGCTGAAAACAAGGCAGTCAAAGTAAAACATTCACAATCATAAGGCAAATAAATTTAGAAATTATTATTATATAGGGGAAAGGGAGGGGGGGGGGGGTGTCACTTTAGGACTGGGGCAGCTTATGACAGTGGCAAAGTATAGAAAATAGAAGTTATTCTGTACAGAAAATATATTTTTCGACTGGCAACACTACCATCGAGAAACGACACACGACAGCAACCATACTGTCAAATTTCTATATAACCTATAACTGTTTCTATATATATATATATATATATATATATATATATATATATATATATATATATATATATATATATATATATATATATATATGTGTGTGCTTTGTAATTATTCCGACTTTTTAATGCATATTTAACCTAAGCTACTGGCTGAAGACATTGTAATTTTATGTCCTAGGAAAATGATTTGTTTTATCACGTAATAGCATTTTTTTTCAATTACTCTTTATACCAGTTCGCGGACTGCTTGAGTATCTCCCTAATATACATGCAAATTTTACTCAACCTGTGTATTGTGTAAAAAGAACCTGGTAATATGTATGGACATTGAAGAATTTCAGCAAGTACGATTTTAAATTTGGAAAAACTTTCAAGTTTGATTTAAATCTTTCGACATACTTATATCTCAGGTTTGACATTTGAGCGTGTTTGGTTGGGTTCGTTCATAGTTCGATTCGAAAAAAATACAGCTATAGTTAGTAACAAATAAACATATATCTTAATATTAATTAGTTATTCATTTATTATTAGAGACAAAAATATCATTAAATTAGGAAAGTTTTGCACAATTGCCTTCTAATGAAAGTTACCATTTGACGTTTCCTCCTAAATTTGTCATTTTTGTGAAGTAAAAACGAATTACAATGATTTTACAGTGAACCCTACAACAAGCTGTTCGAAGGTAGAAATCAAAACAAAAGGTGATTCAAAAACAAAAACAGGAAGAGATGTAGCAATTAAATAAAAAGCTTTTTTTGGTTAGACAAAACGCTATAGTTTATATCGATTCATGTATTCATCCGTTCACAATGCAGTTATAAACACAGATGGGACTGGGATAAGCACAGTACTCCAAGCATCTAAAGCTATAGACCCATCAGGTCAAAGGCAGGTCGGCCAAAATGTTTCGAGAGAGCCAGGAACATTAGTGACCTTTTAGGTAATGTTTTAGCTATTGGTGTGGCCATTTCCTAATGTATATGTATTCACGGCAAAGACTGAAGGGTGAATATGTGTATGGTGGTCCTATAGGACCTGTTGCTTTTGGGTCGAAAACTGGCTGGAAGACAACACAACTATTTCCGAATTCATTGAAACATAGGAAGAAATATACAAACTGTTCCAAAGAGAGTACCCTTCTGCAGATTGGGGAGGAAGAAATATACAAACTGTTCCAAAGAGAGTGCCCTTCTACAGATTGGGGAGGAAAAAATATACAAACTGTTCCAAAGAGAGTGCCCTTCTACAGATTATAAACAATCACGGAACCCATGTTCCACTTGAAAACATAAATTTCTGCTGAGGAAATGGCATAGTACTTTTAATACTGCCTTCACACAATATACACAAAATACAACCGCTCAACATTTGAGTCTATAGGCCATTCGAATAGCTTTAACCCAGGAAAAAATCCATAATGTCATCTTATGTCAAATTTGATGTTAATTTTCCCAACTACAACCAGTTGTCTTGAATAAAAAATATTGACAACCCCAATTTGTAGATGATTTGTATGACTTTCCTCGAAATTATCTCCTTTGTTCGAAACTACCCCCACCTTGTCCATAACTGTCCCCTCTGATGGGCGTTACAGACAAAACCAAATTATTTATTTTTCATTAATGGTGAGACTGCATTGTGACTTCAACTTCGAGTTGTTAACTTGCAATATCTCAAACAATGAAACTAGAAATTTATAATATTCACGAGAACTGCTCCAGTCTGTAGGCAAACCAATTGAGCGCCAAATGTGCGCTACTTACATGAAAAGAAAAGTTCTGCAAAGTAAAAATTAACTCTTCCACGAAATTTAATTACTACCAATTTGATATTGTGGAGGCCGGTACTTGATGCAAATTCATTGTCAACTTAGATAAATAAACACAATTTTATTCAACATATAACTGCAGTTTGGCTGAAGTTATATGTTCAATAAAATAGTGTAAATCGATTTGTTTATCTAAGTTAAAAATTACTATTAAAACTGAAAATGATAGGTAGGACTGAAACAATATTTTGTAATTGGCTCAAGTTATTGCAAAACTTTCTTAGTTTAATTATTTTTGTTCTTCAATAATAATGTAATGGCATGAGATACATTCACTTTAGAAACAGGCATGTGTGTGTAATCTTTCCTTAACACTGCAAAACTAACTAATTAATATACGATTTAATGTACAGGCTGATTCAAACACAATGGCCTATTAGCAGATAACAGAAAAAAGATAAAGAAAATTAAAACACTCTTTTTTTACTTAAAATGTTGTCAATAACACTGCTTTTCTGATTATACCGCATTTGCCATCAAGTTGGTTATTTAAGATGAGACATCCTATATATTACTGAATATATTTGGATGCTTTTCAAAATGTTAAGGTGATTAGTATCAAAAACCTAACCTAAAATTTAAAAAAATATGTAACTAATACAAGAAAGTGCATGACAGGTATAAGGATTGTTGATGCAGATAAAAAAAAAGAAAAAAGGGCAAACGACTCCTGCATAACTGAAAAATACAGGTGTACCATTTGACATAAGACAGATTTTTGGCTTCAATTTGTTCCATTTTGGCCTCGCATATTATGTAACACTCTGTGGAACATGTATACATTTTGAGAATAAAGAATGTATTAAAGAGCAAAACCTGCTGTGAAAGCTACTGAAGATCCTTTTAGAATTTCAATAACGAATTTCATAAAAGCATACTGTCAAAATTTTACAAAACAGTTAAATATCTTTTTTGCGGTTGACGTTGACAATAGCATAGAAAAAGTAACACCTTAAAATTTTGAGAAGTGTCCAAAAATGTTATGTAGACAGAGTTCCTCTTTCCATAAGCCAATAGCAATACACTCATAACCAGAGGGACAGTGTCATTCAAAATATTTTTAATAAATAGGCCACCTTGAGAAATCCTTGATTTAAAATATATTGTTATCTTCCATAACTGGCTAGCAGCAGTGGCGGATTTGCAGTCTTGGTCGCCCTAGGCCCCAGGCCATGTAGTAAGTACCAGCCGCCCCTTTCTCAGCACCCATCATATAGACTACATAATGAATTTACTTTATTGGCCGCCCCTAATATCTGGCCGCCCTAGGCCCGGGCCTACTGGGCCTTAGGGCAAATCCGCCACTGGCTAGCAGTTTAAATCACCCTGTGTAAATGTATTTACTATGTACAATATCTAAATATGCTTTTCCTTTCATACATATATTTCCAAGTTTGTTCGTTACCAATAATAAAACTTGTATCATCATATGTACAAGGAAAAATATTTTACCAAACAAAATCACTTCCACTTTCTACAATAACTTACTGTTTAATATCCTCTAACAGTTCCGACTCTATTTCTTCATCAACTTCTTTGATATAAACAAGCCTTGGACCACTTTCTTCTTCTTTCTTAACGGTGTCCTCAGCTGCATGACCTTTCTGATGCTTGTTTCGACTGCTACTGTCGTAGAAACCTCTATTGCAGTAATTGCAAAGATAGGGGGTTTCCCCAGTGTGCATACGAACATGCACCGTCAAATTTCCTTTTATGGCGAAGGTTTTTTCACAATAAGTACAGTGGTATGGTCGTTCACCACTGTGCGTTCTCAAGTGATATCGTAGATGCGATTTCTGAGTAAACTTCTTACCGCATGTATTGCATGCGTGTGGTTTCAAGCCTCTGTGAACTAACATGTGAGAATCGTAGCTGTTGATGTGTGTAAATGACTTATTGCAATCTTGACATACATAGGGCTTCTCACCGGTGTGTGTACGTGTGTGTTGTTGTAAACCTGATTTTGTAGCAAAATCTTTTCCACAGAGAGAGCACAAAAATGGTCTATCTCCATGTATGGATTCGTGGGCCTTCAGCAAATTTTTTGTTGCGAATCCTTTTTTACAAACATCACATGCAAACGCTTTACATTTCTCAGGTTCATTAATTGGATTGAATAGGAAGGCCCCAGTTGCAGGGTCATGCTTTTTTAAATGAAGTTTGTAGTGTAATTCACGTTTAAAAGTCCGATGACAAAAATCACAACAATAAGCAAGATCTTGTGCGGTTGAAAAAACCTTTGCTTCAAGGTGTGTTTTTCTGTGGTTTTGCAGAGAGGTGGACTGAATAAAACCTAAAAGTATATTCTTATTAGTGAAATAATAACTTATAATACAAATTAATAATGGTTACACATTAAATACAGTACACAAAGTCATCAAATAATTATATATATTTTTTATTGATGGATAGTGAACTCTATACAATTGAGGAGATTAATTGCAAATGAGATAACATGTGGCAGAACCGCAATTCAACTTAAAAAAGCTAAAAACCAAAAATATAATAAAATGTGTTAGACACCTTATTAAAAAAATGTGTTGCTAGATCAATAGCAGGTCAATAAGTCCGTAACTTTTTGAATTTCGCGCCTCTTCACAGGAAGAGCAACACTGCTCCTGTCAACAAGCATCTGTCAATTGACTCCTGTCAAATTGTGAACAAGCTGCGTCATTTAGTTTGTGTTAGATAGACATTGAAAGCAGACAACCTCTTGAGTTATAACGAAAATGGAAAAAAGTGAATTTCGTGTGCTCATCAAACATTATTTTTTTTGCAAAAAAAAAAACAAACCATCACTCAAACCAAGGCTAAGCTTGATAAATACTATGGGGACTCTGCACCATCAATTTCCATGGTAAAAAAGTGGTTTACAGAATTTTGTTGCGTCCATACAGGCACAAATGACTCCGAACGTTCTGAACGCCCAGTTGAGGTCGCTACACCTGAAACAATTGAAAAAATTCAAGATATAGTGTTGACCGATCGGAGATTGAAAGTGCGGGAGATTGTGGAAGCCATAGGCATATTACATGGCTCAATGGTTTCGATTTTGGATGATCATTGGGGTATGAGAAAGCTATCCGCAAGATGGGTGCCACGTTTGCTCACAATTGACCAGAAACGCAATCGTGTGACAACTTCGAAGGAGTGTTTGGCGTTGTTCAACCGCAATAGGGACGAGTCTTTGCGCAGTTTCGTAACCATGGACGAAACATGGAATCACCACAACACACCAGAGACCAAGCAGCAGTCAAAACAGTGGGTTTCTCTGTGCGAATCGGCGCCGAAGAAGGCCAAGGTGGGTTTGTCAGCCAATAAAGTCATGGTGACCATTTTTTGGGATGCACGCGGTATACTTTACACGCATTACCTTCAAAAGCAAAGAACACTCAATGGCGAATATTACACCAACTTATTGGACTGATTCAATGAAGATTTGAAGAAAAAACGACCGCATTTGGCCAAGAAAAAAGTTATTTCCCACCAAGCCAATGCAATGGTGCACACAAGTTTAGTCTACATGGTGAAATTGCATAAATTGGGCTACGAATTGCTCCCTCATCTGCCCTATTCTCCAGATTTAGCCCCGAGTGACTATTTCATGTTTCCAAACTTAAAGAAATGGCTTTGTGGAAAGAGATTTGACTCCAATGATGAAATCATCTCACAAACAAATACCTATTTTGAGGACCTCGACAAATCTTATTTTTTGGAAGGGATAAAAAAAATGGAGAAACGTTGGAGGAAGTGTATAGAGCTCAAAGGAGACTATGTTGATAAATAAAATGTTTTTTTGTCAAAAAACCTGTGTTTCATTCAAAAAGTCACAGCTTATTGACCCGCCCTCGTACAAGTGTTACGTGTGCCTCTGAACCGAAGGTTACTGGGTTCGATCCCAGGGTTCTCCTTTTACTTTTTCAGTAAAAACTAACATTAATATCAACCGAGGTTCTGGCAATGTATTTCAGCAAGTTAAATGTCTGTACATTTCGCCCTTCGGAGGGAGCATAAAGCCGCCGGTCCCGTGTCCATGCGATGTTGGGCACGTTAAAGATCCCTACCCTACTTATAGAAACGCAGAGTTTCTGTAACATTTCCAGGATAGTGAGGTGAAACTGCTCCCTGGCGTCGGTGATTGGCCATAGTCGCGGAAATAGGCCGACGTCAAAGAAACAAAAACAAATATTTTTTTTGAGATATAGTAAAAAGATTACAAACAGTTACTATGTACAGGCTGTATAACGTGTAGTGTCCACCCGCTTTACCTTGCCTGTTTTTGGGATTCCAGAAATACTTTTTGGCATATAATTATTTTGATTAGTACATTTCAAATTTCTCTTCCAAAAAACAAAATAGCCGCATTGCAGAAACATTGACTAAACTTGTTTTTTTTTAACAGAACACCCTGTATATTATTACACCGTCTTATGCGTCAGATATGATAAGAATTTTCCAATCAGCATAAACCGCAAAAGTTCAGGCAATCTTTGCAAATTACACATCAATCAAATTGAAGTGGTCAAAAGTTAGTGTGCATTTTTAGTGAGTTCTCATTGATGTATATATATATATATATATATATATATATATATATATATATATATATATATATATATATATATATATATATATATATATATATATATATAACAATTTCGGGATGCAACAAGTGTAGTGAATTTTCATAAGAATTGTACACTGTTATTATACGGCATATTAGTGAAGTTAATACTTTAAACTTACACAGACCTTGTCTCCTGTGGGTCCGGTGATAAACTAAAAGAGGTAACTCCTGCCTGTCGTAAAAGGCGACTAATCGGAGTCAAAACTGGCTGGGGTCCTGTCCAGGTGGGCCTGGAGGGAGGCGAATATCTCAGGGGAGTGATGTGCACCCGGATTTTGAGGCCTCCACCCTGGGCTTAGAAACAGACAATTCACCTCGCATGATTGTTACTCGGGAGCGGGGTTCCAGATGATACCGCCTTGGGTTTAGTGCTGGTGGGTGTTGTGTGTCCAGACGACCTGGAGGGGGTTGAGATCTCTGATGAGTGGTATACACCCGGAGTTTGAGGCCCCCACTGTGTGCTTTGAAAGGGACGGACGGCCTCGCTTGGGCGTTGCTCGGGAGCGGGACTCGATGGGATGTCGCCTTGAGTCTAGCACTGGTGGATGTCGAGTCTAGACGCACCCGGAGGAGAGTTGAGATCTTTAGGGGTGGATTACAACTAGAGATTGAGGCCTCTTCTGTGAGCATCGAAACGGGCAAACGATCTCACTTGGATGCTGGACTTCATTATACTGCCTCAAGTCAAACACTGACGAATGTCTGGTCCAGATGAACTCGGAGAGAAGTTATCTCTCTTTGAACTTTGAAATGGGGAAAGCGACTTCGCTCAGATGGCAGTACATCTATCAAACAAAGTTTACCTCACAAATATCGTCTCTTGCCGGAAGCACGATTTGTTGGGTAAAATTTAACCAAACGCTGGCGGGTATCGGGTCTGGACGATTTCAGATTTTTTTTAAATTTTGCCAAAAAGCTTTCTGTGATTAATCATATCTTGGCTAGCGCAGTTTCTGTGTGAATTGCTTAAATAGTTTTGTTGGCCAGGAAAATCAGACCAGTTTTTTCAGGAAAATTTCAAGTTTATTTTAGGAAAATTGTTGTATTTGTCAAAATATTTATTTTGATAAAATATATGCTTTCTATTATGAAGGGTATACTATCTAACAATTTTGACGTCTTTCATTCAAAAAAAAAAAGAGGCGCCCTCGTGGTGCAGATTGCTAGATTCCAGCATGCAAAGCAAGAGTCCCCCAGTTTGATTCCCGGGTATGCCAACGCTAAAGGCCTGACATGCCACAGCCTTTAAAACTTTAATAAAAAAGAATTAAAAAAAGTGACATACATTCAAAACATTCCTATGAAAATTCACTACCATAATGCACTTGCTACGTCCAGACTTTTTAGTATTTATAAATTGGAAACATTTCTGCAACCAGTAATTCTTATTTATTAATTTCTGCAAAAATGCACTAATGAAACACTAGATAATTCAACAACAAAAAATGGTTAACATTGAGCCACTGGAAAAATGTTGGTGTCTATTTTATAAAAATAGTGAAGTATATTTCCAGAACTAGTAAATTTAGTTATAGGGAATAGTTAACAAAACTTGAAGAAAACGTAACTTGCCTTCTTACTACATACAGACTTGGAGACTACTTCTCTGGCTTCACTGTTGGTTTTCGTTGGTGAAGGACGTAGCGAGCACGTAAGCTAACTGGAGCAAGTGGCCCTTACGAATTCTGGATGTTCTAGGATGTTCTTCAACGTTTCTGTGACTATAGTTTTGCTGCTTGACAGCATTCTCAGACAGATTAAAATTGAATTAGTACGAAATCATGACAACTACAAATAAAGATCTGTTGATATGTTATGATATGATGTTTTGACCAAAAAATTTTATCAAAATTAAAATAAAAAATGAAAGACAGATGACAGATGAGGCTTTCAAAATGTCTACGTGATGTATGTCAATATTTAACATAAAAATAGAACTAGCCTATAATAACTATGATAACAGTTACAACAATAAAATAACTAAACAATAACAGTATAAAAGCAGTCTCTATACAACGAAAATATCGACATTCATCACTCATTATCTTATTACAACTGTTTTGAAGGAATAGTTAAATTTATTTTCTTTGACTTATTTAATTAGAAAGAAGAATATCCAAGAAAGGGGAATTCATTAAATCAGTTTGCTCGTTTAAAACAAGGTCGTGTGTGTGCTTTTTGATTTCCAAAGCTTCAAAAAAGTCTAGTTTACGCTTGTCATTAGTAAAATGTTGTGGTTGTATGCAGTTATTTACTGTAGGTCTATGTCAGGTATCAATAATATGTTTTGCAAATGTAGATTTGTCAACGTAGTTATTTCTAAATGCAGAAATATGTTCTTTGTATTGGGTGTTAAAATTTCTAGAAGTTTGACCTATGTAGATTGCGTTACAATGTGTAGAAGCTAATTTATAAACTCCAGCTTTTGTCAGGAAACAAGATTTTTCTTTAGCGTTAAATAGTAAATCACGTGTCGTGTTGTAAGATTTAAAAGCTACCTTTGTATTTGTACAGGTATTTAAAATTTTTGAAATGTTTTCTGAAATGGTTCCAAAATAAGTTATCGAAACGTATCTGTTGTCTTCTTTGTCTCTAATATTTGGATAAATTAAATTAATCGCTAATTTGTATTCTTTTCTCTCGATCATTTTATCTATTATTTTAACAGAGTAGCCATTATTAAATGCTGTTTGCTTAATTATTGAAATTTCTTTTTCAAAATTGTTTTGTGACATAGGTATTGAAAATGCACGATGTATTATAGAATGGTAGGCTGACAGCTTTTGTGAAAAAGGGTGACATGAATCGTTTGGTATGGTTGTGTCAGTGTAAGTTGGTTTCCTATATATTGAAAAGTCAAATGAATTATTTTCTAACTTTCTAATTGTTGTCTAAAAAATTTATACAACGGTTAGCTTCTTCTTCTAAAGTAAACTTAATATTTGTGTGAAAGTTATTAATAAAATTCAAAAATTCATTTAATTCTGTACGACTACCTTGAAAACATGCTAAAATATCATCTACGTATCTGTACCAAAAGACAATATTATTGTTTAGTTATTTTATTGTTGTAACTGTTATCATAGTTATTATAGGCTAGTTCTATTTTTATGTTAAATATTGAAATACATCACGCAGACATTTTGAAAGCCTCATCTGTCATCTGTGTTTCATTTTTTATTTTCATTTTGATAAAATTTTTTGGTCAAAACATCATATCATAACATAGCAACAGATCTTTATTTGTAGTTGTTATGATTTCGTACTAATTCAATTTTAATCTGTCTGAGAATGCTGTCAAGTAGCGAAACTATAGTCACAGAAATGTTGAAATGTCCTTCACCAACGAAAATCAACAGTGAAGCCAGAGAAGTAGTCTCCAAGTATGTATGTAGTATGGACAAGTTTCACCAAGTAAGGGCAACAACAATAAATGACTTGCCTTCTTTCTAAGATCCCCATATTGTGCAAGCTAGAATGAAATACCTGTACATGTAGTTCAAAAATAAATAATTAACATGAATCCGACAGCATATTAGCTTTAAAAAATTACAATTTTTTAAACGGACGAATGCAGTAGCCACAAAATAACTTAGTTGGTGTTACATACCTTTTCCACAGGTATTACAAACATGTGGTCTTTCCCCCGTATGGATCATAACATGACGTTTCAAATTTCCCACTAAGCTAAAAGTTTGTTTACAGAACTTACATTCGTAAGGTTTCTCCTTCGTGTGTGTACGCATATGATACTTCATCTTGTTGCTTCTAATCAATTTGTTGCAGACATTACACATGAGTTTTTTACATATCAAATGCTTATCAATCTGGTGTCTTCTGAGTTTTACATGACTTTCAAAAGTTTCAGAACAGTGACCACACTGCAAAGCAGGTTTTTCTTCCTTACTTTCCTCTTTTATTTTTGCACAATATGTGTGGAAGGTATGTTCTTCAGCAGCATCACTACTTGCATCTACAGCATCAGAGCCCATTTCATGATCATCATCTGTGTAAATAGTATCCAGAAAATGATTTTCCGAAAACAACACCTCCTTATTTTCTACGGTGTCATTATCTTCTAAGCTCATGTAAGGATGATGCTGTACTTCACTGTAAAGTTGGCGGTCATTATCACTACCAGTGTAATCGATACATGTGTCATCAGTTTTCATAAGTGTAACTGGCTTTTCACTTTTCAATTTCCCTTTTTCTTTTGAAGCTACATGTGTATAATCATTTACTTCAGTATGCACTTCATCTTCGATTTCTTCTTCATCATCTGATGGTGTACTTAGAAGAATTAATTTCAGTGTTGACTCATTTAAACAACACTGCTTTCGAAATGAATAGATGTCCAATAATTTTTTTATACAAGCTTCACATATATTCTGAGGTAAATTATCAGACTTTTCCACCTAAAACAAAAAGTGATCATATATTAGCAACAAAAATATTAGATGGACTTAAAAAAATAACTTTCTATTAATTTTTTTGATCATCCTGTATGGTGAAATTTATTCTACATACAGACTTGGAAACTACTTCTCTGGCTTCACTGTTGGTTTTCGTTTTTGTAGGTGAAGGACGTAGCCAGCGCGTGAGCTAACTGGAGCAAGTGGCCCTTCGAATTCTGGAAGTTCCAGGATGTTCTTGAACGTTTCTGTGACTATAGTTTCGCTGCTTGACAGCATTTTCAGACAGATTAAAATTGAATTAGTACGAAATCATAACAACTACAAATAAAGATCTGTTGCTATGTTATGATATGATGGTTTGATAAAAAAATTATCAAATTGAAAATAAAAGTGGAACACAGATGACAGATGAGGCTTTCAAAATGTCTACCTCTAGACTTTTTTGAAGCTTTGGAAGTCAAAAAGCACAAAAAGCACACACACGACAATAGCTACCTTGTTTTAAACGAGCAAACTGATTTAATGAATTCCCCTTTCTTGGATATTCTTCATTCTAATTAAATAGGTTAGGTTAGGTTAGGTTTGAATGTGAGTGGTCCATATCGGTCCCTCCACCGTGACCATAAGGTCTATTGTGGCTCACGCCTAATGTCTATATTTCGCCCAACAAATCCAGCCTCCTACAGAGGTCGATAACCTTTGTGGGCGAAAGTTGATCCAGATCCTCTGGAGCAAGCTTTACCTTGCCAAAGAGCAGGTGTCTAGTCTTATCCGCTGCCGGACAGGAACACAGCACGTGCTCTGCTGTCTCGTCATTCTCCATACACAGCCGGCACTCGGTCTCCTGACCGATCCCAATACGGTGCATGTGATGCCGCAAGCGGCAGTGTCCTGTATACAGGCCGACTAGAGTACTCAGTTGTTGTCTGTTCAACTCTAGAAGTTTCTTAGCCCTTGACTCAGACAGGCCATTTATGAAGGCCTTAGAGTGAGCTAATCCTGGAAGATTTTGCCAATATTGAATTGTTCTTCTATCTGTCCAGGTCTTTAAGGTGCGTTTTGCTGTGCAAGATGTTATTCCCAGCACCGGTTCTGGTCCGACAAAGTCACACTGGGCACCACTCCTGGCAAGCGTGTCTGCCGCAACGTTGCCATCATGGTCCGAGTGACCCGGTATCCAGACCAGCGACACCTCATTACAGCTGCCCAATTCGTTAAGGGCAGATTTACAACTCCATACCGTCTTTGAATTACACCATTTCTGTGACTATAGTTTCGCTGCTTGACAGCATTTTCAGACAGATTAAAATTGAATTAGTACGAAATCATAACAACTACAAATAAAGATCTGTTGCTATGTTATGATATGATGGTTTGATAAAAAAAAATATCAAATTGAAAATAAAAGTGAAACACAGATGACAGATGAGGCTTTCAAAATGTCTACGTCTAGACTTTTTTGAAGCTTTGGAAGTCAAAAAGCACACACACGACAATAGCTACCTTGTTTTAAACGAGCAAACTGATTTAATGAATTCCCCTTTCTTGGATATTCTTCATTCTAATTAAATAAGTCAAAGTAAATAAATTTAACTATTCTTTCAAAAAAGTTGTAATAAAATAATGAGTTGATGTATGTCAATATTTTCGTTGTATAGAGACTACTTTTATACTGTTATTGTTTAGTTATTTTATTGTTATAACTGTTATCATAGTTATTATAGGCTAGTTTTATTTTTATGCTAAATATTGAGATACATCACATAGACATTTTGAAAGCCTCATCTGTCATCTGTGTTTCACTTTTATTTTCAATTTGTTAAATTTTTTGATCAAAACATCATATCATAACATAGCAACAGATCTTTATTTGTAGTTGTCATGATTTCGTACTAAACCAACAGTGAAGCCAGAGAAGTAGTTTCCAAGTCTGTATGTAGTATGGCCAAGTTTCACAAAGTAAGGGCAACAACAATCAATGGTGAAATTTATGGTGTGAAAACTTATCTCTTAACAATTATAGCAATTGAAGACAAGAATGGATAAAGGTCTCATATCGCAAAAATGTTTAACTGAGGAGAATGGATCTAAACACTTTTAATTTGAACTTTTCATTGTTAATATTTCTTTTTATAATCTTTTTTTACCAGCATTTAATTGGCTGGTCTATTTAATATTGAGAATCAAATACACTATTTTGCAAAACAAAATAGCTCTTATTAAATATTCATGACATCTTTATCCACCAAAATAAGCTCATAAACTAAATTTAAAAAGTGTGACGCAAATAAAAATATTTTTTAAAACTAATACTTTAAACTCCAACACATGTAATTAATAATTAAGTTTGCAATTCAGGTGTGGTTTCGAGATGAAGAAATCAGGGAGAATTACAAAAATTTAATTGAGTCTATGCTAAAATGAGTTGAAGCTGTAATACAAGTCAAAGGGGGACACATACCAAACTATTGAATAAAAAGTATGAAAAGATATAAAAACTAGTACTGTTTGTATTTTTAATGTATTTTCTTTAAAAAAAAATTCACCAAAGATATCCCGACTTTCGAATAAAAAAAAATATCTTCAAATGAGCGCTAATTAGGCCGTCTAGAACATATATCCGGGGTCACATTTCAATTTTTATATGTTTATGTTTATATATGTTTATGTTTATATATATATATATATATATATATATATATATATATATATATATATATATATATATATATATATATATATATATATATATATATATATATACGAGGACGGGTCGATAAGTCCGTGACTTTTTGAATGAAACACAGGTTTTTTGACAAAAAATCATTTTATTTCTCAACATAGTCTCCTTTGTGCTCTATAAACTTCGTCCAACGTTTCTCCAATTTTTTTTATCCCTTCCATAAAATAAGATTTCTCGAGGTCCTCAAAATAGGTATTTGTTTGTGAGATGATTTCATCATTAGAGTCAAATCTCTTTCCGCGTAGCCATTTCTTTAAGTTTGGAAACAAGAAATAGTCACTCGGGGCTAAATCCTGAGAATAGGGTGGATGAGGGAGCAATTCGTAGGCCAATTTATGCAATTTCACCATGGAGACTACTTTGGTGCCCTTTTACGTCAAGAAAACTGAACCACTGTATGTAATATTCAAATGGTTTACCAAGTGAGATAAGACAAGCTTTTTACACGTGTCGGTCTTACATTCAGTTGGTTTGTTAATCACACAAAATATCTTCTTGTGCTTTCCTCTGATCGCCAGTGGCACCTACATTTTCTTTCTTTAAATGCCTGCTACACATGTGTGCATCCTTGCAATGTCTTGGTGGAAAATGCGTTCGTTTTTTCTTCAAATCGTCATTGAATCAGTCCAATAAGTTGGTATAATATTCGCCATTGATTGTTCTTCTCTTTTGAAGGTAATCAATGTGGATTATACCGCGTGCATCCCAAAAAATGCCCTGACTTTATTGGCTGACAAACCCACCTTGGCCTTCTTAGGCGCCGATTCGCACGGAGAAACCCACCGTTTTAACTGCTCCTTGATCTCTGATGTGTTGTGAATCCATGTTTCGTCCACGGTTACGAGACAGAGCAAAAACTCGTCCCTATTGCAATTGAACAACGCCAAACACTCCTTCGAAGTTGTCACACGATTGCGTTTGTGGTCGATTGTGAGCAAACACGGCACCCATCTCGCGGATAGCTTTCTCATACCCAATTGATCATTCAAAATCAAAACCACTGAGCCATGTGATATGCCTATGGCTTCTACAATCTGCCGCATTTTCAATCTCCGATATATATATATATATATATATATATATATATATATATATATATATATATATATATATATATATATATATATATATATATACACATATATATCACACCAATAACTCAAAAAATAATGCCTTGAAGGAGGTTCCTTAAAGGACTCTGTAAGGCGCCTGGTCGATCGAGAAGGCGAGAGTCTGTCCTTTCTCCTCTGCATTCCTGCTTAGAACTGACCAGTGTTGTATCCCCAGTTCAGGGTGCTGGATCTTCAGTCTACTGATCACCGTCTCCTGCGGGACGTTGTCAGGGATCCGTACGAGGATCTTGCGTCTCTTTGGGAGTTCCTTGGACTCGACGACTGTCAAGTGCGCCCCCTCCCAAATCTGACCGAGGCCCCCCGATCGTTTTCCGCAGCCAGTCCCGCGACTGCCTGCCTGCACAGGTTATCCAGATGATGCTCCCCGCCAGGCGCGCCCGGTGGAACTTAGGCGGGCTCTCCCCTTCCTGAAGAGAGTCCACCGCAGCCTGGCTCAGGTCCGTCTTCCCCTGGTCTAGCGTGACCTCAGGATGGCGTCTGTCAATCACCGCCATCCCGAGGCCCTCAGCAGCCTCCCTATACGAGCCAGTCTGCATCGTTGTTCCGGCCCTGGTCCTTTTGGCACGTCTGTCTGTAGTAAGCGTGCTACATCCCGAGCGCTGCGTCTTCTGACTCGCACTCTCCTCTTGCGCCTTTACAGGTGCCCTGGCCCTTTGGGGACGTCTGTCTGTAGTAGGCGTGCTAGAGTCCGAGCGCATCCTCTTCTGACTCGCACTCTCCTCTTGCGCCTTTACAGGTTTCTCGACCGTCTACGTCCCGGTCGCCATTTTCTGCGCCCTCCGGAACTTCTTTCTTTGCGCCCCGGAAAGACGCTTGGACTGCCGGGGCAGTCCCTCTACCCCGACAGTAGGGTCCTAACTGGTGGATGTGCCCACAGAGTCGCCGCCCTCCGGTGGGACCCAGCCTCCAGCTTGGGTGTCGGGGACAAGTCTAGTCTGTGGCCGAAGCTACCCCCCAATCCCCCGTATCTACGTCGGTCGTGAGACCTCCAGAGTCCGCGGACGCTGCCGCCCACTGACTCGTCTCCGGAATAGACTCAAGGTACGGGTCTGTAGCCGGAGCCACTCCTCGAGCCTCATTGGTTTTGGTTCCATATATATATTTATGATCTTCATGTTGTTCCCACGAGAATGGGAGAAATACTGTCCACACCATCAGAACCCCCTGTGTGGTGCAAGGCGGGTTACTCTGAAGGGTTGCCCGGTACTCCAGAGGTTCCGTTCACGACACCATCACCCTGGTGCCATCCATTCCTAGGCACGGGTCACGTGACACCGTAGATTGTGAGTTTATTTCGGCCTCCTTGTCTAGATCCGTCATGTTTAGTTATCAGCAGGGTCACCTCGTGCAGGATGCGGCTCTTCACCGTGCATGACGGTCTTGGGGAAAGCTCCATCAAAAGCTTATGTTGTTGTTTCCACTTTCTCAGCTTGCCCCCTGGAGTCCTTTGGAAAGCGACTCCTCGACCTGACCTGACCTGAATGTGGCTCAGTTGTGGGGGTCCTACTTATGAGATACATGTGACAAGTCTAGAATCAGTGCAGAAGAAATTCTAAAATTTCTTAGCTTTCGTGAGGATGGTCAATATCATTCTATTGGTTTTCCTCAGGAAAGTTTACTTCTTCGCTGTAGTCTGCAGAGTATGTCAATGCGCAGGCAGTGCAGTTTCGTTATATTTTTATACAAATTGGTTAATTCTGTGTTTGATTACCCTAATCTGCTTCAGCAATAATTTCAATGTGCCTCATGTTGCAGCACGTTTTCCAGGCACATTCTATCTCCCGACTGCTCGTACGCAATCGTCTCCAATTTACCAGATGTGCAATGGTTACTCTGTACTGCAAGACCACCTAGATATCTTCTCATGTAATATATCAGAGATAAAAATGTTTTTCAAAGCGAGTAATTTGTGAATCCCTCTTTTGTGTAGTTTGTTTGATTATTGTTTGTTATTCTGTTTTGCGTATCAGTCCATCTTTAATTTGGCTTTTAAGCTGTTGGATGGTGTATGAATAAATAAAATAAATAAATAAGAAAATTATTCATTACCGTAACACACTTGCCGCATCAGAATTCTTCCATAGGTATATGTATTATCATATTTCGACAAAAAATGCAATAATATAAGGTAGGAATTACCAACGACTTATGGGCCACCCTGTGATTGTCAAAATAATTTTATAAGATGCAGCTCTAGACACTCTATAATTAACGTATACAATTTTTTCTCGTTTCTTGTATAATAACAATTATATTGAGCTTTACCGTAGAAATGCGTCATATGTGAACAGATAAAAACTGAATCTAAACCCAGGTATGGATTATAGGGGGCCTAGTTTGTGCTCATTTGAAGAAATCTTTTTAAAATTCGAAAGTCGCTGTCTCGTCATTAACGAATTTTTCCAAAATTAGCTATATATGTATATATATATATATATATATATATATATATATATATATATATATATATATATATATATATATATATATATATATATATATATATATTTATATATATATATATTTATATATATATATATTTATATATATATATATTTATATATATATATATATATATATATATATATATATATATATATATATATATATTTATATATGTATGTATACCGGGCATACTAAGGGACGCGCTCGTCTGGTTCACGGGCGGATCCGGCGGTGAGCGTGGGACGGTGGCAGGTGTTTATTAGGAAGGACCGAGGGTAAGTCATAGTAATTCCCCTGGAGCCCATGCAACGGTCTTTCAGGCCGAAATGTACGCCATCCTGCACTGTGTGCGGGAGAACAAGAGGTGCTACACCAACAAGCAGATCCTCATAGCCACAGACAGCCCTAAGTAGCCCACGGGTAAATTCCTGGCTGGTCAGTAGTGCCGAGACAAGACAAGCGACCAGGCCTGGCAGAATGAGGTCACCCTCATCTGGGTGCCGGGTCACTCGGGGGGTTAAAGGCAATGAAGAAGCTGACAGTCTCGCGAAGCGAGGGTCAGCAGAACCATTTATGGGACCAGAACCGGCTCTGGGCGTGACAAAGAGCACTGCCAGGGGAGCCATTAAGTTCTGGGTCAGAAACCAACACAAGGTGTACTGGGCAGACTGTCTAGGGCTCAGACATGGGAAGTCAATAATTGACGAACCCAGTTCAAAGAGAGCTGTGGAGCTGCTAAATCTTAGCAGAGGACAGCTCAGAAACATAACAGGTCTCTTGACGGGACACATGGCCGTCAAGAAACACCTGCATAAAATGGGGCAGTTCGAGGGGGACCTCGCATGCAGACTCTGCAGCGAGGGCGAAGGAATCAGCCCAGCACATCTTGTGTGAGTGTAAAGCTCTGGACTGCAAAAGACAACTGGTCTACGGTCACTCTAGACCAGAGACAGAGCAATATAAAACTTCACCCCACCAATCGCTGTGCAGACTAGGTCAAGGCACAGCGATTTTGGAATGGGTGGAGTAAGACTAAGGGTATGCACAATTAACCAAAGGTTGCAGTGCAATCGGGGCGGCAAAGCCGCGGACGAGCCCTGAGGGAGAAAAAAAAAAGGCGGGACCTAACCATACAATGAAAGAGCAGGGAGAGGGTGTCAGTCAGTGAGACATTTACTTTAAAAACATCAAAAATCACTTTGGAGACATGGCGATATCTGCCTATCTGGAACGTGTCCTATTCAAATACAAAATAATCATCAACACAAACCATATAAATTTATCATCAAGAGAACACTATCTTCTGATTGCCAATCTTTTATATGATAAATGTTAAGAAAGAAAATCGGGACACAGTAAGTGCGTTTTGGTAGCGAATTTTTATTAAATGCTTCAAATTTCAATAACTCAATTTTCTATTAGCCTAAGGTTACAAAGAGCAAAAAGGCATCATTTATGGAATAATGTGTTATATGATGGACAACATTGACAGTTTTTCTTACTTTGATAGACGAACAAGGTAACTGACATACCTGTATGTAAAGTGCAGAATTAGTTCTGAAGTTTATAACTAATTAAGTAATACCAAAACCGGTAAATCGGCACTTGAAACCCCCCAAACACTTAAGTTAGTGTGTAACAGAGATTTATAAATTTCTATTCAGTTTTAGAAGAATCCTGCCCTGAGCTGCTCTTTACACACAATCCTGCCAACTAACCTGCCCTGACATCAGTTTGCTTAATTATTAAAAGCTAAAAGAAAGAAAAAGGGGAAGGAAAACTACACATTATGCTCACATGACCTTGATGTATGGCAGGGTTAGTTTTCCTTCTTTTAGCTTTTAATTATGCAAACTAATAGTCAGGACAGGTCAGGAAGGTTGGTTGGGCAGGATTCTTCCAAAAAAGTGTATATTCTGCAGCGAGGGCGGCTCCAGTGGCTTTTAGCATAGGAGGGGGGTTCAAGCGCATATTTACCCCAAAACCGATAGGATATACCAACCTGGAGCGTAACACAATCTTTTAACAACTGTGGAATGGTCACATTTTTCTTGACTGAAGAACCAAAAATGGGCTTAATTTCTCCTTCATATAAACAAGTTCTACAAATTTTAGGAAAATCCTTTGGAATTATGCTATCAATTCCTTTAACATCAACATTCAAATTCATCTTATGTACTGGTTTATCCTCCTTGGCATCATCAACGTAACTTTCATTGCTAATTATTATAATTTCGCAGTTCTCGAAATCCATAATCTATCAATTTTGCACTCAAGTATATTGTGGGTATATAACAAGTTGCTTTAGTTAGAACGATCGAACTACAAAACCAAATTTGAATTGTTTTTATAACATTTTTCGATGGAAGAAATTTTAACCTTTATCTTATTTAGTACACTAGACTCAAGCAGTCGCTCAAGCTATTCTGTCCTCTCTGCTCTGGTCTGACATTTTATTCAGCGGATGTCAAACTCCAAGCCAGAGACCAACCACCAACGCATGAAACCACAGCGTTATTATTTTTTATACTGTGGCAATATCATGACATAAAACGCATAGAGAATTTGTTTTTCTATGCTTTTCCGCCTAATTATGAAGATCTACAATCTGCAATGATGCCGTAAAACGGCGAAACCGGTTACAGAGAAGAAAACAAACACTTGTGAAGCCAGAGAAGTAGGTTATACATCTGTAGTTGCATTTAGTATTTATCTACTACAAGAACAAAGCCCCACTAATTTCGCCATAAATATGGTCATATTATTTCTAATGAACCAATATAGGAATATATTGCAAATTTCGAAATTTACGTGTATAGGAACCTAGAATTAAGCGCTGCCATCGAAACCATAATTGCGATGGCCACGACTTAAGTGGCGCCCATCGGCTATCTTTTAGACATTTCTTTTTAAACTGGTCCGATCGGGCTGGCAAATGAATTAGTTTTCTAACGAAAATTCGCTAAAATGCGATCCTATATAGAATGATAACTGTCGTATAAACATTTCTGCTATATAACGTCATTATGGATACCTCTACTCACGATAATGAACTTCCCCATCGATCAATGGTAGAAAAATAATCCTGCTTAATTAACCCTTACACCTTACGCAATAAGACAGCACAAGCGCTAGTAACTACGCCCTCGTCACCGATCTAATAATACTACCTGGAGTGTTCTGTGACTACCTGCTAGCTGGAGCTGGAAGGTAAACAGAGAGGTATTGACGCCGTAACTATGAAGTGAGATGCGTACGGCGTAGATGACATCAGCTGATGACTGTCAGAAAGCCTTAATGTTTACGGATGTTTGCCTAGTTTAATGCAGGCAATGATCCAATAATAATGTCATTAAATCAATATTTTTATTTCATATATCTTGCAGAAGCAAATGAAGAAATGAGAAGAAGAGATGAAGAAACAAAGAAAACTGCAAGAACAAGCCAGCAGAATTGAAAATATTACTTCGTGTGTCGACGAACGTATGAAACAGGTGACAGAAACAGAACAGACGACATCTTCCAACAAGTAGAAAGTCAAGTAAGGGGTATCAGCGACGATGTACATGACAAGCTGACAAGTGTACAAGAGGTACAAGCGGAGGCACAGAAGAAAATGCAATCACTAGAAAAGAAGTATGATGCTCTAGTCAAGGGAAACATCAGACTCGAAGAACCGCTGAGTTTTAAAAGCATTAGACATCAATTAGAAATGAGGTTTGGCGACCAGCATTTACATCAGTTGTATCGATTGCAGTTGAAAAATCGTTGTCAGAAGCCGGGCGAAAGTCTCCAACATCTCCACGCTGACGTTGTTAAACTGACGCGATTAGCCTACCCATAGCTCCGATAGAGTTTTTAAACCAGCTGTCGGTGCAAACCCTCATTGACGGCATCAGAGATACCGGCACGCAGCAGCCGCTGAATAGGGCGAGACACAAAAACTTGAACGATGATTTGGCACATTCTTTGGAGTTTGAAGCGGCAAAGCAGGGGGGGGGGCAGTGTCACAATTGTCAATGAGAATTAAATTTATGGACTTTGTTACTTCAGATGTCGGTTATAAAGTGTGTTGGTAAGAGCGAACACTCTGGAATTATATTTCTAGAAATGACCAGAAGTGACAGGCATAGAAAAGTGTAGAAGATCTAGAATCTCTATGGAGAGTATAAATAGATTAACGGTACATAGAGTGAGTCAGTTCAGTATTTAATTAGTGCGGTGTAGAATAAGTGATCATAGAGAATTAAGCAAGTCAGCAGTAAGTGTTAACACAAATTGGTGTATAAGAAGCGATCATAGAAGGCGAATAGTGGAATATAGTTCTATGGACATTTAGTAAGAGAGATAAATATTTTAGTTGATACTGGTGTTGGAAAATCGTTGGTTATAATAAAATAGTAGTTTGAAAAGCTGTGTTTTGTTAGTCAACAAATCCAGAACCCCGTAACTATATATATATATATATATATATATATATATATATATATATATATATATATATATATATATATATATATATATATATATATATATATATATATATATATATATATATATATATATATATATATATATATATATATATATATATATATATATATATATATATATGTATATATATCCTTAGAAATTTGAATAACAAATTTTCGATAAATAGAATAGGTGCGGTTCTGTGCAGTTTGTTTTTCGAATTGTTTAAAAGCATTATCAGTGTTTCTTTCTTAGAACGAATACTTAATAACGACACGCGGTAATGGAATTTTTACAGGTAATTCCGTAAAACATTGGAGATTTGTCTGTACATCTTTGTAGAAGAAGTTGTTTGCTTGTCAACTATTATATAAATACTAGCTCCAGTTGTTATTCGCTTAGCTTAATCATTACTCTGATTACACTAACTTTGTTAGCAAAACGATCGTCAGTTCTGAAAAATGTGTTGTGGTTAATTGGATTCTTGAAAGTTTACTTATTGTGTATTGTCACTGTGGGTTCCCATACAGTGACTATAGCAAGACAGTGGCGACAGCAAGTAGAGGTAAAATAATTATTGAATTATATTAAATATTTTGTGATCTAGATGACAAACTTGCCGTGTATGCCAACCTACCCGAAAATAATACACTTATTACTTATAACATTTTTCTCCTAGATAATTGGTCACCACATTTTTGTGGTTATTACATATATTATATCATATGATAACTTACATACTCTCTTTGGATTATATCTGAAAACTGGAGAGTAAATAAAGAAAAAGACGTATAATTGACATATAAATTGACACATAAATAAGACGACAGATGATAATGACATGCCATTATTTTTTGTTGACTGTATAAGTTATATCTAAAATAATAGTCGTGTTCTAGGTCTAAGCATACTGAAAAAAAAACGAAATGGATACGTACGAAAGTATATTGTTAGTAAAACCTGAAGTTTTTGTGTTTAATATACCGCCAAGAACTTCTAACCGAGGTTACAGGTAAGATATGTAAAGTAGTGAAGTCCAATATTTAACATATCTTGGAATTTCCGCCCACTTCCTCTTTCATTTTTTTAGATAAGATTTTTTAGGATACTTAAACCGGAGGATCACCAGTATTTATTTAGATAACTTAAAAAATTGGTACCTTTTTTAAAAATTATCTTTAATTTGAAATTTAAAATGACATATTTTATAGGGCTGCAGATTGGAACTTGGCCGAACCCTCATGGACAGGTCGTTTGAGACTGGTTTCAAAAGGAAATGAATGCGCTATTAAATTAGAAGATAGAAATACGGGTGAATTATTTGCAAAATGCCCTATCGAAACATATCCTGGAATAGCTGTGGAATCTGTGACAGATTCATCTCGATATTTTGTTCTACGCATCCAAGATGACAATGGTAAGGGTTTTGCAATGATTTTGTTCTGTACAAATAAAGGAATCAAATACCATCTGTTAATATACTGACATAAGCAACTAAATAGCTTGCTATGTTAGTAACATTAAATGAACATTAATTTAAATGTAGGAAATTAAATATGTATTAACTAATAATTAGTAGAATGTCATTCAAAATTAATTAGAAAATACTTTGTAAAATCAAAAATATGGAAATCGTGCACTTTTGATTACAATGATCTGCTTATAATTATTCTAGTTTTTTGGGAGTCCATCAAGAAAAGGTAATTTGTTTGATTGATGATTTATTTGATTTTCTTGATGTATTAGTCATTAAAATATAGACACTTTAGACTTTGACATCCAGAGAAAGGAAACCACTACTGTGAGTTGAATTTCGATTGACCCACACCATAGTTTTCCACAAAAAAAAAGTGTTTCAATTTCCTGGTTCATAGATTAATACAGTTTTCCTTAAATAAAGAAAGATACAACAGAAAACTTGAATATATTAAAAATGAAGCTAGGTATAATGGTTACTCTCTCTGTTTAGTGGAGAAACTAGTCAATAAACATAAAGCAAAGAAAATGTTAGCAGAATCTATGGCTTTCAGAAAAGATATACCAGACAAAATCGTCTGTTTACCATTTGATCTGCAAATTACGAGATGGTTTAATAGCATTTTTAAGAAATCCAATTTACAGCTAACATTTTCTACAAAAAAAAAATACATTAAAAATTTGCTAGGTAACCCATGGGATAAAGACAAAACCACAGAAGTGTCAGGAATCTATGAGACAGGTTGTAAGGATTGTGAACTTAAATATGTTGGTCAAACTAAAAGAACTATTAAAATTAGATTTAAAGAACATTTAGCGTAACTGAGATATGGCACTATTGATAAGTCATGTATTGCTCAGCATATTTGGGATAATAATCATCATGTAGATAAAGAAAATCTCAAGTTAATCAAAAATGTCAGGCAGTCGCGTCAGCTAGATGTTTACGAAAGTATATATATCGTTAGAAATTTGAACAAAAATGTTTTTATGAATAGAGTGGGTCCGGTTCTACATAGTCCATTGTTCAAACTGTTATGTTAATAACCAGCGTGTCCTTAGAAGGAACATTTGATAACGACACACAGTAGTACAAATTACAGGCTTTTAAAACTCAACAGTGGAGGTCTGTCTGTATACCTTCCTAGAGCAGTCTGTTTGTGTTCGCAACTGCTTGGCAACTAACATATAAATAGTAGTTCTAGTCCATTCATTAGTTTATTCATCCCTCTGATGACTGCAAAAACATCGTCCACATAACGAAAACAAACTCTAGGAAAATAGTCATTTTCGTTTGCTAGGTCTGTTTCAAATCTACTCATGAAAAGGTCTGCAATGAATGGGGAAATGCAGTCGCATCAGCTAGATGCTTATGAAAGTATATAAATCGTTAGAAATTTGAACAAAAATGTTTCGATGAATAGAGTAGGTCCGGTTCTATGTAGTCCATTGTTTGAACTGTTATCTTAATAACCTGTGTGTCCTTCTTAGAAGGAATATTTGGTAATGACGTACAGCATAACAAAGGCAAGTATGCAGTTTAAATTACAGTGATTTAAGACTCAACAGTGGGGGTCTCTCTGTATACCTTCCTAGAGCACGCTGTTTGCAACTGCTTGGCAACATATAAATAGTTCTAGTTTTTATTTACTTAGTCTATTCATCCATCTGATGACGCTAACTTTGTTAGCGAAACGATCGTCAGGTCTAAAAACTGTATTGTGATGAATTGGTTTCTCCAAATTGTACTTATTAGTGCTCATCACAGGTTCCAATCTTCACTCATTCAACTATATATCTATTGCATTAGATTTTTATATATCCAAGGGTTTAAAATTTCATGAATATCACTAAAGTCAATGATGGAAAAATTAAGTAAATTAAGCAATATTCAAAACATGTAACTACTCACTAAAATAGTGTATTACAGTAGTAAATAGTAAATTACTGTAGGAAGTCACAAATAATTACCCAATTTTGGTGAACCCCTGTACGTGTCTTTCTTTCGTAAATAGCTTGGTTTGTTCCATTGATAGAAATTTTCAGAAAATATTTTGGTTTCCTTGTGTAAAATTTTTAAATATCCACAGATAATAAAGTTAATTTAATAAATATAATTCACAGGTTGCCTTCATAGAAACTACATCACATACCAAATTTGAAGATTTTAGATTAATGAAAAATTGGATTATTAGCATTTGAAAATTGTTTTTAAACGTTTTGCTATGACAAATTTGTTGTTTAAAGTTATGAATAGCATTATAAGTATTGATACAATGAAGCCAAGTGAAAAAATAAATATATTATTGCCTTAACTTAAAATAAAGTGCTCAGTGAACAGAGTATTGCTTTTTTAAAGAACCAAAAAGCAACCTTGTTTGAAATGAGCATTCAAGACAAGTTATGATTTGTTTGCATGTACTTTAATGATATATTAAACAGTATAATGTATGAAATCAGTTTTATATTGTAATTTTTGTCTATTTTTACATTAAAGTTGGTAGTTTTATTGGTGTGCAATGTTCCTTTACATTTTTAAAATATATTAGGGAAAATGATTTTTTTTTTATTAATTGTTGTTGCCCTTACTTGGTAAAACCGTTCTGTACTAAATACAGATGTAGAGAATACTTATCTGTCCTCACAAGTGTTTGTTGTCTGCCCTGTAACCAGTTTTGCGACATGAGGGCAACATCAAACAGGAAAACTTTTTTTTTTTATATGTCTGATGATGCTGTCAAGCAGCGAAACCAGTTACATAGCAGAAAACAAACACTTGTGAACCCAGAGAAGGAGTCTCTACATCTGTATTTAAAATATTTATTTTTTTATAGGAAGAACTGCATTTATTGGTATAGGTTTTGGTGACAGATCTGATTCTTTCGATTTAAATGTTGCCCTACAAGACCATTTTAAATGGTTGAAGAAGGAAAAACAAATCAGCGAAGAACCAAGTGGTCCATCTTTAGATTTAGGCTTTAAAGAAGGAGAAACCATAAAGATTAATATGAAAATAACAGTGAGTATTGCTATATTACATTGGTCTTAATTAGGTTTTTTTTTCGAGATAAGGCACTGAAATATTTTTTGTACACACCTTAGATTAGCTCGTTTTGTATCAAAAAATCTTGTGTTAGTGCATTTTTTCATTAAGAAAAGTCACGAATACGGAGGTAACGAGGGTGAGAGTTGAAAATTGTTTTTAAATTAGCGTGAATTCGGGCCTCTAGAACCCATATCCAAGGTCCGTTGTATGTATGTATGCGTGCGTACGTGCGCGCGTGTGGGTGTGTGAGCGAGCATACTCTTGCACAACGTCAAAATGACAGATGACATTAAATTAAAAATGTGATTGTAAAAGCTATAGTTTTTTATGTGGGATATTCAATATATTTAAAAAATAGACTATATCTGTAGCTTGACGAACGGCCCCAATTAAAGTTCCAGACTGAAAATGGAGTATATAGTGGAAAGATCAAGGTTTAAGGAAGGCAATAAAGAAATTTTGATGGAAATATCGTTTCTAGAAAGAAAATATGACGTTTTTGCCAAACCGTGATTTGACAAGTTTCATATTACGTATAACAATATGAGAATATACGAAAGAATGAACTAAATATTGTAAACAAAATAGGCTTACGTCTCTATAAAAACGATTTTAAAACAGTTTGTTAATTCTGTATTTAGCTATTTACTTAATTTTTACTCAGTATATATATATATATATATATATATATATATATATATATATATATATATATATATATATATATATATATATATATATATATATATATATGAATAGATCTTTAGATTTAGTTTTTAGTAATCTAGATAACATATGTGTTGGTACGTCATTGGATTCGATTTTTCCTGCTACTGCACATCATGTGCCCCTGGACATTTCTTTTTCACTTGAGACTCCTCCAACTGAACCCTATGAAGAGTATTTTTATGACTTTCGTAATGCCGATTATTATGCCATGAATTATTTTCTTTCCGAGTTTGACTGGGAATATCTTGAGTCATTGGAGATAAATGATGCTGTGAAATGCTTTTATGACGTTCTGTTTAATGCTGTGGATCGGTTTGTTCCATTTAAGAGATGTAAAAAATCATGTTTCCCTCCTTGGTTTAGTGTCGAGCTTAGAGGCATGATAACTGAGAAGAAGAGGGTACACAGTCAATATAAGAAATATGGTAGAATAGATGATTATATTAGGTTTTCTGGTCTCCGGGAGGAATGTAGGAATCTTCGTGATACCTGTTACAGAAATTTTATTGCTTATACTGAGAATAATTTTGAAAACAATCCGGGTTCTTTCTGGTCTTATATTAACAAGTTGAGGATGGTTCATGATCTTCCTGAGGCTATGTATTATGATGATGTTAGGAGTGATTCTTTGCATGATTCGGTGGGTCTTTTTGCTAGTTTTTTCTCATCTGTGTATGAGGGTCAAGCTGAGAGTGTCCGTCCCGATCCTCTTTTGCGTGAGTCGGTAAATATGACTGTGCCTAGTAGTACTTCTGCTGATATCGTTGACCATATCTGTGGTTTGAAAGATAAATTTACTTACGGTCCAGATGGAATCCCCTCCCATCTGTTAAAATCTTGTGCCTTCACCTTGGCAATTCCACTGAGGTTTCTCTTTAACAGGTCTTTGTTGTCTGGCGAGTTTCCACATGTTTGGAAACATTCTTATTTGATGCCCGTTGATAAGCAGGGGCCAAAGCATTTGGTTACTAATTATAGAGCTGTTTGTATTCAGTCAGAGATACCTAAACTACTTGACTTTTTTGTCTCTAGACATATAACTTGGGAATGCAGACATGTTTTCGTCGAACAGCAGCATGGTTTTCTTAAAGGAAGATCTACAACAACCAACCTTCTTCTTTACCAGAATATATTGGTCTCAGCTTTGGAGGATAGGTTACAGGTTGATTCGGTGTATACAGATTTCTCCAAAGCGTTTGATAAGGTTAATCACGCCTTATTATTGTCAAAACTTGCATTGCTGGGTTTTAATGCCAATTTGTTGTCTTGGGTACGCAGCTTCCTTACGGGTAGATCCCAGAGTGTAAAGATCAGAAACTTCATTTCTGATAGTATTACTGTTTCTTCAGGCGTTCCTCAGGGTTCACATTGTGGACCAGTCCTCTTTAATCTTTTTATCAATGATGTCATACATTCACTTAAGCATAGTCAGATTTTGATGTTTGCTGATGATATCAAAATTTTCAAGATTGTTCGTTCCAGACAGGGCGCTTTACTTTTACAGGAAGACTTCAATCCTTTTGCTCGGTGGTGTGGTGACAATCTTCTGACTCTGAATGTTGATAAGTGTTTCTGCATTACATTCACTAGAGCTCAGTTTCCCATTGATTTTGTGTACTTCGTAGGCTCTAACGCTTTACAGAGGAAGGAAATGATTAAAGACTTGGGCATTGTATTGGCTAGGGAATTATCTTTTAAGGATCACATAGAATACATAGTATCTAAAGCATATAAAATGTTAGGATTTATTCATAGATCAACTCTGGATTTTTTATGCAATAGCTTGAGAAGACTGTATTGTGGTCTGGTTCGCTCTTTGTTGGAATGCTCTTCTGTAGTCTGGAGTCCGAATTACAATATTTATATCAATCAGATTGAGGCCATACAAAATAGATTCTTGAGAATTTGTGCTTACAGAATGGGCTTGCAGAGAAATGATCTTAACTTTTCTTATTTGCGAAATCGGCTGCACTTGCAGTCACTCAGTGGTAGAAGGATTGTCAGTGATGTTTGTTTTCTGCATAAATTATTAGTGAATAAAATTGATCGTCCTTCTTTGCTTGAGTTAGTCTCTCTAAGGATTCCGGACCGCACGAGAGCAAGGGAGGTTTTCGTGGTTCCCTTCCATCGAACCAATTATGGCTTTTTCAGTCTAATGTCTAGAATAACGAGAGCTGCAAATGAGTATTCGGAGCTCTTGGATATGTTTCATGATTCTGACCGTTCAATTAGAGGCATTTTGAGAGGTGTTATTGATTGAATTTGTCATACTGGTTATGTTTTACTTTTTTGTTATGTTCTCATTATGAGATAGGTTATTTAAGACTAATGTAGTTTTAGATGTTCTTATGATTATTGTAAATGGTGGATCCGTTGAATAAATAAATAAATAAAGATATAATACCATGTAAACAAATGCTTGCTAGTTCCATTGGCTGAGGGGTACAATGTTCGCCTGACGACGCGACTCATCCACGGGCCGGTGTTCTATTCCCGCATGATGCACATGTAACGTCTTGTTTTGTTTCAATAAGTTTAATATTTGTTAGAAACAATATTGTCCAGATTTCATATGTTTGGGCCAAGGTATCATTTTTCTTTAAAGCGCCTGGATAATTTTTTATTGTTTATAAAAAAAGAAGAGAATTTCTTTTTGAAAAACTTTTGTTGTTGGAAAAACCGGTTCGGTTAGGTTGACTGAAACGAAATAATCGAATTGTCTCAAAAGGAGCTGGAACACAAGATTAAAATATTTTAGTGAATTTTCTTAAAAAAAATTCACTAATGAGGAGATCTCGACTTTTGAATTTTGAAAAAATTTCTTCAAATGACCGCTATTTAGGACCCCTGGAACCCAAATCCGAGGTCAGTTTCAGACTTTATATGTTTATATATATATATATATATATATATATATATATATATATATATATATATATATATATATATATATATATATATATATATATATATATATATATATATATATATATATATATATATATATATATATATATATATATATATATATATATATGTTTATATATTTATGTGTCACACCTGTAACTAAAAAAATAATGAACCGATTTTGATGATAAAATTAGGTGAGTACCTTCCTTTTGCGAGTGGCTTGGATAGGTTTGTTAGCCAGGAAAATCTGCCGAGGTTTTCCCGGAAAATTTTGTGTTTTCCTTCGAAAAAAATCGAAAAAAAAATATATCTCCGGAATTAACAAAGTAAGGGCAACGAAATTTGGTACACGGGTTTATATCATTATAGGTAACCTACCTACCAAAATTTAGCGCTGTAGATTAAAGGGCAAAAAAGTTACAGGCATTTAAAGAAAAATAAATTTGGGTTAACCTCAAAACGTCAAAGTCGCGATTTTAAACGTCAAAATTGTTAATATTTAGGCAATGAACCTGAAATTAATATGATATATGGAAGGAAAATGTCTCAAGAATAATGTTTTACAAAACCTGAGCTCTTAGTTTCAATCGTCATTGTCCTTCATTTTACTAAAATATTCCCAGAAAATTCATTTCAAATAGTCCCTTCCTCTGATGCTTTAGCAGTAGTGTTGGCTATAGAATTTATCGTTTAATGGTATATAATTTTTGTCGAATTTTCGTAAAAAATCATTAAAGCGCAATATATCCGTTATTATGCAAGTTACGAAAAAAAGTTGTATACATTAATTGTAGGGTGTCTTAAGCTACATCTTAAACAATATTTCCACAATTACAGGGTGGCCCATAAATCGTTGGTGATTCAAATGTTCTTTTTTTTAGTGAATTTTTTTAATCGATCACGCCCTATGTTATTGCATTTTTGTATTTTCCATCGAAATATAATACATATTTGTAAGAAAAGAAATTCGGGACGCAGCAAGTGCGTTATGGTAGCGAATTTTCATTAAATGCTTAAAATTTTGAATCAATTTGCTATTAACCTATAAGGTTGACCAGAAAACCTGTTTTTCGGGAACAATTTAAGTTTACTTTCGGAAATTTTTGTACATTTTCAAAAAATAAAGTTATTTTGATGAAACATGGTACATTGGTTCTAATATATAGATTATACTGGTAACCAAATTTGGTGCCTGCTTTCTTTAAAACACATATTTGCTATTAAAAACATTTTAATGAAAATTCACTACCATAACGCACTTGCTGCGTCCAGAGTTTTTTTTAAAATAGTGAGATATTGATGGTACCACTTTCCAAAAAATTCTTCAAATGAGCGTGTATTAAGATCTCTGAAATCGATCTTCAATGTCTGTTTAAATTTAAAATATTAATTTTAGTAGTATGCCGTATTAAGTAATAGTGTACAATTCTTATGAAAATTCACTACGATAATGCACTTGCTGCATCCTGAATTTTTTCATCTTCATACAATGAACTTGATAATTGGCATTGCGTACATAGTTTCTGTGACATTTTATTATTACGTAAGATGGTAGTTGACTTTTGTCATTGTGGGATAGATTAGACAGAATCAATATAGGGGGTTTTAGGGTTGTCCGTTATGAACTTTTGGTCAGGTCATTGCACATTAAAGCTCTACACAATCCTCAACTACACTTATAGAAGAATACATTTCAAGATCATCTGCAAAAAGAAGGTGATTAGCCCACAAAACAAAGTTAAGTAGTTAATGAAAAGTAAGAAGAGTAAGCGCCTGAGATTGGATCCCTGAGGGACACCTGAAGTTGTGTAGGTGACAAAATTTAGCCTGCTATCCAAATCAGATCTAGGCTTATCCATAATCGACAAACTTACTTTATTCAATTGTTGACTTACCTGTATATTGTTGTTCTGAAATGCTATAGTTTTAAAAACCTATTTTAATTGTTGTTTTAGAAAAAAGATGGCTCGGAAGGTAGTTCAAGAACGAAACCAAAATCAGGTAACGGAGGGGGTTTAGGATTATTGCCCCCACCTCCCAGTGGTAAATTGCCTCCACCACCAGGTGCTTCACCAGCTGGATCCCCTGCTCATGCCCCTAAGTCTGAAGGTGACTCCTGGGGTGAATTCACATCAGCGCAAAGTAGGTGAGTATCAATCGATTACATTAGTAGGGTTAGGAAATGTATTTCCCGCCGGTTCATAGTTTAAATTTCGTAACATTGCTATTATAGGGGAGGTATAGTTTCATCACCTGTAGGGTTTGAATCAAGCAATTCCTATACTTGAAACGGCCCAGTTTTTTTTAATTTTTTTTTATTTTTTTATTTATTTCAACAAGACACCACGAGGGCTTACAGCCTAAATACTATCGTACCGTGGGTGTTGACAAGGAGGAAAGAGGCAGCTTGTTAATTCTGGACTTGAAGGTTTGGAGGTTCGGAGGAGAAGGAAAAACATGTGTCGGCAAGGAATTCCACAACTTGGAAGTCCTAAAAACATGTGTCGGCAAGGAATTCCACAACTTGGAAGTCCTCGGGACAAAAGAGCGGGCGTAACAAGATGTTCTATGTCTGGTGACCTAGACAGTAAAAGGGTGCATTCGCTCTGTTCCCCTGGTAGATCTGTTGGGGGCAGCAGGTGGGGGAACTATGGAGGAAAGCTCCTCTGAGCAGTGCCCGTGCAGATATCTATAAAAGAGAGAGAGAGGTCACCAACGGCACGTCGGTGGGCAAGGGATGGCAGCCTTTGGGTGAGGGTAGGGTCACCGATGAGACGTATAGCTCTCTTTTGAATGGAGTCTAGGATAGCGAGTGTAGAAGGGGCAGCGGCACCCCAGATGTGGGAGCAGTATTCGAGGTTTGGCCTTATTTGTGAAGTATATAAGGTATAGAGATTAGCTGGTGAAAAGTATTTGCGAGCCCGGAAGAGGAAACCTAATTTCTTAGCAGCCGCTTCTGCAATTGATGTGACATGTTGGTGCCAATTAAGATTTCGATCCACAGAAATGCCAACAAGAGAAAAGGACTCATTACTTTGAATAACTTGGTTGTTCATTGTGATGGGTCTAGGGCTGATGTATCTCTTGTGAGAAAGAAAGCAAGACTTAGTTTTGGTGGGGTTGAATTGTACAAGATTTCTACTTCCCCAGTCTAATATTTTTTGGAGATCCACGGAGATAGAACCCTCCATGAGTCTGCGATCCTCATCTAATTGGGCTAAAGAGACAGGCTTAGAATATTGTATATTTGAATGGAGGGTGCTGTCGTCCGCGTAGCTGTGAACTGGGTTGGATGTGCTCGAGAGGAGGTCATTGATGTGGAGAAGAAACAAGGTAGGGGCTAAAGCTGAACCTTGAGGAACTCCTGCATTAATTGGATACAGTTTAGAGGAATGACCATCCACAACAACAGATATGCTCCTGTTGGAGAGGAAATTTGCTGTCCACATACAGAGTTTTGGTGGTAGGCCATAGGCCGGAAGTTTATTAAGCAGCGCTGCGTGCCAGACCTGGTCGAATGCTTTGGATATGTCTAGAGCAACAATCTGGGATTCACCGTGTTGTTCCATAGACTTGTTCCAAGAATGGGTGACAAAGGAAAGGAGGTTGGCAGTCGATCTGCGCTGACGGAATCCATACTGCCTGTCGTGGATTAGACTGTGTTTTTTAAGAAATTTTAGTAATTCGGTGTTTATATACTTTTCCATCACTTTAGAGACGACTGAAAGGAGGGAAATAGGCTGGTAGTTGCTAAGAAGCGCTTTGGATCCTTTCTTGGGGATGGGTTGTACTCGAGCAGTTTTCCAGTTACTAGGGACTATGCCTTTATTATAAGATATCTGAAACAGACGAGTCAGGACAGGAGCAAGCTCTAGTGCGCATTTTTTGAGAACAATTGCTGGGATCTCGTCAAGGCCAGAGGCTTTCCTGGTATTAAGAGAAGAGAGCATCTTTCGTACCTTTTTAGTTTTGAAAATGATATCCGTCATTTTATGCTCGACATTGGGGACTGTTGGTGGTTGAACATTTGGAGGTGGGTTGAGAGTAGAATTGCCGGCGAACAACGAAGCAAAAAGTTCAGCCTTGCCCAGGGCGGTAGAAACAATTTCATCCCCTGAGACAAGAGGTAGGAACGTGCTTTTGCAGAAATTATTCCCAATAGATTTAGCAAGAGTCCAGAAGGGTTTGCCGCCGTTGGAGCTTAAGAGGACTTTGTTTTTGATGTGGTTATTAAACGAGTTTTTTGCCTCAGAAAGAATGCGGACATAGCGGTTTCTTGCGTCGTTAAATGCTTAACGATTTTCTTGACTGGGATTGTGTAGAAGCGTTTTGTGAGCTTTGACCTTTTCAAGTCTGGCCTTGTCACAGGATTTAGAGAACCAGGGCTTTTGAGTGGCTGAAGAGGTTTTCTGTGTACGTGGGATAAATATTTCCATGCCAGCTTGGATAATTTCGGTGAAGTTTTGTGAGATATCAGAGGGGTCAGGATGAGAGAAGCAGGCAGACGCCCATGGAAATGAGGAAAAGTAATCCCGCATTACATCCCAGTTTGCGGAGTTGTAGTGCCAAACGATACGTGGGTGTGATGGCTGTGTGACCTCGGGTTGCATTGCGCAGGAAGCAGTGACCATGCCGTGGTCTGAGCGACCAAGGGGGGCGGTGACTGATATCTTATAGCATTCAGGTTGTGTAGTAAGAAGGAGATCCAAGGGATTTGAGCTGTGTGTTGGGATATGAGGAAAGTAAGTAGGTTGCTGAACCATATTGGCTAAAGAATTGCTGATTGCAAAGGCCTCCGCTGCTCTCCCTTGTGGATCGGTTTTTGAAGATCCTAGCCATTCCTTATTATGGACATTGAAGTCATCAAGAATAGTGACATCGGAGGAAGGATATTCAGAAATCAGATAGTCAGTTTGAGAACTTTGATGTTTTAACTACCAATTTCTAATTTTAGAATTTCAAATAACCTATTTTAGTAGGAAATATCGACAATTGAATTTAATAATGCACGACCGGGCGACATACGTCGATGGTTACTGTGTGACATTCCAACATCATCACGTCATTTAAACTCCAAAAATTGCATAGCTGTGGGACGCTTCTTTGTCATTGTCAGCATACAAGTGAAAGAAAATAACTGAAAAAAACTGTCTTAAGAAGACAACCTTTACAGCAATAATTTGCACATTTGGAAACTACAATATTTACCTTGCATCATGATTAATATAACGAATAAAAAACTTTACTTACAAGTATCAACAAAGATGGCAATGTGATTTAATTATCTTACAATATAGGTAAAAACCTTTAAAATTTCAACATTTATACAATATTATATAACATAGATACCTTCTATTCGACTCGAACTTCTCAGGTGAAACATAAGTGAATTGTTTTTGGATATTATGTTAAAATATTGTTGGTCCGTTGTCCATGTTTTCAATTTGGTGGTCGTATACACGGTTTTTTATATAACCCCAAAGAAACGCATCCATAGGTGTCAAATCGGGGCTGTTTGCAGTCCATTTAATTCGCGCATATCTTCCGATCCATTCAGGAAACCTTTCATTTAGGTAATTAAGCACAGCACCAATGTTGTGAGGTGGCGCTCCATCCTGTTGAAAAATTATATTTTGTAATATATTTAAAGGCAAATCGTCTAAATATTCTTCAAACTCGTTTTCCAAGAAATCTAAATAGCAGCCTCCACTATAAAAAAATACGGACCGATAACTCAATCGCCTAGGATACCACACCACACATTCACGGATTGTCACCCTTGGAACTTAAATTCCCTATAAGAATCTGGATTCTCTCTTGCCTATTGTCTGGTATTTTTTCGGTTAAACAGGCCACTAGTAGAAAAGGTATACTCGTCAGGCCATAGAACTGTTTTCAAAAAATTGTTATTTATGTTTATTCTGTCTAGAATCAGTTGACAAAATGCGACCCAATCATCTTTTTGCATTTGGGTAAGCTTTGTAGTCTGTTTAATCTTATATGGCTTTAGATTCCATTTTCTTAATGTTCTTTGGACTCTACTGTATGAAGTTCGCTGAATATTTTCTTGTGTTGCTCGTAATGTCTTTGAAATGATTCTTATGGAATTGTTTGGATTCTCTTCTATAGCAAGTAAAATATTAAATTCTGCATTTTCATCTAGGTTCACAGCAGTTCTTTTTCTCCTTTGTAAATTTGACGTTTCTTGAAAGGTCCTATATATATAGATGTGAACGTTTTTCGAGTTGGGACATGCATACCGGGATTATATTCTATCATATTTCTATTGGCAGCGCGACAATTTAAATTATTTTTAATATAATAACTTAAAATAACTCATGTTTCTCTGCCTGAGTACGGCATTTTTACTTACTAAACAATACAACTACAACAATATTGACAGAATGTCACTGTCAGTTATTTGTTTTCAATTAAAAGCGTGGTATCCTAGGACTTCTTCATTTGTAACAATTGTTTAATCAAATTTGTGATGATAATGTTTCAAATGCGAATATTTCAAAAACTATTTATTTTAAGTATACGGTATGTTATATATATTATGCTTAGAATTTTACGAGGAATCGAAAAATAAATACATATATAGGGTGATCCATTGAAAAAAATGATCTTTTTGGTTTTCCCTGTATACTAATCATTTTTCAAATATTTTTTTATACGTAGAAAAAAAGTATTTTTTAGCACCTACATAACTATACTTTTATTTTTTTTTGGGACACTTAAAATAACAAAGTTAAAAGGGGCGACATTATAAAGAATCACCCGATACATCTGTATATAAGTTAATAATAATAGAATCTATAAGTTCTTACATTGTAATGGATTGTTTTTTTTTTTTTCCAGTGCTCCACAACAAGTTTCTCCGGCATCGAACAGTAATTGGGTACAGTTTTAGATGTTAGATAGAGGTTTATTGTATAATATACTTAATGGATATAAATTTTATTGTTCTCTGTTCCGTGGATCTTTAGTTATTTAAAGATCATCATAAATCATATTGAAAATATCATGTTTTATCAAGATCATAGGTCGGTTAATAAATGTGTATTATATTAATATAGAAAGAATGTTCTTCATTTGGGGAAAATATAAATATAATATGTTATACTTTTAGACTAATAATCTAATTATAAGTGTTACAGATTACTTGTGTTTATAAGATGCAATTATACTAAATGTTATTTCTGGTGTTGTTTTTAATTTTTCATTTTAATGCACTGTTAGCTGTAGTTATTAGCTAGAGATTCATTATTTACTTAATCTTACAATCGTAACGACTTATTAAGCATTATTGCATAAACTTTTGTGCATATTTTATATTGTTGATAACAAAACCAAATTGTCACATTCCAAATATCTCTCAGTTTCTCACTTATGGAAAATAAATTATTTCATTGAATTTTCGTTTTATTTCAATTGTATACTCTATGATGTGGTGATACAAAAGGGTCGTAACTTTGACAGGGTACCCAGCGACCTGGAAAACCTGAAAAAATCAGGGAATTTGAAATAACCCCTAAAATGACAGGGAAATTCGTGATTTTGCTCAAATGTCATGGAAATCGTTCAGTAGACCTGGAAATTATATATTTGTAAAATTGTGTCACTAGCAGATTTATTTTTATTTCATGTAATTATATTATATGAATTTTTTTTAAATAAATATTTTCTCCTAGGGCTGCTGTTTGGTACATTAATTGAAACCGCCAATGAAAGTGTGACATGTCATATGGCAATATAATATAGTGTCTTCTTTATCTATCTCAAACATGTCTTATTCGTTTATCTCACTTGGGATGCTCTTCCTTGAATGCATAAAATGCAAAATGCGTTCTAGCTATTGGCGGCGTAAAGCTGCGTGAATGTGCTTATTATATTTAATATATTTTAACCTTTATGTAACAGAATTGAAGTTGGAGTGTACATATTTGGCATTTGTATATGGGCATTTGTATTGTAATCCAGAAGAGAAAAGTTTATCATTGCAATGCATTGTGTATGATAGTGTAAAGAAATTATGAAATGTGGGAAATATAGCAATCAACGATATAAGCTGTCGCGAACTTTCAATAATTCATATCATGATTTTCTTAAGCAGTTACTGCAAAAACGTGTAGTAATTCAGTAATTTAACAGGTAGAAATTCATCACGTTTCTGTATTACTTAACAGAATTAACCATTTTTATGTTTTTGATAATGATTTTTAAAAAAATCAGATTTTTTTTTTTTTATAACAAAGGATTCAGAGATGTGTGTTGTTCATTACGAGTATTATGAAAAAAACACTTGGGCCTGGAAATGTCAGGGAATTTGATTTTTTATTTCTGCTGGGTACCCTGCTTAGATTATGGAATATGCTTTTAATTTTTGAAGAGCTTCTTGGCTTATTCAAAACACTGTGCGAGTTCACCAGGCACCAGCAGCTGCATTATGTGAAATAATGTTGAAAAATGTAACCCTAGGCCTCGGGCCTTTTTCTTGAGGCCTAGGGTTGAACACACTGAGACCTCACAGACGATCTCCGGTGAGATTTGGGGAGTAAGCAGATTGAGGCCCTGTAATTGAGCTACAACAACCCAACTCACATTTGTCCACCGCTCTAAGGAGTAGGCAGATTGAGGCCTTAGAGTGTCCTTACATATTTCCTTTACTCACCTTTGTCCACCACTCTAAGGAGTAGGCAGATTGAGGCCTTAGAGTGTCCTTACATATTTCCTTTACCCACCTTTGTCCATCACTCTAAGGAGTAGGCAGATTGAGGCCTTAGAGTGTCCTTACATATTTCCTTTACCCACCTTTGTCCATCACTCTAAGGAGTAGGCAGATTGAGTCCTTAGAATGTCCTTACATATTTCCTTTACCCACCTTTGTCCACCACTCTAAGGAGTAGGCAGATTGAGGCCTTAGAGTTTCCTTACATATTTCCTTTACCCACCTTTGTCCACCACTCTAAGGAGTAGGCAGATTGAGGCCTTAGAGTGTCCTTACATATTTCCTTTACCCACCTTTGTCCACCACTCTAAGGAGTAGGCAGATTGAGGCCTTAGAGTGTCCTTACATATTTCCTTTACCCACCTTTGTCCACCACTCTAAGGAGTAGGCAGATTGAGGCCTTAGAGTGTCCTTACATATTTCCTTTACCCACCTTTGTCCATCACTCTAAGGAGTGGGCAGATTGAGTCCTTACATATTTCCTTTACCTCTTGAAAATGGCCCCAAAACAGGAGCCGAAACGTCGAGTTTCCATAAATTCTGGATGCGGTTTAACCCGAGAACCAAGTATGTCTCACATTAAAGACAGCGGAAATCTTTTTGAATATATATATATATATATATATATATATATATATATATATATATACATATATATATATATATATATATATATATATATATATATATATATATATATATATATATATATATATATATATATATATATATAGACAGTGTGTATCACTTTAAGTGGCTACAATGATTATTTCATAACGGATCGGCTGATTTTGAAAAAAATAATTAAAACAAAGTACTTCAAAAGCTACACATTCTGGTATGCAATATTTTGAGATTCGCTTTTTCCATAGCCTACTACGCTAACAAATGAGATCCCATAAAATGACAAGCATATTAGGCATTTTTTTACGAAAAAACAAATATCACGATCAATTTAGGCATATCTGTAAATCATTATTTTACAAAAAAATTTAACACCTTGTATCTTGGAAACAATGCATTTTAGCACCTATGTTTATGGGAACTTTTTTTTCATAAAATGACCTGGGAAATCAACCCGTTAAATATTGCCCCGTCTTTTTTAAACACCCTGTATATAATAGACTGGAGATGAGATTAGCAGCTTTGTAAGTGCCGTTCGATAGATAAAACGAGTTTGGATACAGCGATTCTATATGTGGAACATTAAATTTTATTGACTCATGTAGAGAGCGACAATCAAGAGCTGAACTGATAATTTTCAAAAGAAACACAATACTGCTGCACCGTCTTCTGTCCTCTAGGCTAGCCAAGTTAAAGCGCTTCAATAAATCACTCTGTGGATAGCCAATGCACAGGTATGACCATCAATTGAAAAACTAAGGAATTTCATAAGCTTTCTTTGAAGGCTATCCAATGTGTACCAAGTACGCCAGAGACCAAACTACCGAAGCACATTCAAGACGGGACCTCACCTGTGCCTTGAAGAGGAGGATCAATGTTTCGTGAGATGTAAAATCCTTCCTATTCCTAATTATAAAGCCTTATACGCAGAGTTTATAATGAATTCATGATGCCGAAGTAAGAGCATAGGGTCAAAAATTACTCCAAGGTCACGAACTGCCAGGACATACCAAGCTATGTCCATGCAATTGGTAATCAAATAAAATTGGCTGTTTGTTCCGACTAAAGGACATTATACAGCACTTGGCAACATTTAAAGTAAGGGCATTCTCACATCACCACACAGAAAACTTCAAAAGATTGCTCTGTAGGTGTATGCAGCTGTCAACACTCCTAACTTCTGAATACATTTTGATGTCGTCTGCGTAAATTAGGTAAGACACATCTAATATCTGTGACGCTTGGTCAGTAAAAATATTAAAGAGAAGAGGACCCAAAATGGGCCCCTGGGGGACTCCAGATGGTTCGTCATAAGGTTCAGATTTAAAGCTTCGAATCTGAACAAATTGTTTCCGACCCCTCAAATAAGATCCTAAGGTTTTTATCAATTGGTTATTCAAACCGAAATAATGAAATCTATTTATAAGAATAGAGTGATTGACTATCAAAGGCCTTTGATAGATCTGTGTATATAACATGTACCCGTGGCGTATCGTTGGGCCACACATCGTAAAGTCGACACTACAAAAGAGCGCCGATTCGACTTAGAATACCGCTTTTTCAGTATTTGTCTGGTCGACTGGGTCTAATGTTGATCTCTGCTTCATATTTAGTGGCAAAACGTGAGATATAAGCGAAATTGAAATAAAAATACCAATTTACGTACTCTTTATATGTTTAAAATGGCTTACATAATAAAGTTATTTGTGTAAAAAAATATGTTGAGTTATTAGATACAAATAAACATACTTATGTGTAATTGATTGTTATATATGTAAATATGTATGAAACTCAATCCTAACTCACCTTAATGAAAAGGTCATTTTCTAATAAATAAAAAATCGATTGATACAAGATTTTATTCCATATTTTAATTACAAAAATGTGATTTAAAGTGAAGCCACATATTATTAAGCATTTATTTTCAAGAAAGTTATCTTTGATGGCATCTACTTTTTCATATTTTATAATGTATAGTTGCACAATTGTATAATTTATGGTTGCGAGGGCAGAAAGTTAAGTACTTCTTTTTTTAAAAATGCATATAGGCAATGAAGAAAAAATCATTAGAGATTGAATATGTGGTCATGCCTTTAAAGTTATTTGTGTAAAAATTTTTTTTTGAGTTAGATATAAATAAATACCTATACTTATGGATAAATCGTTGTTTTTGAAGAAGATATAAATAGTTGTAAGCCTGAATTACAATGTCCACACTCAAAGGAACTATGGAGAATGACAGGCAGTTCTGTTATTGTCGTAAAACAAGCGAATGATGTTTTATTCAATTTTTTCATTAAAACAATTTGATTTAAAGAAAAACCAGATTTTCATAAACTTTCTATTTTCTTCTTTTATTGCCAAATATTTTCAAAAAAGCTGTCTTACATTATTTCTTAATGCTTTTGTTGGCGGCAAATTTATTTTTCAAAATTTATTATGCCTTTTTTTAAAATAGTGAACAAAATAAACAAGGAAAAAGCTGTTTTTCATATTATTTTTTAATGCTTATTTGCTGCAAATATATTTTTCTAAATTTATTATCGAGAGCGAAAGGTTTTAAAAATATTTCACTACCATAAAATAATAATTATATATATATATATATATATATATATATATATATATATATATATATATATATATATATATATATATAACAAAAATTTTAGATCATTTATATGAACACTCACTTCCATAGCACACTTTGTCGCGTCCAGACTTTTTATTATGAGTAGCAGAATGTTCGCCACATTATTGTACACTTATTTTCTTATGCTGATTGTATTTTGACGCATTCACTGTTTTTGGAATACCTAGTAACACTTGAATTCTTTATAAACTCAGTGGGCAGTTCGCCTGACATATAAGATTTCTCAATGTGCATATTTTTATAATATTCATTGATAACAAATTAAATTGTCCGGTTATTAATAATAAATTGACAGATAAATAAGGTTGGAACTGAAATGGTCTCAAAAACTTTTAAAAATGTTAATTACGATTTGGGCATATACTTACTATTTTAGTTTAAGTATTTTTAATGAAAATTCGCTGCCATAACGCACTTGCTGCGGCCACATTTTTTGTTATAGACAAACCTTATTAAGGCGACTTTTATTAATTTTTTCAAATATATCAGATTCTCGCTTATTAACATTGGAAATATTTTTATAACTCTGCAACAAAGCAGTTGCTGTATCTAGATTTTTTTTTATACTTTTATTTACTATTTACTATTTTTTTAAATAAAACTCGCTACCACAAATAACTTGCCGCATACAAGTTTTTTAACAAATATTTACTGTTTAACAACAGGATTTTTTTATGCAAATTTGTTACCATTACACATTTCCTGCGCCCACACTTTTTTCTTATTGCGAATCAACAAATCTTATCAAGTGCCTTTTATTAATTTTTCTCAAGTATCGGAATAAATGTGTGCTTTTTTGAAGGCTTCACTATATATGTATCAAGATTTTTGAAGATTCTAGCTGAATGGGAAGGATTTAAGATTTGAAATGAATGAAAACCTTTTTTTTAATACTTTTATTTACTACCTATTTGATTACCAATTTTTTTTATTAAAACTCGCTACCACAACAAATTCGCTACCAAAAGGCACTTGCTGCGTCAACACTATTTTGTTATAGCAAATGGATCTCTTATTAGGTGCCTTTTATTATTTTTTTTCAAATATCATAAAAGCTCTGTTAGTTTGGCTATTTAGGTTTTCTTAAAATGGTCTTATAAATTCAAAACAAGGATTCTTTTAATTTAATCATAGGTATACTATATCAACACGCAAAGGTGTTAAGCAAATTGCCTATTCCATAAACTTTCAGCACTTCCGTGATGAATTACAGTCGACCAATATTTGTGTACGTCCGCCTAAATGGATTGGTGTATGCAGGGGTTGCATACATGTAGGCGATGTCGGTCGAACAGTTTACCTATTGCCCGAGCTATTATACTGTGCTATGTGCTTTTGTATTCTAAACTAATTGTGACCAGAACTGAAAGCACGCCCATCAACGAAATAGTCGACAAGTATTTTTGTACATTCACATTAAATAAGGACTGGACTTAATTCATGTGTAATACAAATACGATATACGAGATATTTGCTAAGGGCATGCTATGGATTTTAAACAACTGAAAATTTATTTAATTAACCGCATTATATGCTTTTACTTAAATTCGGACTGTAAGGCAAACCTTCATTCACCACTGTGCCAAATGTCTTACTTTGAAAACACTTCTATCATCTCTACTTTAGCTTTATTATCCATCACTTTTAGAACTTTTTTTTACTTTTAACACGTCTGTCTATTTCCGTGACTATGGCCAATCACAGACGACCGGGGCAGTTTTACCTAACTATCCTGGAAATTTTGTCAAACCCCTGCCTTTCTGGACCAAGAGTTTTGCGCCCTCTCCGAAATGCAGAACTTGCAGACTTTCAACTTGCTCAAATACAATGCCCCAACCTTGGTTGATGGTAATTTTACAGTATGTACTGAAAAAGTAAAAGGGGAACACTGGGAATCGAACCCAGCACCCTTCGGTTCAGAGGCACACGTTCTTACCACTGCACCACAGAGGCTCTACTTTTAGAACTTCATTTAGCATATTTTAACAAATAGTTAATGTTGGTCTGTTGCTTCTAAATCAATGTTAATTGTTTGTGAAGAAGTTATTGTTCTAAAAAAAAAACTTGGCTAATATTCGTTTTATAAGTGTCAAAAATTATGGAAATAACAGAGACGATTAAAATGGGTCTGTAGTTATTGTATCTATTGTTGTCACTCTTATATTGGACATACTTTTGCAAACTTCCACAAATTTGGAAACATGTCTTCACTACAGCATTTTTATTAATTATTTAAATTAGTTGCAATACAGCATCTATTAATTATCTAAGCTTGTGGGCTGCTTATTTAATGTTTTATCTATTTTAATATTTTTACTGAAAGCCCATGCACATATTTTGAAATTCTAGGTTTTAAGAAACTAACTTTCTCTGACGCCTCTACTAGGTTCTAATAAAAAGGGATCAGTTGGGTTTGGTTGCACGATGTGACTCCTTTTTAGGCAGGAGTATGCTACATGACATGACAGAAAATAACCTGCAATTAAAAAATCCAGTATTTTAAGAAAAAATACTATTAATTAAACATAACTTGGGCATGTCTCAGTCTCAAATATAGGTTTGTAAACTGAATTGTCCTATATATTTGAATGTTTACTTATTTACATCAATAAAAGCAAGAATTTTGTTTACATAAGAATTTCCTTTTTAATATAAATAAAAAGAAATATTTTTTTTACTAATTGTTTTAACTAATACTTAAAAATCAATTGATTTATACTCTCCTAAACAAACTGCCAAAGTAAAGATTATATTACATGTATTTCTATTGATTTGTACACTAATTGTACAGATGTTATGGTTAATATATAACTATGGTTGTAATATGGTATTTTATTACAAATTAAGTTTAAGATCCTTGAAACCCCTAGAAGCATAGTCAGCACCCACATGTCTATCGGAAAGTGCAGGATAATCAGGATCACCTTCCACCACAGCTTTTCTCGAAACAATGTAACGCCATCCACCTTGCCTGGTCCAGTCATTAGAATTGTACTTGTAATAGTACATTCCCATGTATATGCCTGCAACTGCAATTAGGCCTTTTCCTAAGCAATATCTATACAGGAGAGCTCTTTGTTTACCTAGAGCAGGCTCCAAGGTTTTCTGCAATTGATCTAGTGGCCAGCGATAAAGTCTTCGTATAGGGTTGTGGGTAGCTTGGTACATTTCTGGCACTTCCCTTGGTTCATTTGGAGACAGTATTTGGTCTTTTAACCATTGCTTCCGATACGCTCTTTCTTCATCGGTCATTCCAATAAGTCGTTCCCTTATGTTGGCCGTTCGGCCTTGTATGGACATGGGTTTTACACCACCCCCTGTATCTGATGCTTTCACCATTTTCAAAGATTATTTTAAATTACGTAATTTTCTGTTTGGAAATCACCCTTTAGAGGTTAATTCCTTAACGGATGACAGTGACAGTTATTGTTATTTTTATTATTATTTTCACCACTACCACAGGACATAGGAAACTACCAACCACGACAAAGGACAAGACAAGGATTGACTAGTTACTAAACAGCATTTCTAAGACTATTGACTAAAGATACCTTTACCATATTTTACTATATAATAGTTTTTGCCTTTACCGTAGCCATCGCCATCGCTGTACGCCTCTACACATGATTCTACTCATAGAGAAAGTTATTCTATGATCCTCTTTTCATCGGAGAATCATTGAATGTTTGTTAATGTAATTATTATTTAACACTACACGATTATTATATATATATATATATATATATATATATATATATATATATATATATATATATATATATATATATATATATATATATATATATTAGTGTGTTTTAACAATTTTTTGTTAAATAAGTTTAATAATTTTATCAATATTTTCTCCACATAAAATAGTATTTTTACAACCAGGCTGAAAATTGTTCAATTAACATAGGGAAAAGAAAGAAATTGGCACAGTCACGTATATTTTATATTTCAGGCGGAAAACTACAAAAAATACATCCATCTAAGTCTTCCATCTTCACACTTGTATTTCTGATTCTATCCAATCTTAGTATCAATAAAATTTTAAATAGTAATTAACAAAGAAAATCAAATCGTAAATGTGGACATTCCCGCGATTCGTGACGGACATAATTAGGTAGCCAGAAATATCAACTGCTCAGAACACTCCCTAATCAACTGACAATAATGTTACCGGTTACCATACCGGTTACCGTCGATAATACCATGATAGAATAACTATAGAGATATGATAATGCGGCTACCTTAGACAACTCCTATTGTCTATAAAGCCTAAGGCGGCTATACCTATTGGTGAATTTTCTTTAAAAAAATTACTATTGAGTTGATCCCGACTTTTGAATTGTAAAAAAAATGTCTTCTAATGAGCGATAATTAGTTTCAATTTTTATATGTTTATATATATATATATATATATATATATATATATATATATATATATATATATATATATATATATATATATGTATCACACCGATAACTCAAAAAATAATGGGCCGATTTTAATTAAATTTTGTGAATACCTTCTTTTTGCAAGTGACTTGGAAAACTCAGCCAGGAAAATCGGCACTGGTTTTTCCGGAAAATGTTGTTTTTCCTTTCGAAAAAAAAAATATCTCCGGGAATAACAAAGTAAGGGCAACCAAATTTCTACGGGGGTTGATATCACTATAGGTAACTACCAAAATTTAGCTCTGTAGGTTAAAAGACAAAAAAAGTTATATGTATTTAAAGAAAAATAAATTGGGATTTTCCTCAAAAAGTCAAAGTCGCGATTTAAAACGTCAAAATTGGTAATATTTAGGCAATGAACCTGACACTAATATGAGCTATGGAAGGAAAATGTCTCAAGAAAAATGTTTTACAAAGCCTGAAGTCTTAGTTTCAGTAGTCATTGTTCTTCATTTTACTAAAATATTTCCAGAGAATTTATTTTAAATAGACCCTTAATATCAGATACTTTGGCAATAGTTTTAGCTATAGAATTTATAGTTTAATGGTATATAATTTTTGTCTAATTTTCGTAAAAAATCAATAAAGCTCAATATATCCGTTATTATACAAGATACGAACACAAAATTGTATTAATTAATTATAGGGTATATTGAGCTACATCTTAAAAAATATTTCTACAATTACAAGGAGGCCCAGAAGTCGTTGGTGATAAAAAAAATTTTTTTTATTCGAACATGCCTTATGTTGTTGAATTTTTGCATTTTCCATCAAAATATAATGCATGCTTGTAATTAAAAAAATTGGGACGCAGCAAGTGCGTTATGGTAGCGAATTTTCGTTAAATGCTTCAAATTTGAATAGCTCAATTTGCTATTAACCTATAAGGTTGACCAAGAAACCAATTTTTTGCGGAACACTTTAAGTTTACTTTCGGAAATGTTTATACATTTTCAAACAATAAAGTTATTTTGATGAAACATGGTACATTATTTTTACTATATGGGTCATACAGGTAACCAAATTTGATGCCTGCTTTCTTTAAAAAAACACACATATTTGGTATTAAAAACATTTCAATGAAAATTCACTACCATACCATAACGCGCTTGCTGCGTCCAGACTTTTTTGTACTGTCACGCACCTGTCGTCATGCGGTATGAGTATAGTTGCACCATAATAGTATGCTGCGGCACAGTGACTTTGACGTTTCATCACACAACTACGAAGGCGTAGAACGGCCACTAGATGAAAATATTTATAATTTCGTGTTTAAAGTCGAAATTATAAATGGTATGTTGCCTGCTGTTATATAAATTGTTTTGTTGATATATTACTTAAAATAATGGAAGAACTCATAGAGTTTTATTTTACACTTGGTTAGCAACAATTGGAAATTGTATCCTGTTTAGCATTAAACCATAATATATGTGTCAATGAACGACACCTAAGACGAAAACTAGGTACCTACGCTAAATCTTCCCGAAGAAAGTAATAATAACACCCGATTCATTATCATCACTGATAGACGCTCTGACATCATTATTTTACATATTTTTGTACCGCATACTCTTCAAAAAAAAAAGACCTCAATTTCATTTTTGATTACAATTATTTTGATTTTTTTAAATTCAATACAACTTCGGATTTAGGGTTTCTGAACCATTTGGAACAAGTTTTTTTTAATTAAAAAGTATCGATTGCATTTTTACCGTACAATTTTGCATCATAGCAGATAACTTCGCATTCTGATATGTAAAATGAATTTTGATCTTATAGAAGAGGCCTTGATAATATTTTATCATTTAAGTAACACCAATTTGGCTAAAATCGTAAAAAAACAAAGGAATTGGTTTTCTTTTGCGCGTTCGCGCGCGCGCACGCGTGTGTGTAGGTATTTATCATTTATGTATCATTATAACTTAAAACGTATTTGACAGATTTAAAAAAATAGATATCTCTGGCAAAGTTCTTGCCCTGATTGTCCAAATTACAGCCGTGAACGGCATGTTTAATAATATAATAAATGCACAAATAGAAAACACGGCTCTTATTTCTGCTCCTAATTCCAGCTTTTAACAGCCAAGCTAGATACTATCGCACGCACAAAAGTAAATCTTGAAAATTAATTACTATTACAATAACCAAAAAGTTGCAATTTCTAAAGAAACCGTAAAAAATGTATTAATATTGGAAAGTGTTTACATTCAAATGATAGCGCCAACTTTTCACTCACCAGAGGACGTCATAGAAGGAGCGGGGCTTAGATTCGATTTAAATTTATGATTTTCATTATTTCTTGAACTCTTGATTTTGAAACCCCTACAGCATCTTGTGTTATATATATGAATTTGTAGAATCTGTTGCTCACTAGCCAGAACCATAAGTTCCTGGGTTTCCTGCTCAGAAACTTTATATTCCTTAGATCCTGGTTATGAAAACGATCCTAAATCAATAAGATTTTTCTTAATTCTCATATATATATATATATATATATATATATATATATATATATATATATATATATATATATATATATATATATATATATATATATATATATATATATATATATATATATATATATATATATATATATATATATATCTTTAAAACGACTCTTCTTCTTATTACGTAATCTAACGGCCGGGCAGCGTAAATACAAAACCCTGTATAGTACAGAGCGCGAGGTTCGCGCGACGCTCTGTATCACTCAGGGCTTTGTTTATGAATACGCTACGTTGCGTCAGACAAATCGCAGTGCGATACAGAGCGACCTTGAAAATCCCGCGTCCCGCTGAATTGTAATCGTAATAATAATTAGTTACTAGTTGCATAGTTCACGTGCACATTGTTATATGTTATAATTTCTGTTTTGTCTTGATTTTATCACATGCACCATGGATGAAGCAACCTTAAAAAGTTTGTTCGGACGTTTGTGCATCTGAAAAAACTCCAATTTATTTTCTACAATGAACCCTAAAATTGCTTTTTGTGATTGTCCATCAGGCACAGGTGGCAAATTCTGTAAACACCTATGCGCAGTAGAACAAAAATTTGGTATATTATTTAAAACATCTCCGGTTCAAAGCGTTCATGATAGAATACAGTTAGTCAAATTGGCTGTTGGGCATTCAGCACCAGATAAATTTTATAAAAATATGGATCCAAACACAACTGATCTTGAAAACTCATTTCAGTCAACCAATTCTGTTCCTGCTAAAGTAGAGTTAGCAACTGCAATAGATTTACAAGTGAAAGCCGATTTAAAAAAAGAAATTATAAGAATGCGCTGTGAATTTAATCGCATAACAAATAGGCTCGAAGCCAATCAAAGCCCAGAAGCTACTTTATTCATCATGAAGTTTAATGAACTAATGAATAACCTGAAAACCCCTTCCCAAATTTTAAACTTTTTGGAAGCTAAAAGTCAAATATGCGGCAGAAAATCCAAAAAATTCTAGTCCAGCCAACGTCAATTTCACGTCGTAAAAACAAAGCATTGCCTCAATCTGGGGGAATTCAAGCTGGCAGGCCTTCCAAAAATGAAAAACTAAAACGGAAGCACAGCCTTGAAAGCAACATTTCGCATAACCTACCAAATGCAAAGTTACATTGAACCTAATTCTGTATTTAGTTGTTTAATATATATATATATATATATATATATATATATATATATATATATATATATATATATATATATATATATATATATATATATATATATATATATATATATATATATATATATATAATGCATGCATGTATGACTTTAATTGTAAGAATATCTACCATTTATCAGGAAAGTGTAGGTAGGAATTATTAAATATTAAAATGTACTAAACAAATTTTCACTGTTTAATTGGGTATTTCGCCACACTGTTTTCAATTAAATTAAATAAAATTTAATTTCAGAATTATCTCATATACGAAATTATTGAAAATAATGTGCAAATAGAATTTTACACGTATTTGAAAGTTACTTATAAACTTAAAAATTAACTTTTTAAAGACTTTTCCTTGTTTTATGTAACTTAAGATTAATATTTCCTTAAATTCAAATTTGCTCGAGTCAAATAGAATTTTTAATATACCTAAGAGGTTTAAATCTATTCACCTCTCGGCTTGAGTTAGTTCTGTAATGGGTTAGTAATTGTAATTTAAATGCCGACGTTTCAATTTTTAAATTAAAAGAACGGGTGCTTCGGTCAAATGTCTTGTCAGTTCATAAAATTATTCATCTAAAAAGATTTAGCATCTTGGTTAATTAAAAAGTCTATTTACCTTAAGTAAAATTTTATGAATTATTTAACTTAAGTTACATAAAACAACGAAAAACATCGTTAAAAATTCAAGTTTATAACCAGTTCAAATACGTGTGAATTTCTGCTTTCTTCTTCTTTTAAATAATTACGTAGATATATAAAATAAATCTAATTTTTTAGGTAGATTTCATATATGAATATGGCGGAGATCACGACTTTTGAAAATTCACAAAATTTCACCATATCTACCTTACGACTGGTAATGCCATCGGCCTTTTATTTGATTGCAAATAGTGTGGCGAAATACCTAATTAAACACGTATAAATGTGAACACGCCACAGACATATATTTTATTGAAACAAATCTGTGTGCTCTGTGTCACACTGGGATTTGTCTGACTCAACGCAGAGTATTAATAAACAAAGCCCCGAGTGATCCAGAGCGTCGCGCGGACCTCGCGCTCTGTACTATACAGAGTTTTGCCTTTACGCGGCCGAGCATATGCCTAATATCTTGTAAGTCATTATATTATGGATAATACCGTTAGCATTGAACATAACGATGACAGTGACAGCGGCAATAGGCAGTAGCGAAGTAGCGAGGATCTATCTGACACTCTGATTACAATGATTTCATGAGCAAATAAGTGTCTTACTCTTTTTTGGTAGAAATAAAACATGATACTAGATTATAATATAGAAATAGTTTGATAAAAAACGAAATAAAAATATGAAAGAAAAACCTACATACTAGATTATAATACAGAAATATTTTGATTTCTTTAGGCAAATATCTCACAATGTTTCATTGTAACGTACCTAGGTACTTATTCTAAATTTGAAATGGCAACAAAATAATTTAACAAAGGATAGCAAGTCATCAAAGCCGTGCTGTGTAGCGCTGCTTCGGGGAATTGGCAGGCTGTAAAACACAGTAAAGGCAGGCATATGAAATCCAGAATGGACTCCTTTTTCCATGATACAAATAACGAGAGATATGATATTCAGACTACCTATTTTTAGACCAGTCACGCGCATGGTGTCAAGTAGCGAGTCCAATGCAACAATAATATGCCGTCCTGCAGTGAGGTTTGACGTTTCATCACAACCTCTTAACAAATTACGTATTCTACTAATATTTACATTTGGAAGTAATAAAAATAAAAAAAGATTAAATTTAGTGCTGCGATCTATATTATCTGAAAAAGACAATATATGCGTAACTTCAACCGCATTAAACTGACGTATAGAAACTTTTTGATTGCGAATGACTTGTTTTAAGTGTGTAGTTAGACTTCTATAGCGTTACTCACCACGTGACGTCATAGGAGGCGGCGAGGCATATGCGCAATATCATATCTCTTCTAAGTCATTATATCATGCCTTTTTTCTACCTTATATTAAATTTTGGTGCGGGTCGGAATGGGCACGCTCTAGTTCCCTATGCGCAGAGCGCGAGACTCTCATAAGGCTGGCAGGCACATTTTGCAACGCCTTTGACGAGGCGGGCACTCGCCAATGAATTCCTAGTACTTTAAACTATGTTCTAAATTTTTATCGAGCGAGTTGCGATGAGGCGAGTGCTGCACTTTTTTTACCGGTTGTTGTTTAACAGGTGGTATTATTATACGACAGATTTCGAGTGGCAGGCACTTAAATTCATTTTCAGTAAGGTTTTTAACACCTGTGTGTGAATTTTTAGATCCTGCTGAGCACAGAAATCAATTTAAAAATACAACTTTAAAATTTTTTATACACAAATGCACGCAGGTCCGCGATTTCATATTGTACACAGACAGGGCTGTTTTCTGTAATTTGGCCAGCCGGGATGAAATCAGGCCGACAAAACTGTCGCTAGCTCTTTATATTTATTCATAAAGCAATTTTAAACCATTAAAAAAATTCCATAATCTCTTGGTGTTCAAACCATTTCTAACGGCACCTGTGACTTGATTTGTTGAAAATCGTTTACCTTTCAAATGTTTTTTGTACTTTGATAATAAATAATAGTGTGATAAATTCGTAGGATAGGGCAGGTGGACAACCAATTCAAAACCAATGTTAACAATGGTTTGCAGTGCAATCAACAACTTTTGAGCAGTGGCATCGTCTTGCAAAAAGAGCACACATTTGGTCGGCTTTTCCAGAATTTTCTCTAGTAATTTTGTTAGCAACTCACTATATAGCATGCTCCCGTTGTTCCATAAAATCTATCAGAATTATCCTATCTCTGTCCCAAAAAAAAATCAGCAAAAACCTTGTCAGCTAACTTTTGATCATAGGATTTTTTGGGTCGCGCATAACTGGAACACTGCCACTCTTTCAATTGTTCCTTAGTCTCTGGATCATAGTGATGGAGCCATGTTTCATCCATACTGACAAAACGACCCAAAAAGTGTGAGGAATCTTCTTCAAATCAGTGGCACATTTTTTTCGACATTGTCAAACCAGCGCGCATCTGATCACCATTTAAGCATTTGGTAATCCATTTTGCCGAAAGATTTCTCATTCTAGAGTCGTGATGAATAATGTGAAACACAAGTTCTTGGACAATGTGTAATGTTTCAGCCCAATTAATCGATCTTCTGGGAAAATTTTACGGAGACTCAAGGTTTTCTTGAGTGGTCATAGAAATTGATCTTCCAAAGGGGTGTTCATCTTTGACCTTTAATCATCCTCTTTTAAACTCTGAAAGCCAGTAGCGTAGGCAGGAGATTGATCACATAAGGTTTGGAAGTAGTAATAAATCCGTTAATATACAAGATACAAGAAAAAATTGTATATGTTCATTAACGGTTGTCTCGAACTGCATCTTACAAAATTAATTTTACAACAACAGCGTGGTCCATAAGTCATTGGTGATAAAAATTTTCTTTTTTTAAATCGAACACCTGCTCTTATGCATTTTTGCATTTTTCATCGAAATATAATACATGTTTGTGAGAAAAGAAATTCGGGGCGCGGCAAGTGCGTTTCGCAGCGAATTTTTAATAAATACTTTAAATTTCAATAACTCAATTTGCTATTAACTTAAGGTTCGTTGGATAGGAAACCAGTTTTTTCGGGAATATTTCAAGTTTCTTAGTGAATTTTTATTTTTAAAAAATTCACTCATAGAGGTCGATGGTGAGACAAAAATTTTTTCAAATGAGCGCGAACTAGGACCCATAGAACCCATATCCGGGGCCAGTTTCCATTTTTATGTTTATATATATAGATATATATATATATATATATATATATATATATATATATATATATATATATATATATATATATATATATATATATATATATATATATATATATATATATATATATATATATATATATATATATATATATATATATATATATATATATGTATGTATCAAACCGATAACTCAAAAAATAACTAACCGATTTCGATTAAACTTGGCGAGTGCCTTTCTTTTATTAATGGCTTGGACGAGTTCGTTAGCCAAGAAAATCGCACAAAGTTTTCCGGGAAAATTTTGAGTTTTCTTTCGAAAACAAAAATTTTTCTCAGAAAATTACAAATCTATTTTAATGAAATTTGGTGTATATATTGCTTTGGAAAAGACCTTACTACGTATCAAAACTCAACTTTCTAAGTTTATAGAAAATTGAGTTTTTCAAATTTTTCGTTTTCTTTTGAAAAACAATTTTTTCTCCAAAAATTACAAAGTTATTTTAATGAAATTTGGTAGATATGTTGCCTTCAGAAAGTCCTTACCACATACAAAATTAAACTGTCTAAGTTTATATAAAATTCAGTTATTCAAATTTGAAGCATTTAATAAAAATTCACTACCATAACGTTTCTGCGTCTCGAACTTTTTTGGAAACTTTTTGTACATTGTACTACAATATAGGTCATACTAGTAACCAAATTTGATATCTGCTTTCATTAAAAAGACATATTTGCTATTAAAAACATTTTTATGAAAATTCACTTCCATAATGCACTTGCTGCGTCCAGACTTTTTTAAGCTTGCTTGATTTACCTATAAAAAACTAACAAAAATAAGTTATTGAAAATTTATTTTGGAATATCTATACATGTCTGCTCATTAACAACTGTCAAGCTTGTATCACAACTTTCCTTTCCATTTTCTTCTTCACATAGCATCACTTCATCACAACTTGGGATAGGGTTGAGATCAATTTCATTTTTTGTGTCAATTTCATTTTTTGTGTCATATTCATTTGTTTCTTTAAGTTGTAGATTAGCCCTTTTTGGAATTACTAATTCAAGGGCTTCTTTGAATGATTTCCCTTCACTAACTTTAAGCAAAATTTCAAACACTAAAAAAGAGAAAAATATAAACATATAAACACAAGGATTTTATTTTTAATTATACCTTGATTAATTGTTAATACTCTTCTTATATGTTTTGTCTGAAAGTATTCTCCTATGGGTAACTGAGCATGTGGTATACCTTGTTCAAGTGCCTTTTTATAACAAAGTCCCTACAAACAAATCAGCGTATTCACTTTATTAACGTCTTTTTTTGTAGTTATTAACATTGTAAATGCTATTTTATCTCATTTTCTTTTTTAAATACACCCAAAGACACAAAATTTGATCCATAAACAATTTTGATTTCAATTTTCTTATATTCTAAATCAATTTTTTGCCTGATATGCATGTGGGATGCTGTTATTCGCTGTTATTAATATAATGCAACATTTTTAAATAGTTTCACTTCCAGCAACACCTCCATGGCGGCTGTTGGGGTTGAAGACATGGCCGCTGTGATGCCTAGGCAAGCCATCCTTTGAATCTTGCCTAGTTTTTGTTTGGCACTGGATTGTGTCACCTTAGGCCACCAAACCAGTGCCGTGTATGTTAACGATGGTCTGACCACCCTTGTGTACAGCCAGTGGACCATACTAGGTCTTAGTCGCCACGTTTTTCCATATAGCCGCCTAGTGAGGGCTAAGGTCATGACTGCCTTACACAGTATTTTTTCAATGTGACCATTCCAGGTTAGCTTAGAGTCCAGTACGACCCCAAGATATTTTACCTCCCTGGCCATTAGAATGTTTTACTGTACAGAGTGAAAGTTTTGTTGCTCTGCCACTGTCTCCTCATAAATGGTATGACGTTTGCTTTCTCGAGGCTCACCCCGAGCCCTTGACCAACCATTCACCCTTCCACCACTTTCAGTGCTGCCTGCATGCGCTCCCACACTGACTATGAAACTTTTCCTTGGACTATGATGACAATGTCGTCCGCATAGCCCTGCACCTCACTCCCACTCCCGAGAGCCACCCCAGCAGGCCGTCCACGACTAGGCACCAGAGCAAGAGAGACAGAACGCTCCTGTGCGGACACCCCGCAGCGAACTCCGCCAGCAGAGTCCCTCCCGCAAGTGAGGTGAACACCGCCCTGTCCCTGAGCATGGAACCGATCCACCTCCAGCAGGTTTCCTCTGTTGCACCTCCTTGACAGTAGATTGGGGAGTTTATTTCGACCTCCACGTCTAGATCCTTAGTTATCAGCAGGGTCACCTCGTGCAGGATGCAGCTCTTCACCGCACATGACGAGCTTGGGGTAAGCTTATGTTGTTGTCTACACTTTCTCAGCTTGCCCCCTGGAGTCCTTTGGCCCACGACTCCTCAACCCCTTAAGTGTCCTTATCTTATTGGTTACTATAACGCACTTGCTGTGTCAGTATTTCTTTCATAGCGCTTATTGATACCTTATTCATTCCCATAGCGCACGTATTTTATAATTTAGTTTCATTATTAAGTCCAGAGAAGAAAGTGGCAACACAGCATAAACTCGAACCCAGAAACTAGTGAGCGAGAATCTGGCTGGTAAAGAGAGCTAAATTGTATGATAATCCTGACCTCAGATATGGGTTTCTAGGGGTCGTAGTTCACGCTTATCTGAAGACAATTTTCAAGTCTCAAAGTCGTAATCTTGTCATAAGCAAATTTTTTCTATGCAAATTCCAAAAAAAATGTTTTTTTCCATCAAAATTTAAAAAGAAACCAATGAAATGTGCTAATTTGTTTTACAAAAATTCAATAAAAAAGTCTACTAATCGACTAGTCTACTAGTTGATTAATTATTCGACTAATTGGCTAGTCGACTACTAGAGATGTATTATTTCCATTGCATTACTAAAAACGTTTACATACAAATTGTCCATGGATCACATTTTGTGCCTCTTGAGTGTGTTCAATTTAAAAAAGTCGTTTTGCTCTAAGTTATAACTCACTTTGTGGGAGTTATGATCAACCAACCCACCAATTATATAAACCCTATCCTGTTCAAGCATTGTTAACACATTTTCACTTTCACTGGTCAAATAAACAAGCTTCTCTTTGGGAAAAACGTTTACATAACTCTCAGAATGAAAATTTATATCCCAGTGTTCATATCCATGATGTTTTGACATTTCTTGTTCACTGCGTCCGTTGAAATCACACAGATGTAATTGCATTGGCGCTTTTGCTCGTCTATTTTCAGTATATATTCTCAAGATTTGCTTTATTGTCTTCGCCATATCCTAAAACAAGTTTTAAGTCTGTTATATAGATCGGTTCATTTTAGATGATTATAGATTTAGCTGGAGATTTCAGGATTGAAAATATGTTAATATAAACTGACTCGTCTGTATTGAATTACATAATACATGGATGGTATCTGTATAAATACTTTATTAAAAAGAAATATTGCCTTCAAACAGTTTGGCTACACAAAATACAAAGAATATTATACAAAAAAGTAAATACTTAAAATTAAATTGGGGAAATACAAAAAAACTAACCAACTAAATTTTATAGAGGTTTAGGCTAACACATCAGTCTTTAAATAGTATATAAGTGAAGTTTCGGTATTAATATAGAAAGCCTTGTTGCCAAAGGAGAAATGAAATTCATAATTTTCTTCTCAATATGGGATTCCTTAGCGAAATCATGAAAAAATGAGGAAGAGCACCACTAGCATCAATAAAAAATCCAGTTAAATGCCAGTTAAACATTCCACTGATTTGGATGGCATACCTATTCTGTTTTATTTTATTTTTATTTATTTATTCAACGGATCAACCATTTACAATAATAACAAGAACATCTAAAACTACATTAGTCTTAAATAACCTATCTCACTATGATAACATCACAGAAAAGTAAAACATAACCAGTATGATAATTCAATCAATAACACCTCTTAAAATGCCTCTAATTGAACGGTCAGAATCATTAAACATATCTAAGAGCTCCGAATACTCATTTGCAGCTCTCGCTACTCTCGATATTGGACTGAAAAAGCCATAATTGGTTCGATGGAAGGGAACCACGAAAACCTCCCTTGCTCTCGTGCGGTCCGGAATCCTTAGAGAGACTAACTCAAGCAAAGAAGGACTATCAATTTTATTCACTAATAATTTATGCAGAAAACAAACATCACTGACAATCCTACCACTGAGTGACTGCAAGTGCAGCCGATTCCGCAAATAAGAAAAGTTAAGGTCATTTCTCTGCAAGCCCATTCTGTAAGCACAAATTCTCAAGAATCTATTTTGTATGGCCTCAATCTAATTGATATAAATATTGTAATTCGGACTCCAGACTACAGAAGAGCATTCCAACAAAGAGCGAACCAGACCACAATACAGTCTTCTCAAGCTATTGCATGAAAAATCCAGAGTTGATCTATGAATGAATCATAACATTTTATATGCTTTAGATACTATGTATTCTATGTGATCCTTAAAAGATAATTCCCTATCCAATACAATGCCCAAGTCTTTAATCATTTCCTTCCTCTGTAAAGCGTTAGAGCCTATGAAGTACACAAAGTCAATGGGAAACTGAGCTCTAGTGAATGTAATGCAGAAACACTTATCAACATTCAGAGTCAGAAGATTGTCACCACGCCACCGAGCAAAACGATTTAAGTCTTCCTGTAAAAGTAAGTGTCCTGTCTGGAACGAACAATCTTGAAATTTTTGATATCATCAGCAAACATCAAAATCTGACTATGCTTAAGTGAATGTATGATATCATTGATAAAAAGATTAAAGAGGACTGGTCCACAATGTGAACCCTGAGGAACTCCTGAAGAAACAGTAATAATATCAGAAATGAAGTTTCTGATCTTTACACTCTGGGACTTACCTGTAAGGAAGCTGCGCACCCAAGATAACAAATTGGCATTAAAACCCAACAATGCAAGTTTTGACAATAATAAGGCGTGATTAACCTTATCAAACGCTTTGGATAAATCTGTATACACCGAATCAACCTGTAACCTATCCTCCAAAGCTGAGACCAATACATTCTGGTAAAGAAGAAGGTTGGTTGTTGTAGATCTTCCTTTAAGAAAACCATGCTGCTGTTCGACGAAAACATGTCTGCATTCCCAAGTTATATGTCTAGAGACAAAAAAGTCAAGTAGTTTAGGTATCTCTGACTGAATACAAACAGCTCTATAATTAGTAACCAAATGCTTTGGCCCCTGCTTATGAACAGGCATCAAATAAGAATGTTTCCAAACATGTGGAAACTCGCCAGACAACAAAGACCTGTTAAAAGAGAATCCTCAGTGGAATTGCCAAGGTGAAGGCACAAGATTTTAACAGATGGGAGGGGATTCCTGTAAGTAAATTTATCTTTCAAACCACAGATACGATCAATGATATCAGCAGAAGTAACACTAGGCACAGTCATACTTACCGACTCACGCAAAAGAGGTTCGGGACGGACACTCCCAGCTTGACCCTCATACACAGATGAGAAAAAATTAGCAAAAAGACCCACCGAATCATGCAAAGAATCACTCCTAACATCATCATAATACATAGCCTCAGGAAGATCATGAACCATCCTCAACTTGTTAATATAAGACCAGAAAGAACCCGGATTGTTTTCAAAATTATTCTCAGTATAAGCAATAAAATTTATGTAACAGGTATCACGAAGATTCCTACATTCCGCCCGGAGACCAGAAAACCTAATATAATCATCTATTCTACCATATTTCTTATATTGACTGTGTACCCTCTTCTTCTCAGTTATCATGCCTCTAAGCTCGACACTAAACCAAGGAGGGAAACATGATTTTTTACATCTCTTAACTGGAACAAACCGATCCACAGCATTAAACAGAACGTCATAAAAGCATTTCACAACATCATTTATCTCCAATGACTCAAGATATTCCCAGTCAAACTTGTTAAAGATGTATCGTCGAGGGTCAGTTCACCTTTAGGCTTTATAATCAAGACCTGCACTAAGGATGCGAGGTGTGCCAAATATAATAGCTTTATTCAATTCCATATTATACAATATAATGTACTGCAGCAAGCATGAAACATGTCAGAAAAAGTGCTTAAAAACACAAAACCATACCTGTGAATAATAAAGGGCCAAAGAAACATACCATCAAATTATAGACACGTCACTATACCATCCCCTTACTCAAAAAATATTAAAACTCTGCTTTGTGACAGATTTGCATCTTTTGCCTTTGATAAAAAATTGCTACAGGTGTCAGCTCTAGCCAACACGGATATACTTGCGGCAGACTGACTGAAACTACATTTTAAGTAAGTTGCCTACCAAAATTTAGCTCTGTAGGTTAAAGGACAAAAAAGTTACAGGCATTTAAAGAAAATTAAATTTGGGTTTTCCTCAAAACGTCAAAGTCGCGATTTAAAACGTCAAAATTAGTAATATTTAGGCAATGAACCTGAAACTAATATGAGCTATGGAAGGAAAATGTCTCAAGAAGAATGTTTTACAAAGCCTGAAGTCTTAGTTTCAATCATCATTGTCCTTCATTTTACTTATATATTCCCAAAAAATTCATCCTTTCTCTGATACTGTGGCAGTAGTGTTGGCTATAGAGTTTATCGGTTAATGGTATATCATTTTTGTCGAATTTTCGTAAAAAATCTTTAAAGCTCAATATATCCGTTACTATGCAAGATACGAAAAAAAATTGTCTACATTAATTATAGGGTGTCTTGAGCTACATCTTAAAAAAATATTTCTGCAATTACAGGGTGGCCCATAAGTCGTTGGTGATTCAAATTTTCTTTTTTAGGGAATTTTCTTTAAAAAATCACTAATGGGGAGTGTGTGTTTGTTTATTATATATATATATATATATATATATATATATATATATATATATATATATATATATATATATATATATATATATATATATATATATATATATATATATGGTGAGTACCTTCCTTTTGCAAGTGGCTTGGATAAGTTCGTTAGCCAGGAAAATCGGACCAGGTTTTCCCGGAAAATTTTGTGTTTTCTTTTTAAAAAATTCATATCTCCGGAAATAACAAAGTGGAGGCAACCAAATTTGGTACGCGTATTTGTATTATAAAGAGTGAACCATGTACCAAAATCTAGGTGTCTAAGTTTAAGGACAAAAAGTTACGGGCAGCTAAAGAAACAAATTTTGGAATTTTCCTTAAAAAGTCAAACTCGCAATTTAAAACGTCAAAATTAGCAATGTTTAGGCAAAGAACGTGAAGCAAATACGGATTGTGAAAAGAAAATCTTTGAAGAAGAGTGTTCTGCGAACCCTTAACTTTCAGAGTCAACCGTCATTGCCCTTCATTTTACTAAAATATTTACAGAAAATTCGTTTCAAATATACCCTTTCTCTGATGCTTTGGCTGTCGGTTTAGTTAAGTTAATGCTTTCGCTGTAGGTTTAGTGAAGTTTATGGTTTAACGGTCTATAATTTTTAGCTAATTTTCGTAGAACAAATTCGTTACTGCATTTTTTATCGAAATATGATGCATGTTTGTAAGAAAAAATCTGGACGCAGTAAGTGTGTTTTGGTAACAAATTTTCATTAAATCCTTCAAATTTCAATAACTCAATTTGCTATTAACATAAGTTTTTTTATTAACATTTAAGTTTATTTTCGGAAATTTTTTGTATGAACGCAGCAATGGCGTTTTGGTTGCGAATTTTCATTAAATGTTTCAAATTTCAATAACTCAATTTGCTATTAACCAAAGGTTCATTGGCTAGGAGACCATGTTTCTCGGAAACATTTAAAGTTTATTTTTGGAAAATTTTTGTACATTTTCAAATAATTATTTTGATAAAATAGGTACATTGTTCCTACTATATAGGTTATACCGGTAACCAAATTGATGCCTGCTCGCATTAGAGCGATATATTTGTAATTAAAAACATTTTAATGAAAATTCACTTCCATAACGCACTTGCTGCGTCCAGTTTTTTAAATCTTTGACTGACTTGCATCATTGTCTAGATAATAGAAGTAAAGTATTTTTTTAGCTTTGATTTGCCCAGGTTATTTGATATGGTTTGTCAGAAAACTCTCATGAGGAAAACTTAGTGATCGCAGGGGGAGAGGTGAGTTTGCATTAGAATCCTACCTCAAGGTGTGAAGCCAGATCATTGAACTACAAGCAGTAGCTGATAGGGGATGCAACATTTTTATATCCAGTCATTCTCAACAAATGTTGGTGTGCTACAGGGGTCAGTACTGGGGTCCTTGTTGTTTATTTTCTAAGTCAAACTGCATTACTGGCATGCATTACTTTTAGCCGTATACAGATGACACCAGTATTTCAATTACTAGATACAGTAGTCAAGTTGTGAGTGATATAGCGGGGTGGTGTGACAGCAACAAGCTGAAACTTAATGCTGAGGAAACAAGTTTCATTGTTGCAACAGTGATGAATTGTTGTATGTAAAGTGTGAAAGTAATTCGTTGACGCAAGTTAAACAACTTCAATCTTGAGGAGTCTACATCGATGAAAAACTTGATTGGCAATGTCATGTTGATTTCTTGCTTAAAAAGATAACTTTAGCCCAATTTTTAATGTACTATATGGGAAATCATGTGCCACAGTACTCACTTATTGTCTACTACCATGCCTATGTCCATTCGGTTCTTATGTATGGAATTATGTTTTGGTTTGGTGGTTGTAACTGAAATCGAGTATTTGTTGTCCAGAATTGGATTACAGTTACACTTAAGAGCACCAGATGGGGAATATTTTATAAATAGCTGCATACTGACGCTACGATTGCACTACATGCACAGCCTAGTAATGTATGTAAAAAAAAAAGAAAGATTAAAAAAACCTGATATTTCAGAGGACATATGGATACCGCTTATCTAAAAGGAACCAAGTGCCAAAATAGTAATTATGAGTTAACAGAACCAAGCGCCAGGCATATCTGTTCTCTACATTCAGTTAAATCTCTATAAGGAATTAACGAAGGTGGCGCCATCTAGGAGCCAAGGGACCAAGTACCTATCTCATAGCATAGTATTTGTTGTCCAGAATTGGATTACAGTTACACTTAAGAGCACCAGATGGGGAATATTTTATAAATAGCTGCATACTGACGCTACGATTGCTCTACATGCACAGCCTAGTAATGTATGTAAAAAAAAGAAAGATTAAAAAAACCTGATATTTCAGAGGACATATGGATACCGCTTATCTAAAAGGAACCAAGTGCCAAAATGGTAATTATGAGTTAACAGAACCAAGCGCCTGGCATATCTGTTCTCTACATTCAGTTAAATCTCTATAAGGAATTAACGAAGGTGGTGCCATCTAGGAGCCAAGGGACCAAGTACCTATCTCATAGCAGCAGATTCTCAATTTAGCTAAACAGAACCAAGTGACAAGTTATCTTTAGATAAACTGAAATATTGAATTTGGCGCCTAGTTCTCTCTAACATAAAAATATGTATTATTTTTACTTTTTACCGGCAAACTGTGACACTTGTGTTGATTGTGGAAGGTTTAATTAGAAAGTGGTTTTGACTAATTAGTACCTAATAAAAATTTTCAAAAAGACTCTTACACGAACCCAGAAGATATTAGAATTAGACAAGGCGAGATTTGAAGAATCTGAATCTGTTTCTCCTGTAAGTATTTCATTTTGATATGGGTAATTTGTATTATAATACATAATTTAATCTTTTCATACAGAGTGTTGTTTTATCTGCCAGTACTAATGAAAATAAGAGAAAGCCAAGTCCTACCCTAGGAAATATTAATAATTATGCATCTGAAAATGCTGGTAACTGTTACCCACCGAATAGGGAACTGGTAGAATTAGGGCAGGAAATATTTGAGGAATCTACTTCTTCGGTAATTATCATGCAATGTTGGATTTGCTGACATGATATATTGTTGTTTTTTCTTTACAGAAAGTTCTTGTCGTACCGGCTTGTACTAGCCCTTGTACTGAGATTGAATATAATAGTTCTTCTGATTATGCTAGTGAAGCATCTGCAGATTTCCATGAGGGACAGGTTATTGGTGTTTCTTCAGAATCAGAAAATGATTACATGTTAGCAGAAATACGTAGACAAGAAATGGTACGTAAAGAAAAACAGAACTGGAAAGGAAGACCAAAGAAAGGTCGCAACAGAAAGTATCCCGGACAGACTTTTAAAATGCGTAAACAATTAAAGGACTGTAATCTTGCTCATTATTCAGTTACTGGAAAACAAGTTGAATCGAAAAGTTTCATTAATTTTGAGTGTAAGTGCAAAATGAAATGCCAGGAAAAAATAAGTGCCACACAACGAGAGGAACTATTTAATAAATTTTGGGACCTCGGGTCATACAACATTCAGACAGCATTTATAGCTGCAACAGTGCATGTGCAGGGCATTAAAAGGAATCGAAATCTAAGTAGTACCAAAAGAGGTTATTCAAGAGTGTACAAACTGGGAAATAAAAGAGTATGCCGACATCGAGACATATCAAATTTCAACAAAGAGAATTCATACTGCACTAAAAAAAAATTAGCAGTAACAACTTAAAGGACGAAATAGTCAAAAAAAACGGGTGGGTTCAACAAAATATCAGAAGTTACAAAAAAGGTGATAATTTATCATATAGCTTTGTTCCCAACCTATATATCTCACTATACTAGGGAAAAAACCGATGCAAAGTATTTAAACTCAGATTTATCAGTTCCCAAAATGTATAATTTGTACATATTAGAAAATAAGCCTGCAGTCAGTTTATCTACATATAAAAAAATATTTTATGAAAACTTCAATCTCAGAAGAAAGCCGCCTGTAAAGGATACATGTAATGTATGTGACATACACCAAGCAAAGGTACAAAATAAAAACTTGAGTGAGCCTCTGAAAAAAGAAGCATATGCTTTGCACACTGACCATTTAAAAAGCAGAAGAAGCACGTGAAGCTATGAAGCAAGATTTTTTAATAGCAAATAAAATACATGAAGTAATCAGATATGATATGGAAAAAGTTTTAAGTTTACCTAAGCTTCCAACAAATATAACATACTACAAGCGACAACTGTCTGTGTATAATGAAGGTATACAAAGTGCTTCAACAAAGATACCATTTTGCTTCATTTGGAAGGAAGGAGTGGCAGGTTGAGGAGCCCAAGAGGTTGAGTCTTGCATAAAGTTGTACGTTGAAAAGTATTTGGACCCAAATGTACAACAACTGACATTATGGTCGGACTCCTGCGGGGGTCAGAACCGCAACATAAAAATTGTTTTGCTCTTAAAAGCAGTACTTAGTGCACATAAGACCCTCACAATTTTCTTGAAATATCTCATGCCTGGACACAGTTTCTTGCCCAAAGACACTGATTTTAGCGAAATTGAGCGTGCTTTAAAGCATCAATTACGTGTTTACACCATGGAGGATTAAAGCCCTTATTTCGTCCTGCAGAAGAAATAATAAGTTTGTTGTTACTGACATGAACAAAGAAGACTTTTACAGTGTAGAAGATATTGAAAAAGTTATTGTTAATAGAAAAGTACATGAAACAGGTGCGAAAGTTGACTGGCTTAATACTAGAGTTATTAAGATAGAGAAAGAGAAATCTTATAGTATTTTTTTGAAACAGTCACATATTGGAAATAACTATAAAGAACTAAAAATTGATAAAAGGACAAAAGGTGTCAAATTAACGATATTGGGGGGAAATTTTCAGGCAAAATTAAAGGTATTGTATCCGGAGGGAAAACCTATATCGGAAAAGAAACTTGCCTATATCCAAAGCCTAATGTTTCTAGTTCCGGAGGAATATAAAAGTATTTATTTTGCCAATCAGACTGCTGACTTTGAGGAGAATTTAGAAGGATTTAGTCCACAATTAAATTTTGAGATTGAAGATGATGAAGAAAATTAGGGTTTGTGAAATTTGTGTGTTCTTTGTATTTGTTCTTTCAAATATTTGATTATCATAATATTACTTTCAATAAACACTTCCAAAAACTTTTGTTTTACTTATTTGTACATACTTTTTAAATTAGTAATATGGAACCAACCACCAAATAACTTGACTTGCTCATTTTTCAGTTTTTCAATAAGGAACTAAGTGCCAAAAAGGTTTGCTACAACCCTTATATACAAAGTTTATTCAATGTGTTTTTGGTTTGCTTATATAAGCAAAACTATATATATATATATATATATATATATATATATATATATATATATATATATATATATACACATATATATATATAGAGAGAGAGAGAGAGAGAAGTAGTCTCCACGTCTGTATATAGTATGGACAAGTTTCACCAAGTAAGGGCAACAACAATCAATGCATATATATATATATATATATATATATATATATATATATATATATATATATATATATATATATATACATATATTTTAATGTAAAATTCAATAGAAAATTTAAGCAATCTGATTTGCTGAACAGCTCCCAATATTTAAACTAAGTTTCTGTTAAATGTGTAAATGGTGCTTGGTTCCTTTTAGATAAGCGGTATCCATATCTACTCGTCACAATGGTGATTTCTGCATTCCTAAGCATAACACAAAAAATATGACTCTCACTGCCTATCACGCTATAAACAATATAAATAAAATGTTTTTTTAATTATCTCAATTGTATAGATTCACAAAATGCAGTGTACTTGGGGCTTTATGACCACACTAGTCTCATTGTTATAATTTAGTGAAGCAATATTTAAGTTGGTATACACATTTATATTCACCCAGAATTTGCAATCTCTTTTTCTTTACAAAATGGTTCATGAAAGGTACAGTCTACATGTCTCTCTGACATTATAACCTTGATTGTTGTGCCATAAGATCAGTGTTTACTCGCTTCTTCAATAGGTGGAGAAGATATGTCTTCGGAAATATGTATGCTGGTAGGGCATTTCAAGGCTTAAGATGCTCTAGGGAATAATGAGGATTTATAAAAAATATTCAACAAGTGGATAATTTGACACTAAATGTGTGTGCTTCTTGATTAAAACTGGTTTACCAGTTAAACAGCACAAACGGAGGTACTAACAAAGTAATTTTTAAGGAGCAATGTCGATGTAATATCGGTAGAATAGGCAGAGATCTCTAACATTTCTCCTGTGGTTTAGATAAGTAAGATTGACTGTGATAGATTAATCTTCTATGAACCAAACAGCTCGTTTCTGAATATTATCTAGGACGGAAAAAGGTTGTTGAGGGCAAAACTAATTATGATAATATGTAGAATGTTCCAAGGGTTCAGTTTGTCACGTTTTCTGAAGGACAACAACTAATGGCAAAATATGCGAGCTACATAGCAGATTACACTATGGGACTCAAGTAGTTAATGTAGTACATTATTTCTTTGAGCAATAAAAAATGATTACTCTGGTTTAAACAACTAGTAATAAGATTATCTGTATTGAAATTTCAACCTGTAAAGAGTAGATCAAAAATGTTTGGTATAATATTGTGTTTACACTCTGTGAAGCCTGACATGTGCAGATATAAGTGATTTTTGATTGAACAACTAGAAGAAATAAAGCATAAATTAGATGAAAAATTTTTAGTTAACATACGCACGGGAACAGTGGACTTAACCGCAACTACATATTAACGTGATTATAATAAAATATGGCCTAAAAACAGTTGTACATACGTTAATAAAGTAAAACAATGTGGTATATTTCGTTTTTAATAGCCTTTCAATGATAAACGCAATTAAAATGTTTCGATTTGCAACAAAAACATATATTTTTACAGCTGAGGTTATGACTGTTGTTTCGTTGACATATTTCATGCAGATTGGCGGTGTTGTCAGGTCCAGAAAGTCAGGTCGGCAGGAGAGTGTGTAGAAAGCATTTTAGATCTTCTTTTTCGTTAAAGCGGCAAAACATTCTTGGGATTAAATTGCAGATAGGCGGTGTTGTTAGGTGCAAAAGGTCAGGTCAGCAGGATTGTGTGTAAAAAGCATTTTGGACTTTTATTTCGTTACAGTAGCAAAACACTCTTGGAATTAGATATTCAATGTGGCAATGCTGATGAAAATTGACAGTTTGAAAGATGAAAATGGTGCATTTTTTTGAACTTCATTTCTCAATTATTCTGTTAATTATGGTTTTTCCATAAATTTTTTTCACAATTATTAATCTACGTTACATACTCTTTCTTGTGATGTGCACAGTTGTGCTACATTCCGATTGCGGTTCAGTGCACCGTCCCCCATAGGCACTCTTAATTTTAATAGCTAAAGCAAGCAACTAATCTTTCAACTTAGAATGTACGTTAACACAAAAAGATACAAACCGAGTTACACTTATAACTTTTAAAGAAATTATTGCTCCGCAATACTACAGAAAGAAAGGATTTTCAACACCTAGTGCATTATCAAAATGGTTTGAAACAAGGACAATTAATAATAATGCTGTGTATAATATAGAAATAATAACAAATAAGCTTTTAGATGTATTTTTTAAACTCAAAGAAGCAATAAACAAAGATGTCTGATTGTTTGCCATTTATAAGAATCAAGGGCAAAAAATCGGATTTTTTAAGGAATTTTAACAAAGACTAATAGCTAATTTACCTACCTTATCAATCATCAAATCATCGAAACTTAAATCTATACAAACGCCAATCTTACATGGGCTATCGATCATTTTAGATCTCTTTAAAAGTTTTCGACTAGGCCCTAGGTCTATGTTATTTAGTCGTGCATGAACTTTTCTTTGTTTACTCTTTAACCTCTGTTTAGCTCGTTTTTCTTTTTTTGTTTCTTGCCATTTGAGACATTTTTTATATTTTTTCAACTGTCTTTTGGTTAATTTAGAAATCTCCACCCCATTAAATTTAATTTCACTATCAAGATTACTTATTTCAGACACAGACACTGAAACGTTGTTTTCAATTTGCATACTGAGATTGTTTGTATCAACATTTACACTGTCTTCATCCTTCGTTTTTATAGACACTAAAACATTGCTTTTCATTTGTGTGTTTGGATTGCTGTCTGAATTGAGGCATTCTTCATTAATCATTTTTTAACCTTTAACAAAGCCTTACTTGCTGTATCTTAGAAATTGAGTTTTGCTTCATTTAGAAATAAGATTGTATGAGACATGCAGAACCATGGACTTTTACCAGGTCTTACAACTAACAACTTTAGGTAAGACAATTATACTAAAAATTCCAAGAGCAAAAGAAAACAACATTTTTACAACGAATTCACTTTTATGTTACAAAAGTACTACTTTAATAGCAAATAGCATTATTGAGGATCTTTTAACCACACAAATGCATAACACATAACCAAACTCTAACTTTTTGTATGACATATGACATTTCATAATTTGATGTAAAGGATATTTTAGAACATCCATAGAGAAATTTATTTTAAAATGTTCTAGCAACGTGTGATCATTAAGTTGATTGCCAGTATTAACGTTTAGTAAGAATTTGAGCAAATGCATATTTTTAAATTACAGAAATACGCTAGGCACTACAAAAAAATGGGGAATTTACTAAACTGGAATGTAAACACCACAGAATTGCCTTCTCCTGGAGTGACGCCGTCTCTTGTGTCCAGTGATCGATGCAGTGATCATTCCTCAAACTTTAATAACAAAAGTATGGTAATGTATTAAAGTATTTGATTGAGTAAACATAAATATGCCAAATTGACGTTTATGAAAAGAATTTTTATTTTAAGTTCAGTAAACCAACACAGTGGAAAGACAGTATGTTTTGTGACACAGCGTTATATAAACCTTAAACCTTTGATGTAATGTATGAATGTAGGTGTGCAAATTTTAAAGTAATAAAAGATTAAAAATAAAGTGCCGAGTCATGATGTAAATGAAAAAAATTCAAATAAAAATGTTTGACTTTATAAAATGGCAGCCTTTTTTTTTATTATTAATAATGGCTGCGGCATCTCAGGCCATTAGCACATGCATTCCCAATCCTTTATTATTTTTACCAATCTCACAGACAAGGTCAACTTTTGTTGAATCGCCTGGAAATCAAACTCGGGACCTCTGGCTTAGCAGGATGCAGGATGACACCTAGCAAGCCGCGCCACGGGGGTGTCTAAAATAGTAGACAGAAGGTAAATTTAAAGAATTTTTATTTTAAAGAAAACTAATCGTTACTCTCATTTTTATCGTAATGAGGTAAATAATTTAAAGTTCTTTAAATTAAACCACAGAAAGTATGACCATAGACGTCATCAGTGATGTAATATAGAGAAAGGTCTTTTTCCATGGAGTTTTTTATTGCGGACTGGCGTTTGTGGCCATCGTTATCTGTCATTTCTTTCGATTGTCAAAAGCTGTGACTGTGACTTTTTAAGTTTCCATTTTCCATCTCAGTTGAGAGGATGATATGCAGTTAATCTTTAAAAAATTTGCAAAAAGATAGTTTTTCAGTATTTTTAGTAATTGTGCATCGTATTTCTTGTTCTCGTTGTAACTTGAGATTTCTGTGACTTTTCTTTTTATCTTTAAGCGCGACTTAATAAGATTTACTGGTTGTGTTATGTTCTATTGAAGTTAAGTTACCTCTAGTGACTAGTTACAAACTACACTAGCAAAATGACTGTAATAAATAAGGTAAATTTGCATGCAAAATTGTTCTTTTGTTATGAATAAAATTATAGTTAAATCATACATAACTGAGTGTCAAAATTATTTTAATTGACAACTAGACTATAAAGAAATTGAAGCAAAATGGGCAATGAAATTTCAGAACCAGGACCTAGTTTTGTCAGCACAGCCCCCCTTAAGAAAGATATTGTTGCAAAGAGTTCTCTTGATAGCAGTTATCAGTTGGATGGTTTTAGCAGTTGCACAAGTGTACATATGTATTTTCTGTCCTCTATATGGATCTTTATGTTTTTCCTTTACATGTATCTTGATGTTTAGTAAGTGTTTTTAATATGATTTACTGCTTACAGATGGAAGTAGATGGTGGCCCTAAAGGGGAAGGTTTTCGTTCGTATTACATTACTAAAATAGAAGAATTACAGTTAATAGTTGCAGAGAAGAGCCAAAACTTGCGTCGGTTGCAAGCTCAGCGAAATGAATTGAATGCAAAAGGTATCAAAATGAAATTACAAACACCATAGTAATTTTATATATTTGAAAACATGTTTTTTTAGTTCGAATGCTAAGAGAAGAACTCATGTTATTACAAGAACAAGGGAGCTATGTAGGTGAGGTAGTTAAACCCATGGATAAGAAAAAAGTACTGGTAAAAGTGCATCCTGAAGGCAAATTTGTAGTGGATATTGACAAGAATATTGATATTAACGATGTAACACCCAACTGCAGAGTTGCATTGAGAAATGAGAGTTACACATTACATAAGATTCTTCCAAATAAGGTATATATAGGTTCATTATTTAATTTATAACTTTGCTTTTTAGGTTTGAAGCTTATGTGTATTTGTTTTTTATTTGTGATTTGTCTTCCACTAATTGATACGAGACATATCTCATTTCATGTTCAAACAATACCTGAAGTTAAGTCTGTGGCCAATGAACACCATGTTCAAGGCCAATAAACCCAAACCAAACCAGGACCTGAAGTTTCTGGTCTATAGCAAAATTAAATGGTAGAAATTTCACTACCAGCTCCTTTGCTCCTCTGGCTTCAAGTGATAAAGTAATCGCTGTATTGTCAAAAGAAAAAGCTGATCTGCTTGCTTGTGTATTTGCTTTTAATGCCACACTTGGTTTATTCGAATATTATGCTCATATCTGGTGCGCTGCCCCAAATACCATTTTCATCCTAGATTCAGATGCAAGCTGTTTCGCTCATAAAAGATTCCTCTGTCATAGTCAATTTTTGTTCTCGTGCGGAGAACGGTTGGAGATCTCTGTATCTTCAATCAATACTATATCATTGCTCTTCAGAAATGTCTTCACTAGTACTTCCCCTTGTGATCTTAAATCTACAAACCTATTTTGGTTGAAAAGCCCATGCTTTTAGTGTCAAATTACCCACTTGTCTAACAGTTCCTTACAAATCCTTGTGGTTTCCTAGAGTATCTAAGCTTTAGAATGCCCTCCTGGCTCACATATTTCCGAAGTCATGTAGTCTCTAACTATTCATGTGCACCAGAACTTGCTCCTGTCCTGACTTGTCTGTTTCAGACATCTTACAATAGAGGCATATTCCCTAGTAACTGGAAAACTGCTCGAGTACAACCCGTCCCCAAGAAAGGATTCAAAGCGCTCCCTAGCAACTACAGGCCTATTTATCTTCTTTCAGTCGTCTCTAAAGTGATGGAAAAGTATATAAACACCGAATTACTAAAATTTCTTGAAAAACACAGTCTAATCCACGACAGGCAGTATGGATTCCGTCAGCGCAGATCAACGGCCGACCTCCTTTCCTTTGTCACCCATTCTTGGAACAAGTCTATGGAACTACACGGTGAATCCCAGATTGTCGCTCTAGACATATCCAAAGCATTCGACCAGGTCTGGTACGCAATGCTGCTTAATAAACTTCCGGCCTATGGCCTACCACCAAAACTCTGTACCTGGACAGCAAATTTCCTCTCCAACCGGAGCATTTCTGTTGTGGATGGCCATTCCTCTAAACTGTATCCAATTAATGCAGGAGTTCCTCAAGGTTCAGCTTTAGCCCCTACTTTGTTTCTTCTCTACATCAATGACCTCCTCTCTAGCACATCCAACCCAGTTCACAGTTACGCGGACGACAGCACCCTCCATTCAAATATACAATATTCTAAGCCTGTCTCTTTAGCCCAATTAGATGAGGATCGCAGACTCATGAAGGGTTCTATCTCCGTGGATCTCCAAAAAATAATGGACTGGGGAAGTAGAAATCAGGTACAATTCAACCCCACCAAATCACAGTTTTGCTTTCTTTCTCATAAGAGATACACCAGCGCTAGACCCATCACAATGAACAACCAAGTTATTCAAAGTAATGAGTCCTTTTCACTTGTTGGCATTTCTGTGGATCGGAATTTGAATTGGCATCAACATGTCACATCAATTGCAGAAGCGGCTGCTAAGAAATTAGGTTTCCTCTTCCGGGTCACAAATACTTTTCACCAGCTAATCTCTATACCTTATATACTTCACAAATAAGAACAAAACCTCGAATACTGCTCCCACATCTGGGGTGCTGCTGCCGCTTCTACACTCGCTATCCTGGACTCCATTCAGAAGAGAGCTATATGTCTCATCGGTGACCCTACCCTCACCCAAAGACTGCCATCCCTTGCACACCGACGTGCCGTTGGTGACCTCTCTCTCTCTTTTACAGATATCTGCACGGGCAGTGCTCAGAGGAGCTTTCTTCCATAGTTGCTCTACCTGCTGCCCCCAACAGATCTACCAGGGGAACTGAGTGAATTTTACTGTCCAGGTCACCAGGCATAGAACATCTTGTTATGCCCGCTCTTTTGTCCCGAGGACTTCAAAGTTGTGGAATTCCTTGCCGGCACATGTTTTTCCTTCTCCCCCGAACCTCCAAACCTTCAAGCCCAGAATTAACAAGTTGCCTCTTTCCTCCTTGTCAACACCCACGGTACGATAGTATTTAGGCTGTAAGCCCTCGTGGTGTGTTGTTGAAAGAAAAAAAAATTAAGAAGCAAATAAACACCTATCTAGTGGCATAGCAATCAAGTTTATAATGTGTTTAGGGACACATAGGCTTTGAATTATTTAAAAAAATATTATCTTTTAAGACATTGTTATGAATATTAACTTATTTTATTTATTTTATTGAATAGGTCGATCCTTTGGTTTCACTTATGATGGTGGAAAAGGTACCAGACTCAACATACGAGATGGTTGGTGGTTTGGATAAACAAATTAAGGAAATTAAAGAAGTCATAGAATTGCCTGTGAAACATCCTGAATTATTTGATGCACTTGGAATTGCCCAACCCAAAGGAGTTCTTCTGTATGGACCACCAGGTTAGTTTTTTATAAATGATGGGCTGGTATTATTAGGCTAGCTTTGCATTTATTGTTGCAACTTCAATTCTGTAAAAAATTCAAGAATGTTTTGTTAATTTCAAGATGTGTGTTAATTTGCACATAGCAAAATAGCAATATAAAAATGTTGGTCAAGTGCAAAGCGGGCCTTGTAAATGATTGTTCCGAACCAGTGCATTTTGATACTGCAGTGCAAATACAGAAGTAGCTTTTGCTATGTAACACAAAAGAAAAATGTTTCTTGTCAAAAGTTGGAATTTATAAATTAGCTTGTACACATTGTAACACAGTCTACATCAGTCAAACTTCTAGTAGTTTTAATACCAGCTACAAGGAACCTATTTCTGCACTTAATTGCAACAAATTTGATGATTTTAACATAGAAATATCATATACATCTTGGGATGAAATTTATTTAATGGCTGATGCGAATAAAGTATATAAATCAAACTCCACACCCAGAAGTTTTAGACTTGTAACCCAAATTGCACAAAGGATGATGAAATTCCAGTGAAATTGTTAAAACCTACAGCAGACATTATATCCTCCACTCTACCCCGTATTATTAATTTATGTATATGAGTGTTTCCAGAAAAACGTAAAACTGCCGAGGTGCAACTATTGTTGGTGATCCAGGCCAGCTGAAAAATTACAGACAGGTATCACTACTACTAAACTGCTTAAAAATTTGTGAAAAAATCATTTACAGTGGGATAGTGAATTTCTGTGATGAAAATGTCATTTTAGGAAATGAACAAAATGGCTTCAGAAAAACAAGTCCACAAGGCCAGCTGAAAAATTACAGACAGGTATCACTACTACCAAACCGCTTAAAAATTTGTGAAAAAATCATTTAGTGTGAAAACAAGTCAACAAAAGAGGCAATATATGACTTGTGGATGTACTACAGGGGTTAAATGAAAAAGAATATGTTATTGGAACATTTGTCGAGCTAAGTAAAGCATAAGCATTTTGACTCGATAGGTCATGGGATACTGACTGAAAAATTAAATAGGTATGGTGAAAGAAGCCACTAAAACCGATTAGGTCATACCTACAAAACAGGCTTCAAAGTATAATCTACAAAATGGATAATGGGATCAAAATCAAGAAAGGAAATAAAAAAAGGGAGTGTCCCAAGGATCTGTACTTGGGCCACTACTATATACACAGTGTCCCACGATGAACGCCCGCGATCGATTTCTCGGAAACTAGATTTTGGAAAATATTGAAAATTTGGGAGCTTACTGAAGTCGATAGGGGCAACTCTGCTAAAATATTTTCAAGATGGTGGCACTTCCGGTTATACAGGGCGTTGATGTTAACGTGCTTATTTTAAATAGGACACCCTATATATTATTGGATTTTTAGATAACACGTGAAATTTTAGACACATCTTATGCATAATGTCCTATACCTAACTCCAGCCGTTTTTGACACATCGCAATTTTTATGTCAAAAATGACTTTGCAGGCCTAAACACAACTGTCAATTCCTCCCATATGAAAGCCTTTATCATTTAATTCGATTTGATTTCCTTGTAGAGAGGAATCTACTTTTGTGACCTGTGATGTTATTTTGATAATAAATAAATACAGGGTGATAAAACTCACATTGAAAATTGATTTGAAAAAATCTTTTTTTTATTTTTTATGGAAACCCCCTATTTTGAAATTTGTAGTTTTCTAAATATTGGCAATTTAGCATTTTTAAATTGTAGAAATGTTATACAGCTTTAAGTTTTGTTGTTAGTTAGCCATGACGGCGACACGTGTTAAAGAAAACTATCGAGCACTGCAGAAACGTCACCATTTGTTGTCATTTAACAATGATTAATTAAAATCATGCCAGGGCGACTGAATTATACCCACGGAGATTATTTAAATTTGTAAATATATCTAACACTATTTGAAACGCTTGTTGATTTCAATGTGTGATGTCAGAGTATCTCTGAGAGGTACACTTCAATGTTAACTAACAATTCTTGTGACATGGCAGAATAAACACCATATTGTCCACATTTTTGGTTTGTTTTCTTGTATGTTTTATCATGGCAGACTTGGTTTCGGAAAAGGACGTTTTCTGACAAATTGCCGTTACAATTTGTTTTTTCTCTGAAATTTTGTTATGGAATGTGTGGTTTTACAACTACCTAAGTGAAAAAAAATAGGGAAAAAGATGTTGGAAAATCTAGCTACCTTATGTTCGAAATGACGACCTTTCCATTGGAGGCATAACCGCAACATTGACTCGCAGCCCTAGATACCGGAGGACTTCTGGTGATACACCACGGAAAGCCACTCAAGTCCTCTCACGCATACCCTCAGCTGTAGTTGGTACCAATCTGTAGACTACGTTCTTAATGTAGCCCCAAAAGAAGAAGTCAAAGCGAGTGAGGTCTGGTGGTTTTGATGGCCACCTTACTGGACCCCCACGAACAGTCCACGAATCCGGAGACCTTTCATAGAGATATTCTCAAACGGCACGGCTATTATGTGCAGGCACTCCATCGTGCTGGAAAACCATGAGCATACACTCGTGACCCCAACAAACAATTCTTGTAACATTCTCCAAGAATCAACACAATGTCAACCATTTCTTCTTGAGTTCGGATCATTTTCGCAACATTTATCAGAAAACAATGATTCTGCCGTCGGTTTATTCTTATTTGTAATATTTATTTTGACAATTACACTTTTTTTGTTTTAGCATGGCAGACTTGGTTTCGGAAAAGGAAGTTTTTCCTCAAATTGGCGTTACGACTTGTTTTTTCTTTGAAATTTTGTTATGAAATGTGTGGTTTTTTGGTACCAATAATAACTAGGAGTTTCGGCTATCCAACACTGTAATTTCTTTAGTGGGATGCGATTTAAAATTTTCGAAAAAAATGACAATTTGCGAAGGCCATAAACATTTTTTTTCTCTCCATAAATTAACCGAAAAACAATTATGTGAAGGTACAAGAGGTTTTAGCGTACCCCTAAATTCGAATCCGAGGCGCCGGTGCAATTTAGTTTACTTCAAAAAAATCCCAAAAATAGTCGCACTGTGAGGATCAAAGGTTTTAACAGCGAAACTGCTAAAGTTATGGGTATGACATGTTTCTAAAAAAAAAAGTAATCTGTAAGCACTTTCCAAATCTGCATTAAAATATAGGGTGTTCCATAAAAAAAAAACATAAGTTTGATACGCCACTGTAATAGGGAATGCCACTGGTAACCAGAAATATTTTAGAAACCTGTGAGGATAAAAGGTTTTAACAGTGAAACTCCTAAAGTTATGGGTGACATGTTTCATAAAAAAATAAGTACTCTTTAGCACTTTCCAAATCTGCATTAAAATATAGGATGTTCCATAAAAGAAAACATAAGCTTGATATGCCACTGTAATACAGAACGCCACTGGTAACTAGAAATATTTTAGAAACCTGTGAGGATAAAAGGTTTTAACAGCGAAACTGCTAAAGTTATGGGTATGACATGTTTCATAAAAAAATAAGTACTCTGAGCACTTTCCAAACCTGCAATAAAATATAGGATGTTCCATAAAAAAAAACCATAAGTTTGATACGCCACTGTAATACGGAATGCCACTGGTAACTAGAAATATTTTAGAAACATGGCGATGGTAATTATGGACAATTTTGCTCTTAGAATTTTTTTGAGGTCTTGTATAGTAGGGGAGCTATGGTCCGAGGCATCTTAGGTACTACACCCTGTATATACATATCATTCTTAATATCAAAATTCATGTATTAGGTTTGCCTATAATCTTCCTAAATATGATCATATATCTTCAGCATTTAAGGAAAGTAAGTTGTTAAATTACTACTGCCTCCTTGGTGCTTAGAATTGCATCCTGTATACGTGTAAATGTTTATTTTGGGTTAAGTCTTGCTTATGGTATGACATGTTTAACACACAGTGGGTATATGGAATTAATAAATTATTATTATTATTATTAGACAAAGGACACCACCTTATAACTCATCAAAAGCCAAAATTTCCACATTAGAGTGAAAAAATTGACTGTCTGAATACAGGAGTCAACCCCGCGACTGCATACTTTAAAATATAAAGAGTACTCACCTTGCAAACTCGTCCTGTGGAATAGTGGAATATAATTTTATGAGTTGACAGTCAAAAAGTAACCAAAAAAACCACTAGACTAGGGACCCTAAAGTTACTAAATCGATTGACAATTGACAGTTCAGTCCATTGGCGCTCAATTCCCTTTTGATAGTTATTTTGTATGTATATTGTGCATTTTCCAAGTTCGACCAGTATTTACCTTCTTCAAATAATTTTCTATCTGTTGGACAATAAAAATAAACTGTTTTTATCAAAACTTAGCATTTTCATTGCTTTTACGTAAGTTAAAAGTGTAGGTATGTTAAGGTTGTTGTTGACAATATTCGACATCGCATGGAACGAAGTCCTACCAAATCTGTTCGTCGGTAATCTGCCCAAACAGGTACATATTTGTTACATGTTACACAATACACATTCCTAAAACCGTAAATTAGAAGTTTAAATAATCGGACCTCAATTTGTTTACATACATTACAAAATTTTGATATCTATACAAAATAAAGGTAATATTTTATTATGTTTTTAATTTATTTTTTTAACATTCAATAACAGTAAACCATACATGAACAGACTTGCTGTTAAAAATACTAAATAATAAATACATTTAAGACATTTACTGTTCAACTTATTTTAATTTTTATATTTTTTATAAAACCCCAAAGGAAATATGAGACAACATTGGCATCTTAGGGATTTCATTAATTCAGGTTGTACAACCGTGTATGCCGGGTTGCCTAACTTAAGCAGTCATGTGGGGTTCGATATATATATATATATATATATATATATATATATATATATATATATATATATATATATATCTGTGTGTGTGTGTGTTTGTGTGTGTGTGTTCAGAAAGATTTCCGCAGTCTTTAATGTGAGACATACACTTGGTTCTCGGGTTGAACTGCGTCCAGAATTTATGAAAACTCGACGTTTCGGCTCCTGTTTTGGAGCCATTTTCAAGAGGTAAAGGAAATATGTAAGGACACTCTAAGGCTTCCATCTGCCTACTCCTTAGAGTGGTGGACAAAGGTGGGTAAAGGAAATATGTAAGGACATTCTAAGGCCTCAATCTGCCTACTCCTTAGAGTGGTGGACAAAGGTGGGTAAAGGAAATATGTGAGGACACTCTAAGGCCTCAACCTGCCTCAGATCTCTCTGAGGCCAAGGATTGAACACACTGAGACCTCACAGACGATCTCTGGCGAGATTTGGGGAGTGGGCAGATTGAGCCCCGTAATCGAGCTACAACAACCCAGCCCAACAAAATAATAGAGGTTCAATGAAAAAATTACAGTAGATCAATTATGATGATTTCAAGTCTTTGTTTTATGGTTGAAACATGTTGTTTCCGTTTCAGCGACATCTGTATGTGTACCGAATTTAATAGAAAATTGACTCTGAACACATAAACTCGCTTTGCAATCGAAAATGACCTGACAAAGTAAGTAATTTCGGTAGCCTTCATAAATTGAAAAGAAAGTGCATCCAGAATGTTTAACAGCTGTGTCTTTCTCAAGAAAACTTTATTTTGTTCCTTTCTGCTCTGCCGACCATGCAATCATGAATGAGATAAAGTGTAAAACGATAGGGGCAATTAAAATTTATGACCATAACATAAACATTCCGGGATATAAATCTTTCTGGGCGTTCCTATTGTAGTGACAGTGATGTTCGGAGATAAACAAAAATTCATCACAACAAAATAAGCAATATGTGACAGTTTATTCTGCTTATACATATATTTGTACTACTACTACTACTATACTACATACAGGTTCTAATGGATTTTACAGTTTTATTTTCCTCATGATTTTTGCCATGTCGTAATTATAATAGGCAGACCTGGACTTAGATCGTCCTTGGTTTTTATTAGGGATATTCATTATATTTGTGCGAGAGGAAACTGACTAAATTGAAATTTTAGTATTCCTGATTAGAAATTCTGATGAATTTCTCAGCACGGATAAGCCGCAAACAGGATATTCCACACACGAGTAATCGAGAGTATACTGTACTAATTTGTTTATATATTTATTTATACTATGTATAGATAACTAATAGTTCTTAATGATCAAATATTTTATATAATCATATTTAGACAAAAATGTATAGTGAAGATGATTTTTTACAGGTACTGGAAAAACCTTGCTGGCCCGTGCTGTAGCCCATCATACAGAGTGTACCTTCATAAGAGTCTCAGGTTCAGAACTTGTACAGAAGTTTATTGGAGAAGGTTCTAGAATGGTCCGAGAACTGTTCGTCATGGCCAGAGAACATGCTCCTTCCATCATTTTCATGGATGAAATAGACTCAATTGGTTCTTCACGTATCGAATCAGGTTCAGGTGGTGATTCCGAAGTACAGAGAACCATGTTGGAATTATTAAATCAATTGGATGGATTTGAAGCAACAAAAAATATTAAAGTGAGTTATGTAAACCTTCGTTAGTTTTTTTTGTGCTAACATTTTTTGTTATATAATTTTTCAGGTTATAATGGCTACAAATCGTATTGACATTTTGGACCCTGCACTGCTTCGTCCAGGTAGGATTGATCGTAAAATTGAATTTCCACCACCAAATGAGGAGGCACGTCTTGATATTTTAAAAATACACTCTCGAAAAATGAACCTTACAAGAGGTATTAACCTCAGAAAAATTGCAGAATTGATGCCAGGTGCAAGTGGTGCAGAAGTAAAGGTAATCTTTCATTACTTAGGATCTGTATTTAACAAATTTTTATCTCTATGATGAGATCACAACTGTATCTGTGCAATAACTCAAAAAAGAATTGATGATTTTAATGGATTTTTTAGGTGTCTTCCTTTGTAAGTAGATTGGATAACCAACCTGAACAATAAGTTTTTTTTTTTTTTTTTTGGGAGAAGTATAAATTCATACCATACTAATAATAATAATAATAATAACCTTTATTCACATACCATTCCTGGTGTCGAACACGTCAATATATAATATACTATTATCCATAACAATGCACAAAAACTAGGTGTAACAATGGGGCGTAAAGAGAGCGTCATATCAAACAAACAGACGAAAAAACAAAATCGAACTACAAACACTAAGCATTGTCAACATCAAAAGCAATCACAAATTAGTCATATGCTGATAAAAATCACAAATGTGTGCTCAAATATAAACTTGAAATGTGCGTATAAATATAAGCTAAAAATGTACATGTACATGAACAAACACTTAAAACATCTGTACAAACAAGTACCTAAAATGCACACATAAATACAATCTTTACAAGAACAACACAGTCTAGTCAAAAAAAAAAAAAAACGACCCAAAATATAACCTATTCTACAGGTGGCCATACAAATTGTATCACAGTGAAAATCCTCTATGTTGTAATATCCTTTCTGTTGCAAAAACATTTTCAGTTCTTTTTTGAGATTCTTAACACATAAGTTTTTAAGGACAACGGAAGATGGTTGAAAATCTTTACTGACTGATAGATCACATTCCTCTGTATCACTGTTAGATGTGTCTTCTGGTTAATCATTTGTGAGTTCGCTCTTCCCCTTGTATCATAACTATGCTTTATTTCATAGTCTTTGAAGTACACATATTGTTCTTTCACTAACACAGCACACTGGAGGATATATATACACGGCAAAGTGAGAATTCCCTTATTTCTAAACAAATTTCTGCATGATTCACACTGTTTCAGGGTATAGATAGCTCTAATAGCCCTTTTTGCAAGATAAAAAGACTATTGGCCTCTGCTGAACCCCCCCCAAAAAACGATACCATATGACAGTCTAGAATATACATAGGCATAATATGCCTTAATACATGCTTCCTCACTTGCAGAGTAACTCAGCACTCTCAATGCATATATGAAGCGTAAAAGTCCAGCACACAAATAATCCACATGACATCTCCACTTCATTCCGGCATCTATTATGAGACCAAGAAACTTTGCTGATCCGACTGAAGTTAATTTTATATCATCTCGTTTGATTGTAACAACTGATTCGTCAGGTAATGCCCTAAATCTAATTATATTTGTTTTCTCAACGTTAACTCTCAGGGCATTATTTTCAAACCATTGTTGCATATATCCTATGGAGTGCGTGATGTCCTGCCCCAATTGACACAAATCAGGGCTTCTAACAACAAGTGTCATCCGCAAATAGTACAACGTTGTCACTCACTACATTTGGCAGATCATTAATATAAAGCAAAAAAAAGGAGCGGTCCAAGTCCTGAACCCTGAGGTACTCCCCTCCTTACTGCGCCATCATCAGAGTATATCATCTTCCCAGTTGCATCATCTCTTGCTATAGTATACTGGATCCTGTTTGTCAGATATGAAGTAATCAGGTCTAATGACTTCCCCCTTATACCGTAACGTTCTAACTTTCTCAACAATATTGTGTAATCCAGGCTGTCAAAAGCCTTTGATAAGTCCATCATCAAAACAGCCACCTCTTCACAACAATTCTGTCCTTCCAAAACATCCACAAACATCTGAAAAATGGCTCTACTCGTAGACCTACCCTCTATATATCCATTCTGCTTAAGAGACACTATATTGTGTTTCTGAATAAATGACTTAAGCCTTTTTGTAATTAGCTTTCCATATATCTTTGCAATGTTGGATTCTAAGGCAAGGGGTCTGTAACTGCTCAAAAGTTTTATATTACCCTTTTTGTATGACAGAACAAGCAGTACAATCTACAACAGGTCGGGATAAATTCCTGTCTCAAAATAAATATTTATTGCCTCAGATATGGGCAAAGCAAAAACATGAGCATTATTCTTCAAAAAAGCCACTGAAATTTGATCATAACCTACAGCCTTGGTATTTTTCAGAGAGAGAATCGTATTATAAACCTCAACAGGGTCAGTTGGTTCCATATATAAAGTGTGACAGTTCACGGCAATATTTTCTAGATTTCTCTCGGCACAAGAATCATTCACCGTATAATCACAACACATGTCAATAAAATATCTGTTAACTTCATTTAATTTATCCTTCAACTCTTCTTTATCATCCAGCAAGTCCTTGATATCCAGATGCCTGCTGGCTTTGCCACCAGTGACAGATTTTTCAACATCCCAAGTAGCTGATACAGTGTTCCTTTCATCCTGTATATACGTGACATTTGCCCTCTTCTTTGCCTCCCTAATATCATGTTTCAGTTGTCTTCTATACTGATTATATATGGGCCTCTCATTTTCACTGTGACAAGCTCTCATAAACAGAAATCTCTTGAAATCACACTTCCTCCGAAGATCGTCTGTTAACCAGGGCCTAGGTGTGAGTTTTCTATTACGAAGTCTAACAGTTCTCAATGGACAATGAGCATTATAAGTACCAAATACTTGCTTCAAGAACTCATTGTATGTCGTATTTGCATCTCCAGGATCTATATACCAGTGACAACACATAAAATCTTCATAAATTTTCTTTTGTTGTTTCTCCCCATAAAATCTTCTTTCAATGAATTTTGGATAATGGCTGATGTTCTCTGTACATGCCAAATTAGTCTTAACCATTATGCCCATATGATCCGAAAGACCTGTGCACTTAATTGTAGCCTCTACTCCATTCTTGTTAGAAACAACATAGTCAATCTGTGTTGCGCTGTACTGTGTTAATCTTGTCGGACCTGCTATGTGACTAACTAAACCATAACTATTAAGTATTTGCATCAGCTGCTTCACATAACGATCCGACTTATTTTCAAAGTTAATATTTAGGTCACCAGTCAGTAAAACTAAATGGGATGCACTTGCATGCTTTAAGTGGTCAAAAAGTTCTTCGAGTTTAACCAAAAAGTCTCCCAAACCACCAAGTTGCGATCTATAAATATTCACCAAAACAACTTTTTCTTTAGTCAATCTCACTGCACTTATTTCAATTAATAATTCTACACTTTTTCCCTTCAAGTCAATAAGTTCCTCAAACTCGATATTGTCACGAAGGAATATACAGGAACCACCATGTTGTCTATTACCTCTGCAATACACTGAAGCAGGAGTGTATCCTTCCATTTTTAGAGAAAACACCTCATCCTCAACCAACCAGTGTTCAACAAAAGCCAGAGCATGGAAATCAACACCACACAATTCAATCACCTTACTAATTTCCTCAGTCTTATTTCTAATGCTCTGTATGTTTTGATACAGCAACCAGAAAACTCTGCCGCCTTCATCAGGATGCACCGCTGATACACTATGCAGCTCCTCCTCACCTAGCCTAGCCTGTTGTCCGTCTCCTTGAGCGCAAAAAAATGTACACCATCTTCAGAAGATCCCCTGTCCACAGGTGCCTCACACAGTACATCACCCTGATCCATCTGATTGTGAGATTCTTGATTTAAATCATGCACAATGTCTGATGTCGATGTGGGTTTGATAAAAATAAGATTTTTTCCACTATAACCCATTTGTCTTGTTCTCTCTATATGTAATGCAATCTCATGCACAACTTTTTGATTAGCTTTCCTAAATCCTTTCCCATTTACCTCCAAGTATGTCACATTACATTCCATAAAATTGTTTACTCTTATCAAAAATTCTTCCAATTTATTATTAAACTTAATTATGCTACCACAATTATGCTTGTTAGCAGACACCACTAAATATTGATATAGAGACTTATTCTCTGGCTTCACGAGTACTTGTTTTCTTCTCTGCAACTGGTTTCACCTTTTATGGTATCGTCAGGCTGGAGACAATTGAGGACAGTTTTTTAAAAAGTCGATGTCTGCAAAACTAGAGTTTTTCGGGAGATGACGTTTTATGTTTCACAAAAACAAAAAACCTAGAGGCTACTGTTGTGATCGAATACACAATAACAGCAAGCATATATAATAGAAACTTTTTATTATTAATCCAAAAAAAAATCAAGTTTTTTTTAAACTCGATAAGTACTGTAACTCGCTGTCTGCAAACTGGGGTGCTCTTACATCACAAGACAAGACGCCGATAAACACTCCCCAAGAATGATTGACAAGAATTTTAAATGCAGGAAAGATTTTTAATAACCCTGAGATGTTACATAGGGTGGAATTTCATTTTTGAAAGTGTGTTAATACATGTAATTAGACTGTCAGGTAAGTGCTAAGCACGGCATCCTGAATTGACAGCTGCCCACGAAAGCCAAATTGGCACGGGGACAGCAAATTGTATCTCTCCAAAAAGGACCTGAGTCTTAGCAGACATGCCTTCTCAAAGATCTTAGAAAAAACCGAAAGCAGTGCAATCACCCTGTAGTTGTCCAAGATACGTGGATCTCACTTCTTAAAGAGAGAGATGACAATGGCCGTCTTCAGACGCTCAGGAAAACAACCGCTTTCAAACGACACATTTATAAGGTAAGTTAGTGGAGCCACCACAAGATGAGCAAACCTGTCAAGAAGACTACATGGTATTTCATCTATTCCTGATGAATTTTTAACTGAAACTAATTTTATGATCTCTAATACATCGTCCTCTACGACAGGATATAAAAACATAGAATAGGGATTAGAGCTATGTTTCAATGCACAATTTATGTCACAGTTTTTTATCAGATACTTAACAGAGTCGACAAAGTGCGCATTGAGACTGTCAGCAATCATATTAGGATCTGTCAAAACGACTCCATCACTAGGCACAATATTGAGATTAGCCACCTTGCTGTTCATCTTCCCCACGTTGACATTTTCTTCAATTGCTTCCCACATAGCTTTATTTCGGTTTGAAGCCTTAGAGATTTTATTTTCATAATATTTTTTCTTGGCGTCTTTTAACCTAGCACCGTGCTGTTTCTTTAGACTATTATAAAACTCATTACACCGCGGATCCGTAACCGTATCCAGTAGAAGTGGAAAATAACGAAGCAAACAGCCCCCTCTTACAAGTTCTGCTGATATCCATGGTTTAGGAGCAATCTTGCCAGGCATGGATCTTTTTCTGACAACCGGAAAGGCAATCTGAAGCAATTAGAAGTTAACAGTAAACTCCCTTTTCTAGATGTACTATAGTTGGTAAAAATAACGACTCTCTTGAATTTGATGTCCACAGGAAGAAAACTACCACTCTAAGTTACATTCCAAATGACTCACCTCATACGTTTGCACAAAAAACGCCCGGCTTAACTTTCTTAGTAAATAGATTAATAAAATTTCCCTTAAGTGTATATATATATATATATATATATATATATATATATATATATATATATATATATATATATATATATATATATATATATATATAGTATAGAATTAGAATCCTGCATTAAAGGCGTGGTTAAACATAACAGATATTCGGATTGCTTAGTGGAAAAATTAATTAATAGACACAGAACAAAGAAAATGTTAGCGGAAGGCACGACATTCAGGAAAGATAAAATAGAGAAAAAATTGTTTGCCTACGTTTTGAACCACGTAGGTCTCGAGAGCATTTTTTAAGAAAGCCGATTTGCAGCTAACTTTTTTTATAATAAAAACTAATTTGAGAAATTTATATTTGTAGGGCAATAAAAACCAAAAGTTCCTTAAACTTAGCCACGCCACTGGTTTCAAGTCATCTGCTTGCGGTCTGTTTTTGAAGCAGATAAACATTCAGAAACCTGTTAGGTAAAGTGATAAAGGAAGTTCAAAAACCCCAGAAATTAAAATACAATACACTGACAAATTTGCCTGCGATTTAGTATCCCTCTCGGCATCCTTCTTTATCTAAGATTCAGTATAAAAGGTGATGTTAGCAGTAAAGTAGTTTTTTAATCCTCTGATGGCGCTAACTGTGTTAGTGAAACGATCGTCGGGCCATATATATATATATATATATATATATATATATATATATATATATATATATATATATATATATATATATATATATATATATATATATATATATATATATCTTGCTCCTTTCTGCCGTTTCGCATGCAATCTTGAATGAGATCAAGTGAGACAAGTTAGGGGCAATTAAAATTAGGAACACCCTGTATATTATTAGCTTTTTGAATTACACGTTCAATTTAAGGGCCACTTAAGGACAACATATTCAGGCTAGTTTGTACCATTTCGGATTTAGTCGCCATTTTGTAGAAAAAAATTACGATTGGAGCGCTTTAGAAAAATTCTGATATCTTTAAAGACATGCAAGATAGAAACATGCGGTTTTCACTATCCCATAGAGCGTAAAAATTCCTATATACTCTTATAAACACAATACGATTTTAAGATAACTGTTATTTATAACATACATTTGAATTTGAAAATTTTCAATCAGATATAACTTGATTTTTTTTTTTTAATGGAACGGTATCCATATCCCCCTAGCAGCGTTAAATTCCCTATCTTTTAAGTATACGTTACTCTATACCTGTCTCTTATAGTTTTCTTTGAAAATTGATTTGAAAATAGTAATTGTTAGCGGGGCGATGTCATTTTTTTTGGACGTAACAAAAAAAATACAGTAGAAACAGAAACAAAAATATTTCATGTTCAAGTTACAAATTATGATAAAGAACTATTGTTACTGTGTTTGAAAATTATGTATTTAAAATATTTTTAAAAAATTTAAAAAAATTGTAAGGATAACAACAGTGATATTATTACCTTACACAATCTTATAAATCCTCGAAGTATTATTACAACACGATTAACAAAACAACTCACACCTCCTAAACTAGTAACTGCTCAAAATGTTGTCCATTAACACTCAAACATTTTCATATTCGTCTCGTAATGCCCTTGTGGTTGCTGGCAGAATCTCATTCCTATCTAACTCTTCAAACGCCCTTCTTACTCTGATCTCTAATTCTTCGCGTGAATTGAAGGGCGTTTTATATACTTTGGTTTTTATCTTTCCCAAAGATGGAAATCATGCGGGGTAAGATCTGGACTTCTTGCGGGCCATATCCAGGGACCACACTTTTCAATTCTTATATCTTCAAATAGATCGTCGAGTGTGTTAGATATTTCTCGTGTAAAGTGAGAAGGAGCTCCGTCGTGTTGATACCAACAAGTTCTATTTTCTGATAATGGTAAATTGTCTAAAAAGTCTAACTATTGTTCTTAATATTTACATGTAACGATTAGAAGTTAAGGTTTCATCATAAATATGATAATAAAAGTTATTACCTTTCAATAAACAAAACACATTGAAACTAAATTTTACTTGAAATCCCCTTTCCCTAATAGCGTGAGGGTTTTGATTTGCCCAAACATGCCTGTTATGTCTATTGAAAACTCCTTCATGAGAAAATTTCGATTTATCAGCCCATATAATTTTTTTTTAAGTCATCATCATCTTGAATATGAATGAACATCGTTTCACAAAAGTGAACCATTTTACTAGCATCTTCTGGATGCAGAGCTTGCACTAAAGTAAACTTATAGTTGTGCATTTTCTGCTTCCACAAGATTCTTTCTACAGAGGAGTAAGGAATACCTATGTCATTCACTGCAGTGTAAATAGAGGCATGTGGATGTGCTTTGAAATAAGCCGGGACAGTTATTTCGTTATCTTCATCTCTAGTCACTGGACTGGGATTAATTTTGGGTGCTCTAAAAGTAACAAATTCTAGGAAATTTAACTCAATCCTTCTCAACTTCTTTTCACTCATGAGTGGCAGATTAGGATTTAACTCATTAAACCTTCTACATGTTTCTATCTTGCATGTCTTTAAAGATATCGGAATTTTTCTAAAGCGCTACAATCGTAATTTTTTCTACAAAATGGTGAATAAATCCGAAATGGTACGAACTAGCCCGAATATATTATCATCAAGTGGCCCTTAAATTGAACGTGTAATTCAAAAAGCTAATAATATACAGGGTGTTTCATTTAAAAAAACAAAGTTTGTGTCGACTTCCGGTATAACCAGAAGTGCAGGCTAATTGAAATTATTTTAGTTAGAAAGATCAGTATCAAAAACGTGCGGATACCAATTTTCAGAATTTAAATAGATGTAGTTCTCCAGAAACTTCTAATAGGCCACTCACCCTATATATATATATATATATATATATATATATATATATATATTATATATATATATATAAATATATATATATATATATATATATATATATATATATATATATATATATATATATATATATATATATATATATTTATATAATAAAGAAAACCCAAAATTTTCCTGGCAAACTTGGTTCAATTTTGCCCGGTAACGAACTAATCCAAGTAAGGAAGGTACCTGCCAAATTTTATCAAAATCAGAATTATTTTTTGAGTCATCGGTGTGATACATACATATATATATATATATATATATATATATATATATATATATATATATATATATATATATATATATATATATATATATATATATATATATATATATATATATATATATATATATATATATATATATATATATATATATATATATATATATATATATATATATATATATATATATATATATATATATATATATATATATATATATATATATATATATATATATATATATATATATATATATATATATATATATATATATATATATATATATATATATATATATATATATATATATATATATATATATATATATATATATATATATATATATATATATATATATATATATATATATATATATATATATATATATATATATACATATAACAATCGAAACTAACCCCAGATATGTCGTAGCTCGCGCTCATTTGAAAAAATGTTTTCAAAATTCAAAAGTCAGGATCTCCTTATTAGTGAATTTATTCTAATAAATTTCACTAAAAATAGGAAAATTCGTTACCATATGACATTTGAGAATCAGGATTTTTTCATTAGTGTTTATTTTTTATTTTTTAGGGTGTTTGTACAGAAGCTGGTATGTATGCTTTACGAGAACGCAGAGTTCATGTTACACAGGAAGATTTTGAGATGGCTGTTGCAAAAGTTATGCAGAAGGATTCAGAAAAGAACATGTCTATCAAAAAACTATGGAAATAATTTACTTTTTTTAATAAGTCAATCAATTTATATCCAGTTTTTTTATATGTGAAATACACTTAAAATACATTTTTCAAAACGAATAACCTTGTCAAATAAAATAGTGCTCATTAAATATAGCTGAAAAAAAAAAAGAAAATTGCTTAGATTTGCTTAAATAGTGAAGTAAAAGGATTTTTATGTAAAGGTTTAAATAAATGTGGAATTTAGTGAAATAAAGGTTCTTTTGAAGTTGTCTAAGGTTAGAGAAACTTTTACATCCTGCGAGGTCACGCTAGAACAGGGTAAGGCGGTTCAGGCTGCAGTGGTAGCTGCGGTGGACTCTCTTTAGGAAGGGGAGGGCCCGCCTCAGTTCCACTGGGCGTTCCTGGCGGGGGGCATCCTCTGGGTAACCTATGCCGGCCCGCAGTCGGGGGACTGGCTGCGGAAAACGATCGGGGGCCTCGGTCAGATTTGGGAGAGGGCGGACTTGACAGCCGTCGAGTCCAAGGAACTCCCAAAGAGACGCGAGGTCCTCGTACGGATCCCTGACACTTCAGTAGACTGAAGATCAAGAAACCTAAACCGCGGACACAACACTGGTCGGTTCTATAAGCAGGAAGACAGAGGAGAAAGGGCAGACTCTCGCCTTCTCGATCGACCAGGCGTCTTACAGAGCCCTTGAAGGAACCTCCTTCATGGCATTCTAGGGCCTGGGAAGGGTTAGCTTCCGCCCACTGGGAAAGCAAGTAGGGGTTAATGGGGCTTAGGTTCCTTCAGGTCAACCTCCAACACAGTAGGGCAGCCACGGCCGGACTACTGATGGCTCTGAGGAACATGGATGTGGCCCTCATCCAGGAACCGTACTCCTATAAAGAAGAGATCAAGCGACTTGGTGGAGCTGCTGGAAAGCTCATCTACAGCAGATCCAGCGAGAACCCGGGGACTTGCATTTTTGTGAGGGAAGGAATAGAGTTTCTGCCTTTAATGAATATCTGTTCCAGGGACCTGGCAATGATCAAAATCCGATGTGGAGGAGCGGATGGGCTGAGGGACGTTACTGTCGGATCAGCCTATCTGCCAGGGGAAAGCACGGGCGCCTCCTGCACCCAAGGAATTGGAGGAGCTGATTGTAGGTAGTAGAGCAGGTGGAGGGCAGACCATCATCGGCATGGATGCAAACTCGCACCATGAGTTGTGGGGAAGCTCGGACACAAACTCTATGGGTGAGGCACTTTTACAAATTTTTATAAAATTTAATTTAGATATATTGAATAGAGGTTATAAACCAACCTTCGTCACAACACAGGGTGAGGAAGTTTTAGATCTAACAGTTTCCACCCAGTTTCTGAGTGACTTTGTTAAGAACTGGGCTGTGTCTGGGGAAGTGAGTAGCTCAGACCACAGATACATCTGGTTTGAAATCGCCAAGTCGAAAGACAAACGGTTTGAAATCGCCAAGTCGAAAGACAAACGGTTTGAAATCGCCAAGTCGAAAGACAAACGGTATGGTACAGGGACCCCCGCAAGGCGGCTGGGAAGCCTACACGTCAGACCTAGCAATGGAACTGCGGGGGGTTAAGAGTACCATAGACAATTCAATAGACCTCGAGATTGCGGCAGCCCAATTGCGAGACGCAATCACCTCGGACTATTGCCAACTGCCTCCTTAAAATGAGGGCGTCCACCAGGAATGTCCCGTGGTGGAACGAGGACCTCAGGCAAAGGAGGACGCAGGTTCATAAGCTGTTTAAGGCGGCCAAAAGATCGGGAGCATGGGATGAATGTTGACAGGCCCTAACGACCTATAACAAAAGACTGAGGGACGCCAAGAAGGAGTCGTGGAGGAGGCACTGTGAGGAAGTGAAGAGAACACTTTCAAGAGTGCCCGACAACACAAGATCCTGTCCAAGGGCACTCAGACCAACATAGGCTCCCTTAGAACATCTACGGTAGGCTTTACAAGCTCGGGGGAGGAAATTTTACTTTAGACACACTTCCCCGGCTGTAACATAATAAACCAATCACCTCCGGACTGGAAACACTCAGAAATAGAGGTGCCTTATAGGCAGGCATCTAGAGTAAACTGGACAGTCGCTAAAGAGGTGGTTACTTGGAGCAAAATCAGATGGGCCATTAACAGCTTTAAGCCATACAAATCCCCGGGATTTGGTGGAATAATGCCCATCATGCCCATCGATATATATATACTAGCGCCGGCGCTTTCCCTCATTATGGAGACTGGCCAGGGGTGTATTCATTCCTAAACCTGGGCGTCCAACAAACCAAGCAATGTCCCTGAGGCCAATAAGTCTCATGTCCTTCTTGCTAAAAACAGTAGAAAACTGCTCGACCGGCAGATTAGGGGCGGTGTAGTGGAAGCATATCCCCTACACTGCGGACAATATGCATACAGAGCAGGAGTCTCAGCAGAAACAGCTCTGCACCAACTGGTGCTGAAACTGGAATATACGCTGGAGAACAGGAAGGTGGCGCTGGGGGCCTTCTTAGACATAGAGGGGGACCTTCAGCAACACCTCATTCGGATCGGTTCTGGCAGCTGCCAGCGAGCGTGGAATAGAGGAGACCTGCTGCAGGTGGATTGGTTCCATGCTCCGGGACAGGGCGGTGTTCACCTCACTCGCGGGTGGGACTCTTCTGGCGGGGGTCGCGGTGGGGTGTCCGCAGGGGAGCGTTCTGTCTACTTGCTCTGGTGCCAAGTCGTGGACGGCCTGCTGGGGAGACTAGTGAGGGGGGGTATGAGGTACAGGGCTATGCGGAAGATATTGACATCATAGTCCGAGGCAAGGTTATATAGTCAGTGTGGGAGCGCATTCAGACAGCACTGAAAGTGGTAGAAGGGTGGACGGTTGGCCCCGAGAAAGCAACTGTCATACCGTTTACGAGGAGGAAGAAGTGGGGGAGCCACAGAACTCTCACTCTATACGGTAAGAACATTCCAATGGCCAGGGAGGTAAAATATCTTGGGGTTGTATTGGACTCTTAAGTTAACCTGGAATGGTCACGTTGAAAAAATACTGCGTAAGGCAGTCATGACCTTAGCCGTCACTAGGCGGCTATATGGAAAAACGTGGGGACTGAGACCTAGTATGGCCCACTGGCTGTACACAAGGGTGGTCAGACCATCGTTAACATACGCGTCTCTGGTCTGGTGGCCTAAGGTGACACAATCCAGTGCCAAACAAAAACTAGGCAAGATCCAAAGGATGGCTTGTCTAGACATCATAGGGGCCATGTCTTCAACCCCAACAGCCGCCATGGAGGTGTTACAGGATCTGCAAACCCCCCCCCCTACACTTGGTTATTATGGGGGAAGCCAGGCTAGGACTATACAGACTAGCCTGCAATAGTAGACGATCAGCCCAGGCTTCAGGGGCCACTGCAAAATTCAGGAGATCGTGTAGGAGCCCATGCTTGAAATGAGGTCAGAATTCGCGAGCCCGCGAATCTGCAGGGAAAACAACTTTACAGTGGAAATCCCCGACCACGAGGCACGGCGGGAAGAGTCGCCGGGTACACCACGGGACGCGCTCGTCTGGTTCACGGACGGATCCGGTGGGGAGCGTGGGACGGGGGCAGGTATTTATTCGGAAGGACCGAGTGTAAGTCAGAGTACTTCCCTCGGAGCCCATGCAACGGTCTTTCAGGCCGAAATGTATGCCATCCTGTACTGTGTGCGGGAGAACAGGAGGAGGGGCTACACCAACAAGCGGACCCTTATAGCCACAGACAGCCTTTAAGGCCCTAAGTAGCCCACGGGTAAATTCCTGGCTGGTGAGTGAGTGAAGAGACGAGCGACCTAGCTGGGCAGAATGAGGTCACCTTCATCTGGATGCCGGGTCACTCGGGGGGTCAAAGGCAATGAAGAAGCTGACAGTCTCGCGAAGAGAGGGTCAGCAGAACCATTTATGGGACCAGAACCGGTTCTGGGCGTGACAAAGAGCACTGCCAGGGGAGCCATTAAGTCCTGGGTCAGAAGCCAATACAAGGTGTACTGGGCAGACTGTCCAGGGCTCAGACATGGGAAGTCAATAATCGGCGAACCCAGTTCAAAGAGAGCTGTGGAGCTGCTAAATCTTAGCAGAGGACAGTTCAGAAACATGACAGGTCTCTTGACGGGACACATGACCGTCAAGAAACACCTTCATAAAATGGGGCGGTTCGAGGAGGACCTCGCATGCAGACTCTGCGGAGAGGGGAAGGAATCAGCCCAGCAGATCTTGTGCGAGTGTAAAGACAACTGATCTACGGTCAGTCTAGACCGGAGACAGAGCATTATAAAACTCCACCCTACCAATCGCTGTGCAGACTAGTTCAAGGCACAGCGATTTTGGAATGGGTGGATTAAAAAGGCTAAGGGCATGCACAATAAGCCAAAGGCTGCAACGCGTTCGGGGCGGCTAAGCCGTGGACGAGCCCTGAGAAAAAAAAACAACGTAATTTTTAAATTAACATGCACAAAAATCACATTCCAGAAATGTTTTGTCTGCATGTGGGGAGGCAAAATACCTTAAATCTTAATAATTTTATGTTTAAAACCGTAACCTTTTTGCTAAGATCATATAGCTTTTTCTGTTAGGACTTGAGCTGTTATATCTTCATGTAACGTTTGGCGTTTGGGACACTTGTATGTATATATATATATATATATATATATATATATATATATATATATATATATATATATATATATATATATATATATATATATATATATATATTCCTGTAAATTTGAAAAGCACAATTTGGAGAACCCAATAAATCACAATAGTGATTTTAGACCTGACGATTGTTTCGCCAACAAAGTTAGCGTCATCAGTGGGATGATCTGTGATGACACTAAACTTTGTTAGCGAAACAATCGTCAAATCTAAAAGCTGTATTGTGATCGATTGAGTGCTCCAAATAGTATTTATCAGTGCTCATCACAGGTTTCAAGCCTCACTCATTGCATAGTTCTTTTTTGCCATCGCGGAGCCATTTTGCTTGATAGGAAGTGACGTCAGTTTGAATTTGAATACTCTGTAGCACAGAAAAACTAATCTGCGTGAATTCAAAGAACATACAGCCCCAGCATAGCGATTTGCAATGCCCAATCAGGATACAGGACAAAAATTGAAAGATATCTGTCCAACGTATCTGTCATTGCTCTCAATATTGGCGCACTGTTTGGATTAAAAAATGCTCCAAATTATTAAAATATAGTTGCTTACAATGAAAAATATATAGTAATTATTTTTCATACGCTGTGAATGCGTGAATGGGCAACACTTATACAGGCTGAAAAGTGTCATCTATAAAAAAGTAACAGATTATTTATTTAGGTGTAATAATTATTTTGTTCTGACATCCCATATATTTTTAGTGAATTTTCTTAAAAAAAATTCACTAATGAGGTGATCCCGACTTTTGAATTTTAAAAAAATTTCTTCAAATGAGCGCTAATTAGGCCCCCCAGAAAACATATCCGGGGTCAGTTTCAATTTTTATATGTTTATATATATATATATATATATATATATATATATATATATATATATATATATATATATATATATATATATATATATATATATATATATATATATTTTATATATATATATATATATATATATATATATATATATATATATATATATATATATATATATATATATATATATTTTATATATATATATATATATATATATATATATATATATATATATATATATATATATATGTATCACACCGATAACTCAAAAAATAATGGGCCGATTTTGATTAAATTTGGTGAAAAAATTCCTTTTGCAAATGGCTTGGATGAGTTCGTTAAGCAGGAAAATCTGCCTAGGTTTTCCCGGAAAATTTTGTGTTTTCTTTCGAAAAAAATTTATATCTCCGGAATTAACAAAGTAAGGGCAACCAAATTTGGTACGCTGATTTAGATCCTTATAAGTAAGCTACCTACCAAAATTTAGCTATGTATGTCAGAAGACAAAAAAGTTATAGGCATTTTAAGAAAAATAAATTGGGGTTTTCCTCAAAACGTCAAAGTGGCGATTTAAAATGTCAAAATTGGCAACATTTAGGCAAATAACTTGAATCTAATACGGGCTATAAAAATAAAATGTCTCAAGAAGAATGTTTTACAAACCCTAAAGTCTTAATTTCAACCGTCATTGTCCTTCATTTGACTAAAATATTTGCAGAAAATTCATTTCAAATAGACCCTTTCTCTGATGCTTGGCAGTAGCCTTAGCTATAGAGTTTATCGTTTAATGGTATATAATTTTTGTCGAATTTTCGTAAAAAATCAATAAATCTCAATATATCCGTTATTATATAAGATATGAAAAAATTTGTATATATTAATTATAGGGTGTCTTGAGCTACATCTTAAAATAATATTTCTACAATCACAGGGTGGCCCATAAGTAATTGGTGATACAAATTTCCTTTTTTTTTAAATCAAACACGCCTTATTGCATTTTTGCATTTTCCATCGAGATATAATGCATGTTTGTAAGAAAAGAAATTCTAGACGCAAAAAGTGCGTTATGGTAGCGAATTTTGATCAAATGTTTCATATTTGAACAGCTCAATTTGCTATTAACCTATAAGGTTGACCAAGAAACGTGTTTTTTCGAGAACACTTTAAGTTTACTTTTGGAAAATTTTGTACATTTTTACACAATAAAGTTATTTTGATGAAACATGGCACATTGTTTCTAATATATAGATTATACTGGTAACCAAATTTGATGCCTGCTTTCTTAAAAAAACACACATATTTGTTATTAAAAACATTTTTATGAAAATTCACTACCATAACGCACTTGCTGCGTCCAGAGTTTTTTAATTTATTAGTAAAGATAACTCAAAGAAGTTACAGATAAGTGTAACAGGTACAACGAATATCTGAAATTTCACTCTAGAGTTTTTAACAAACATGACTTATTCCCTATCCTAACCTAACCTTAATATAAAATGAACTATAATTCATATAACTATCAATAAATATTACGGTATAATTATTTACTTAAAGTAAATAATTATCGAAGTAACTGAAAGTAAATAATTACCGAAGCGAGATATGCTCCAACACTGTCTCAAAAGTGAGTACAACTTACGCTTTTTTCAGAAAAAAAAATCTAAAAAATTCTGGACGCAGCAACCCAGCAAACACGCAACCATCGGCCGTCTGCCGGGATAATGCCGTCTGTGTTGGTTCAGTAATGGCACGGCGAAACGGCGCTTTACCGTTACGTTATTGGCGTTGGCAAAATGCAAATAATATTTACGGTATTCCGCAGTAACTGACCAATGTTGGCTATGCGGTGAGAATTATCGCTTTTTCACAGTACTGGCAAAGCGATGGAGAAGTGCAGGGTAGCCTTAATAGTCCTCGTCTGCTCGTCTATCATCGTGAGCCGATAGTGTTGGCGCATGACCATGGTGGTAGCACAAAAGCAAACAAAATTAAAACAACATGGCGTATGTTTATCTGTTGTAGTGCTGTGTGTTTGAAGCTTAATAAATGTAAAAGGATAAATGATAAAACGCAAGAAATTGTCTTTCGCAAGGCAATACGTAAGTTAATCATTTTTTAATTTATTTATAGTCTTATCGTATTATATTAAATGTAGAATTAAATCACAATATGCAAATCATGGGCAAATGATAGTAAGTTTGTTTCTAAATCACGCAAATATAGGTAACTGATTTTGTGTGTCAGCTCTTGTATTATTCTCCATTTTTCCTTCATAATTAATGGAATAGGAAGTAAGATTATTGAGAGTGAGTCAATATATTTGATTAATTCGAGTATAAGCTTATTAAACTTATTATTTGTGAATATTGCACTGTGGAAAATCTAACAGTTTTCATTGATATAATGTCTGTTTTCAGGAACAGTGAGCAAAAACTCTTTGTGTTAAGATGCCAGGCAACAAAGTTTGCATTCGTAATGCAGGATATAGTGAAGAATGTCAGAGACAAAATATGTGTTACGAAAAATATTGTAAGCTGAGCCTGAAATATAACTCAAGTGCTAGATGAAATATCTTAAATAGTTTACAGTTGTAAAAGATGATACATCCTCAGATGACGCTAACCTTGTTAGTGAAACAATCGTCAAATCTTTAAAAATCTGCTGTGGTGAATTGGGTTCGCCAAAAGTGTAACTATCAGTGCTCATCATAGATTAAAATATTTACTTAGTGTAAAAGTTACCAGTCAAGTGTATTCAATTTTATTTTCACCAATTATTAGATATAAATATTACACAGGCTGTATTTCATCTTTCAGTGAATTTTCGTAGAAAAAATTTACTCTAGGGGAGATCCCGACTTTTGAATTTTGATTTTTTTTTTTGCAAATGAGCGCGAACTAGGACCTCTAGGGCCCATATCCGGGGTCAGTTTTAAATATATATATATATATATATATATATATATATATATATATATATATATATATATATATATATATATAGTAATGGCCGATTTTGATAAAATTTGGCATGTACCTTCCTTTTGTAAGTGGCTTGGATAAGTTTGTTAGTCAGGAAAATTGGACGAGGTTTTTCCGGTAAAATTTTGAGTTTTCATTCGAAAATAATTTTTATCTCGAAAAATATAAAAGCTATGATAACCAAATTTGGTAGGTAGGTTAACGCTATATAAAGCAAACTATACACCAAAATTTAGATTTCTATGTTACAAGAAAAAAAGTTATAATAAAATATTTGGTGCCAGATCATTTCTATGAAAATTCACTACCATAACGCAGTTGCTGCGTCTAAGCTTTTTTTAATTTTGTTTATGGGAGTGCATATGTGCTGAGAACACATGGATATTCAGACCATAAGAAATAGGTACCTACTAAAATATTAATCTTCACTTATATTGTTAATTAAATGGATTATCAGAATAGGGTTTCATTTATGAGTTTGTTTATTGATATTTTATTTGGAATTGTTAATTTTGATACATTTGTTATTTATTGTTAATTGCAAAAGTAATTATTTTATTTTTATGACATTAAAACGTCTAATACATATAGGTACTTGTATTTTATTTCAATTTTTCTAAGTCTTATAATATATGAAAATAGTGAAATGTTTCAATATTCTGGTTTATTTTATGTAATAATATAATCTACCTCTACGAAATTGAATATCGATAAAAATAATGGTCTGTATTGATGGGTTATATTTATAAATTACCAATATCGTTTAACAATTTGATAGGTTCCTTATGTAACTTATTCCTAAATCATGTTTATCAGCAGTGGACTATTATATATATATATATATATATATATATATATATATATATATATATATATATATATATATATATATATATATATATATATATATATATATATAATTAGTAATGTGTCAATGCAGAGTAGTGCTGGTCCTTCATAGTAGAAGTAGTGGGCCACCTAAAATTGAGCACCTGATATAAGTGCCTGAGAAATGCAGATTTGATATTTAAATCAAGTAACTCTGCAGCACTGGTAAAGTGCCTGACCTGTAATGTATGTGCTGGCTAACAGACCGTTGGCCGGCTGCTGGCCGGAGTTTCCTATAGTTACCGGCCCAGCACTGTATTCAAGCACTTCTCCAGCAATGCAAGTTCCGGGTACCGGCTATGACGCCAATACTGGGCCAGTATTAAAGGTTAGCTGGGAAGTGCATTATTATGGTAGTGAATTTTCATTAAAATGTTTTTAATAACAAATATGTGTTTTTTTAAGAAAGCAGGCATCAAATTTGGTTACCAGTATAATCTATATATTAGAAACAATGTGCCATGTTTCATCAAAATAACTTTATTGTGTAAAAATGTACAAAAATTTCCAAAAGTAAACTTCCCGGAAAAACTCGTTTCTTGGTCAACCTTATAGGTTAATAGCAAATTGAGCTATTCAAATTTGAAGCATTGAATGAAAATTCGCTACCATAACGCACTTGCTGCGTCCCGAATTTCTTTTCTTACAAACATGCATCGCTGAAAAATTCAAAAATGCAATAACATAAGGCGTGTTTGATTAAAAAAAAAAGAAAATTTGTATCACCAACGACTTATGGGCCATCCTGTGATTGTAGAAATATTTTTTTAAGATGTAGCTCAAGACACCCTATAATTAATATATACAAATTTTCTTCATATCTTGTATAATAACGGATATATTGAGCTTTATTGATTTTTTATGAAAATTCGACAAAAATTATATACCATTAAACGATAAACTCTAAAGCTAAGGCTACTGCCAAGCATCAGAGAAAGGGTCTATTTGAAATGAATTTTCTGGAAACATTTTAGTAAAATGAAGGACAATGACGGTTGAAACTAAGACTTTAGGGTTTTCCTAAATGTTGCCAATTTTGACGTTTAAATCGCAACTTTGACGTTTTGTGGAAAACCCCAATTTATTTTTCTTTAAATGCCTATAACTTGTCTTTTGACCTACAGAGCTAAATTTTGGTAGGTGGCTTACCTATAAGGATGTAAATCCGCGTACCAAATTTGGTTGCCCTTACTTTGTTAATTCCTGAGATATAAATTTTTTTCGAAAGAAAACACAAAATTTTCCGGGAAAACCTGGACCTATTTTCCTGGCTAACGAACTTATCCAAGCCATTTACAAAAGGAATTTTTTCACCAAATTTAATCAAAATCGGCCCATTATTTTTTGAGTTATCGGTGTGATACATATATATATATATATATATATATATATATGTATATATATATATATATATATATATATATATATATATATATATATATATATATGTATATATATATATATATATATATATATATATATATATATATATATATATATATATATATATATATATATATATATATATATATATATATATATATATAAACATATAAAAATTTAAACTGACCCCGGATATGTGTTCTGGTGGGCCTAATTAGCGCTCATTTGAAGAAATTTTTTCAAAATTCAAAAGTCGGGATCTCCTTATTAGTGAATTTTTTTTAAGAAAATTCACTAAAAAGAAATATTTTAATTACAATAATTAATGGTTCATTTCCTTACAGTAATAATAATAAATCATTACGGTTGGCACTATCAGCAGGATAATAAGTGCACTGTGTCCACCAGATTTCCTAAAAGGTTTCTTTCCATAATGGGAAATAAAAAAACTGAAAACGAAAATAATGATTGGCTCTATTTAGATTTGGTAAAAGCATGTAGAATTACTATAGCGTACCTAAGTGTTTTCGATGTATTAATCTATATATGCAGGACTGTTATGTCCCAAGCAGTCAGTAATAAAAAAAATCTACTGCTACTTAAGAACCTCGGTGGTTTACTGATAAGAACGCGTGTCTCTGAACCGAAGGGTACTGGGTCCGATCACAAGGTTCTCCTTAATCCACTTTTTCAGTACGTACTGTAACACTAACATCAACCAAGGTTGTGGCATTGCATTTGAGCAGGTTGAATGTCGCCATGTTCCGCCCTTCGGAGGGGGCGTAAAGCGGTCGCTCTCGTGTACACGCGATGTAGGGCACGTTAAAGATCCCTACCATCTTTACATAAAGGCAGGGGTTCGGCAAAATGTCCAGGATAGTGAGGTGAAATTGCTCCCTGGCGTCGGTGATTGACCACAGTCGCGGAAATAGACCGACGTTAAAGAAATAAAAACATACATACTATACTGCTGCTTATAGATGTTTAAATACCTATAATATGGTTGAGTTCTGTTTCGTTTGTGTGTGCAATAATATCTATTTATGTAACAAGTACATAAACTATAAGGCTTTATTGGCTACTCCATTTATAATGGTCAATCGAGCTTACAAGCAAGGCAAATGACGGAACAGATTTAAAGCCGTCTTTATGGACGCGTTACAAAGCAGAATTTTACCGAAATTTCACTGAGAAAATTGTAATCGTCATATTATAAGATACTCATGACAAGGACTGATAATATTAACTCATCTATAATATAAAATATATTGCAAATTTACTATGTTTTGGCTTCTGTCAATTTTACATGTATTAATGTTTTAAAAAGTCTATATTTTATTTGGAATGCCTACCTACTGAGTATTTTTATTTCATAACTTGAAAGTTTGAACAAAAAATTCAATGTCATCCTTGTATTGATATATTTTTTTATTGTAAACAGTTAATAATTGAGCTGCATTTTTGAATTCAAACAGGGCGCCAATGTTTGAGAGAGATGGTAGACATCTTTCTCTCTTTGTTTTTCTGGATCGTGATTGGTCGTTGCAATTTCTAATGCTGTGGCTGCCTGTTATTTAAATTCTGGCAGTCACAAATCACAGCCACAGCATAGAGCATAGGCTGTTTTGCGTTTTTTATGCTGTGGTCTGTAATCGTTTTTTTACACAAAAATAAATGTGTTTACCTTACGTTGCTAAAAATGCGCATCAAATTTGTTAATCCTGTTTAGTGTTTAATAATAAACCTATTGTTATTTGTTTACCAGCATTTCTTAACACGCGCAGATCTCGTAATTTTCAGAATCGTCATTTTGCTATATATGACAGACTTCAGAAAGAAAACAAAAGATTCAAACAATCATTTTATTGTTGAAAGTTAAGTGTGATTTATAATTTAGTGGCTTTTATTTAACAATTAGAAAACAATTTTTAACGAAAGAATGAATTACCTAACTCAAAAACTAAGGCACTTTACCAATTATTTCGTCAAGGTAAAAGAAGAAACACTTGATGAAAATAAAGTAATCAGTAGGTATAAATATTATCTGGAATTTACATACAAAATTTTGAGCTGGGAAGAGCCTTCTTTAACGTGGACTGTTTTACTGGTACTTAATTTTTTGTTTTGGTAAGTTGATGCTGATTGTTGTAATAATTCTATTTATAAATATCCTTGTCATTCTAGGTTAACTGTTCAATTTGAACTTGGGGTTTTGGGAGTTATTTTACCTGCCTTACTGATTGGATTTGTATTTGATTTATATTTCAAGAAAACCCATCCAGAACCAATCCAGAGCCGGTATTCTGAATCAATTAAAGAGCTATGCGATGTTGTATGGCCTGTTGTTTGCACGATTCGGGCCCTGCGAAAGGAGTCCCCTTCCTCAGTAAGTCACTTGTACCTTAAATGAGTATCGAAAATCGTAACAAACAATGTTTCTGATTTGTATTACCAATAAATTGCCTATTTTCAAATTCAAGTAGCAGTTACTCTATTATAATTGAACTGTTTTAATAAATAATTTAAAAAAATTAATCCAAGCAACAGTATAATTGACACTCGTGTATAAAGCAAGAGATCCTGGGTCTGATTCTCAGGCGGTGTGTTGCTCAGCATTTCTTAAAGATAAATATATTATTATTATTATTGAGATCTTCCAGAACATACCAAATATGTCATGACAGATCTACACATCTCAAAGTATCTGGTAAGATCAGAGAAGGAGCAGTGTTTGCCAGCTCGTGTTCACAAGAACGTTCTGGGTTGGCAGTTTTACTTTTAGCACTGTTTAGTTTTTAATTTATTTGTTTAATTAGGCATTAGGCTAAATGGCATGGTCTAATGCAGTGGTTTTCAACCGCCCTTCTGTGGAACACTGGTGTTCCGTGAAACTTTTAGGTGTTCTGCCAAATTGTTTATTAAATAATCAAGTAATCTGAATATTTTGTAGAAATAATTTTTGAGATAAATTGCAAAACCCAGCAGCACAGTCTACAGACTACCTGTTCAGCCCGTATCCAGGCACGGGGAAGGGATGTGTTAGTACATTTCTACTCATTTCTAGTCGCAGTCTAGTCTCCACAAGTGCACCTTCGAACATGTTGTAGAGGCCTAAGTGATGTTGCACATAGTTCTCGAATTATAATAAGAGATTTTGTTTTTCCCATTCTGAAGCTAAGTTTTAATAAAATTCCACAATTTTAAATATATCAGACCTTCTATTTCCACTTTGTTACTCAGGTAATTTATTATCATATAACAATTACTGTTTTGCTTATTTTTGATAGTTTTTTGTAACTATAACTGAAGATGGACAAATTTATTAAACAAAAACTTAACGATGAAGAATGATGAGGGAGCAAGTACCAAAGGTACTGGAACTGATTGAAATAGGCAACCAAGACCTGAAAGTGAAGGAAAACGTAACAAGAAATCAACGACTTGACAATATTTGGACGAATACTTAAGTTTGGGGTTCACCTGGACTGGAAATAGAGATTGTCAAATTCCAAAATGTATTGCATGTGGAGACCAATTGGCCAACAGTGCAATAGTTCCTGCTAAGTTAAAACGTCACTTCTCTATAAAACACACTAATCTAGTTTCAGAAAATAAGGAATATTTCAAAAGGCTATTGAAAATTCAAGACAAACAAGTAACACACTTTCAGAAAGTGGTAACAATCTCCGATAAAGCAATGGCTTCCTATAAAGTAGCAGAGCTAATTGCATTAAAACAAAAATCACATACTGTAGCAGAATCTATGATTTTACCAGCATGTGTTGAAATAGTCAAAATTATGTTTTGCTCTGAGACACAGAAAGAAATATCAAAAATTCCTCTTACGGATGATACAATAAAAAGGAGGATTGAGTCACCAGTAAACTATCACTAGGAAGAAATTTTTCATTGCAAATTGACGAATCCACTGATATAAGTGGCAAAGCTCAATTACTAGGATTTGTTCAGTTCGTTGAAGAAAATGAAATAGTAAATCAGTTTTAATGCTGCAGAGAACTCAACGAATGTACAACTGGTCAGGATATATTTGATTCCGTAACTTCACATTTGGAACAGTTCAACATATCATGGGACTTTTGTGTAGGAATTTGTTCGGCAGATCCCCATCCATTGTTGGTTCTATTAAAGGATTCTGTACCCTCATTAAAACAAGAAATCCAAACCTCATAACTATTGTTTTTTGCATAGGGAATCTTTGGTTTCTAAAACTTTACCAACAAATTTCAAATTGAGGGATATTACCTTAAATCGAGACCATTAAAAACACACCTGTTCAAACAACTTTGCAACTCCATGGAATCTAAACAGAGTGCTTACTTCTACACACTGATGTAAGGTGGTTATCAAGAGGTAAAGTGCTAACTTGGGTTTTGAACTCAAAGTTGGCGTTTTTCAAAAAGGTGATGATTATTTTGTCAAATATTTTGAAAGAAAGGTATGGTGCGCCAAACTAGCATTTTTGGCAGACATTTTTAATTACTTGGACAGTGTCAATACAACCACTCAAGGATAAAATGAAAATATATTAAGATCTACGGATAAACTTAACATTCCAGAAAAAAAAATCCTTTTGGAAAAATCGTATAGCAGAAAAAAGTACGATCAATATGTTCCAGTTACTTCAAAATAAAGATGCCAACAAAGTTATTTTTATTATAACAGAAATCCATTTTGTGAAGGTGATATGTCTAGTAATGAATTCTCTCTGCAAAAAGGGGAAAATTTTATTTCTTTATTTCTGATTGCACATTGAAAATAAACTTAAGTAGATAGGCATTGAGAATATTTGGATTTTTGTACAAGTGGAATATCCAGCTCTTTCCAGAAAGGCACTTAATATTTTGATACTCTTTTAGAATTCATATTTATGTGAACTTGGGTTTTCGACCCTGACGAACATAAAAACAAAAACGGGAGAGATTAATCAATTTGCAAGATGAAATGAGGGTAGCATTATCCCATATAAGGCCAAATTTTGAAGACATCTGTAAAATTTAGCAAGTGCAAATATCCCATTGAAATAACTGATTCTGAGGCATATTATGTGTCACATTAAAGTAAAATTTATTTTTGTCAGAAAAATCTCTGAAAAAATTGTTACTTAATTATTTTATTTTATTTTATTTTTTTTATATATTTTTTTAATTTCAACAACACACCACGAGGGCTTACAGCCTAAATACTATCGTACCATGGGTGTTGACAGGGAGGAAAGAGGCAACTTGTTAATTCTGGACTTGAAGGTTCGGAGGAGAAGGAAAAACATGTGCCGGCAAGGAATTCCACAACTTGGAAGTCATCGGGACAAAAGAGCGGGCATAACAAGAAGTTATATGTCTGGTGACCTGGACAGTAAAAGGGTGCATTCGCTCTGTTACCCTGGTAGATCTGTTGGGAGCAGCAGGTGGGGGAACTATGGAGGAAAGCTCCTCTGAGCAGTGCCCATGCAGATATCTATAAAAGAGAGAGAGGTCACCAACGGCACGGCACGTCAGTGGGCAAGGGATAGCAGCCTTTGGGTGAGGGTCGGGTCACCGATGAGACGTATAGCTCTCTTTTGAATGGAGTCCAGGATAGCGAGTGTAGAAGCGGCAGCTGCACCCCAGATGTGGGAGCAGTATTCGAGGTCTGGCCTTATTTGTGAAGTATATAAGGTATAGAGATTAGCTGGTGAAAAGTATTTGTGAGCCCGGAAGCGGAAACCTAATTTCTTAGCAGCCGCTTCTGCAATTGATGTGACATGTTGGTGCCAATTAAGATTTATATCCACAGAAATGCCAACAAGAGAAAAGGACTCATTACTTTGAATAACTTGGTTGTTCATTGTGATGGGTCTAGGGGTGGTGTGTCTCTTATGAGAAAGAAAGCAAGACTGAGATTTGGTGGGGTTGAATTGTACAAGATTTCTACTTCCCCAGTCTAATATTTTTTGGAGATCCATGGAGACAGAACCCTCCATGAGTCTGCGATCCTCATCTAATTGGGCTAAGGAGACAGGCTTAGAATATTGTATATTTGAGTGGAGGGTGCTGTCGTCCACGTCATGCCTTTTAAATGCATTTTTTATTTGCCGTTTTTAGAATAGACTCTTTGATCTTTAATATTAATTTAATTTATTTATTTATTTATTTATTTATTCATACATCATCCAACAGCTTAAAAGCCAAATTAAGGATGGGCTGATACACAAAACAAAATAACAAACAATAATTGAACAAGCTACACAAAAGAGATATTCACAAATTACAGCGCTTTGAAAGATACTTTTATCTTTGATATATTACATGAGAAGATATCTAGGCGGTCTTGCAGTTCAGAGTAATCATTGCACATCTGGTAAATTGGAGACGATCGCAACAATAGTGTGGTCTAAAAGATAGAATACCATCAAAAACAATTCCAAGGTCCCTAACTGTCCTGGGACGATCAAGTTAAAGCCCCCCTATATTGTATTGAAAGTAATTGAGTGCTTATTTCGAGTAAAGGGCATCACACAACACTTAGAAGCATTCATAGAAAGACCACTCCGACAACACCATTCATCAAGGATCTGAAGACAGTTCTGGAGCTGCAAACAGTTATCGACACTCAAAATATTTATAAAAATCTTAATATCATCGAGCCTCAGTGGTTCAGGGGTAAGAACGTGTGCCTCTGAACGGAAGGGTACTGGGTTCGATCCCAGGGCTCTCCCTTCACTTTTTCAGTACAAACTGTAACATTAACATCAACCAAGGATCTGGCATTGTATTTGAGCAAGTTGAATGTCTGCACGTTCCGCCTTTCGGAACGGGCCTAAAGCCGTTGGTCCCGTGTCCATGCGATTATGGGCACGTTAAAGATCCCTACCATCCTTACAGAAAGGCAGGGGTTCGGGAAAATTTACAGGTTAGTGAGGTGAAATTGCTCCCTGGCGTCGGTGAATGGCAATAGTCGCGGAAATAGGCTGACGTTAAAGAAACAAACCACAAACAAACAACACACACTTAATATCTTCTGCATACATTAAAAAGGGAACATATAAAACATGTTGAACTGGGTCGATAAATATATTAAACAGTAGTGGACCGAGTATGGAACCCTCTGGCACTCTCGAAGTTATGTGATAGCTTTTAGATTTGAAGCCCCCAACCTCAACAAATTGCCTCCTTCCATCCAGGTAAGATCTAAATAGGTCAAGCAAGCTCTCAGAGAATCCGATAGTCCCCATCCTCAATTAGAACAGATTGATTTAGGCAATTGAAGGCCTTAGATAGATCAGTATACACAACACCAACCTGTGAAGAGTGGTTGAGAGCAGACGCAAGGAACTGTGTAACATCAACTAAATTCGTCACAGTCGATCTCCCTGGAATCAAACCATGCTGAGAAATAGAGAGTCTGTTTTTGATGTGAAACAATATTCTCTGAAAAAGGCAGCCCTCAAAAATCTTACAGAAGACACATAGTATGGCTGTTGATCGCTGGTTTGATGGATCACCATTATCCCCCGCCTTAAAGACAGGGAAAACTCGTGACAGCTTCCAAATCATGGGGAATCTTCCAGATCTATGAATCAATTAAAACATTTTCTTAAGTGGAGTTAAGAAAGCATATAAGCAGTCGCGCACCAAGAAGCCAGGAACTAGATCAGGTCTACAGGACATGTTAGCCTTAATTCTCTTAGCAGCTATAATGATTTTATCTTCTGTAAAGTCATCAACAAAAAAACACTGTGATGTCACCTGAAGCTTGAATTTGTATATGTATTACCAATTTCTTTAGTTTACTAGGTGTTTTTCAAAAAACCCTTAATAATCTTTTTTAGATATAGTAGCAGAAAAAAAATAGATTAATTTAATATACATAGATTGTAACCGTCCTTAAACAAAAATATATAAATGAGTGACGTGGTATATTGTGATTGACCTCAAGTGGATTTGAATCTGCTTGATAGTGAGGTCACTTTTGCCTATTAGCCCTACCCTAAAAGCATATATCTATCAGATTATTATTATTATTAAGACTAAAAACACTTTAGGAGGTTGGCAGATCTTGATATGGTTTGATACTCACGCTATTTTCTGTGTTGCTCTGCCTGGAGTCCTATATTTGTGAGCGCCCCAGGCTAGGGCCTGGTTATATAAAATTTAAGGAATCTCGATAAAAGATAATTCGAATTTATTAATGGCGTTGCTGCCAAACAGGAGAGATATTAGGGAGGAATTTCTCTTCAATTAAACAGATATGTTAATGTTAACAATAATATTAAATTTATTCATATAAATAAATTTGGGATAGTAAACAAAATGAGATTAACATGGTTGGTAAATTTCAAATAAATATTAACTCATACACAAATAAAAATCAAATAAACAGCAAGAGTTTTAAGAAAAAGAAATTATCATTTCATATGGCATATGACAAAATAATAAAATAAAATGGTTGTGTTACAAAAAAATATTAACATTACCTACTTGAGGTATATTAAGGATCAAGTGCTGTATTTTACAGCTCAAAAGCAAATACAAATTATTACTTAAATTGCTTGATGTTCGTCAATCAGTTCGGTTGATTTTTCAATGAAATAACTGGCCTTTTGAGTGAGGCTCCATTTAAGAAAAATATTACTATGTGAAATTTCTACTTTAATGATTGTCAGTGAAAAATATTTAAAATGTACAGATTAAAAATTTTACAAGCAAAAATCTGTTAATTACAATTTCAAGCACTATGTATTTAAATTCACAATATTGGCAGAATTCTAAAGAATAAACAGGAAGTTTACAGTTGCCCTCTTTTTTTAGGCACCTCACTGACACTATTGAAGTTCAAATTTGATCGTGTTACTTTGAAAATTTAAGTTGTAAAGCTTCAAATAATGGACTGCTGCATGAAAGGTTTTGTTTATTCCACACAAATAAATAAGGTTTCATCGACTCACCAAGTTCTGAGGCCTGGAGTTACCTGTTGAACCTTTCAATATGCTCTCCAAATAGAGTCAACCATCAGAGCCTAACACAGGCTTACAAACTCCAATAAGATAGGGAAGTTTGGAGATAACAAGTGGTACTTTCCATGAACGTTTATTGGGCAGGTGGATCTTGTTGCTCCAATACTGCGGGAGACAATTTGGCCCATGACATCAAATGAACAACCGTCTTAAGTTTATGTTCGGAGTTAACTTCACCAAAATCTCTCTACAGCAATTAAAATGCAAGTTGGCTCAAGTGAAATTTACAATGCCTACAATTCAGAGCTCGGTAATAAGCAGACTCTTCCTGATTAACGTGAGAAACGCACCAGGTCGGTAAACAAAGGATCACTCTTAATTCGCGTTTTTCTGTCAAACACCTCGTTAATTTAAATTCAAATACCGATCAAATGATATTAAACAATCACTGACAACTGCTGTTAGATATTATAGACAACTAAAAGGAATTTTATCACCTATTTTAAGATAATTATCAGCCACGCTAATTAAAAGATGTTAACTTGCCAACAGTCTAGCTCCGACTCCCCCGAGGTAGCGTCTTGTGCGTTCCGATCTAACTCTTTTCCCTTGACGTCTCACCCCCTCGCCTACAATTCAAGGTTTTCTCGGAGATATTTGTTGAACGGCTTCAACGGTCGTTTTAGTTGACATCAGCCACATGGAAAAATACATATAAAGTCGCAACGATATTTAGTTCTTGGAAATGTTCTTCCAGCAAAATTCGACGTAATTTTCCTTGGCAAACATATATTGAATTTTAACGTACAAATTAGAAATGCAGTAAAGGGGTTTACGGTACTTGAAGATTTAGCGACTTTTCATCAAAATAATTTTGAAATCAAAACATGAATTGCCTTACAGATATTGGATTGTCGGCTATTAATTAAGTCTCTTACAGGTTTATTTTGAATATTTAAAGTAGTAACGAAACACAATCGTTACAAGATATGTTAACAAAGACGGTGTTCCGCTATTATTCTATTACTACCAAATGTGTTCCGCCTCCGCAAAAAGGTTGAGAACCACTGGTCTAATGTCTAATAGTGTAATTAATTATAAAGCTTTTGCAATATTTCTTAGTCGGCTAGGTACTTCTACCTTATTACTGTTATGACATGTCAAATTCTGTATACTCCAAATTTCATAAGTAGAAGATTTATGAGAACGGATAATTTATTTTTTTAGTTGTCAGGAACACACCAATTCACAATTAAAACAAAATTATTCATAAAAATTTCAATTTGTACTTGTCTGTTATCTTTAATGACTTTTTGCAGTTTTGTGGTTGCATGTGCATCATATTCCTCACACTTAGCTTCATTGCAAGGAACATATCTGGATATTTTCTGTTTTATCTAAATTTCCATGCCGTATTCTTTTTACCATTGCTGGCGTCAAAGATTCCACCAGAATATCTAGAAGGAATCAAACAGTTTTTTATTTCAATCAGTTCAGAGAAAGGTAAGACTGATTTATTAGGCTTTATTTAATGACTTATTAGTTAATTTGATAATTTTAGATGTATTGGCTGAAGAAGATTTGATACCGTTCATTAGTGACAAGGATTTTAGTACAAATGATCCTGAGTTGGAGAGTCAATTAACTGACAGGACTGTTGGTAAGCTATATTTATTTCATTAAAGAATAAAAGAAAACTAGCGTTTGTTACCAAAGAATAATGCATCAAGTTATCATTTATTAGTGAATTTCCTTTAAAAAAAATTATCACCTCTAAGTTTGTCTCCCAAATATTTAAAATTATTATTATTATCGCCATCTAGGAATTTACATAAACTTTGAACGTTTTGTATTTTCAACTCTTTGACTTGCAGAGTCTCAGTATATATCTGATCTTGTGGAGGATCTTCATAAATCGATCCACAAGGAAGAGCAGCGGAGGCCTTTGCAGTCAGCAATTCTGTAGCCAATATGGTTCAGCAACCTACTTACTTTCCTCGCATCCCAACACACAGCTCAAATCCCTTGGATCTCCTTCTTACTACAAATCCTGACTGCTATAAGATATCAGTCACCGCCCCCCTTGGTCGCTCAGACCACGGCATGATCCCTGCTTCCTGCTCAGTGCAACCCGAGGTCACACAGTCATCACACCCACATATCGTTTGGCACTACAACTCCGCAAACTGGGACGAAATGCGAGATTACTTGTCCTCATTTCCATGGGCGTCTGTCTGCTTCTTTCATTCTGACCCTGCTGATATCTCACAAAACGTCACCGAAATTATCCAAGCTGGCATGGAATTATTTATTCCACGTACACAGAAAACCTCTGCAGCCTCTCATAAGCCCTGGTTCTCTAAATCCTGTGACAAAGACAGTCTTGAAAAGGTCAATGCTCTTAAACGCTTCTACACAATCCCAGTCAAGAAAACCATCAAGCATTTAATGACGCAAGAAACCGCTATGTCAGCATTCTTTCTGGGGCAAAAAACTCGTTTAATAACCATATCAAAAACAAAGTCCTCTTAAGCTGCAGCGGCAACAAACCCTTCTGGACTCTTGCTAAATCTATTGGGAATAATTTCCCACCTCTTGTCTCAGGGGATGAAATTGTTTCTACCGCCCTGGGCATAGCTGAAGTTTTTGCCTCGTTGTTCGCTGGCAATTCTACTCTCAACCCACCTCCAAATGTTCAACCACCAACAGTCACCAATGTCGCGCATAAAATGACGGATATCATTTTCAAAACTAAAAGGTACGAAAGATGCTCTATTCTTTTAATACCAGGAAAGCCTCTGGCCTTGACGAGATCCCAGCAATTGTTCTCAAAAAATGCGCACCAGAACTTGCTCCTGTCCTGACTCGTCTGTTTCAGACATCTTACAATAGAGGCATATTCCCTAGTAACTGGAAAACTGCTCGAGTACAACCCGTCCCCAAGAAAGGATCCAAAGCGCTTCCTAGCAACTACAGGCCTATTTCTCTCCTTCCAGTCGTCTCTTAAGTGATGGAAAGTTATATAAACACCGGATTGGTAACATTTCTTGAAAAACACAGTCTAATCCACGACAGGCAGTATGTATTCCGTCAGCGCAGATCAACTGCCGACCTCCTTTCCTTTGTCACCCATTCTTGGAACAAGTCTATGGAACTACACAGTGAATACTAGATTGTTTCTCTAGACATATCCAAAGCATTCGACCAGGTCTGGTACGCAGCGCTGCTTAATAAACTTCCGGCCTATGGCCTACTACCAAAACGCTGTACCTGGACAGCAAATTTCCTCTCCAACCGGAGAATTTCTGTTGTCGTGGATGGCCATTCCTCTAAACTGTATCCATATAATGCAGGAGTTCCTCAAGGTTCAGCTTTAGCCCCTACTTTGTTTCTTCTCCACATCAATGACCTCCTCTCTAGCACATCCAACTCAGTTTACAGTTACGCGGATGGCAGCACCCTCCACTCAAATATACAATATTCTAAGCCTGTCTCTTTATCCCAATTAGATGAGGATCGCAGACTCATGGAGGGTTCTATCTCCATGGATCCCCAAAAAATTTTAGACTGGGGAAGTAGAAATCTTGTACAATTCAACCCCACCAAATCACAGTCTTGCTTTCTTTCTCATAAGAGATACACCAGCCCTGGATCCATCACAATGAACAACTAAGTTATTCAAAGTAATGAGTCCTTTTCACTTGTTGGCATTTGTGTGGATCGAAATCTCAATTGGCACCAACATGTCACATCAATTGCAGAAGCGGCTGCTAAGAACTTAGGTTTCCTCTTCCAGGCTTGCAAAGACTTTTCACCAGCTAATCTCTATACCTTATATACTTCATAAATAAGACCAAACCTTGAATACTGCTCCCACATCTGGGGTGCTGCTGCCGCTTCTACACTCGCTATCCTGGACTCCATTCAGAAGAGAGCTATACGTCTCATCGGTGACCCTACCCTCACCCAAAGGCTGCCATCCTTTGCCCACCGACGTACCGTTGGTGACCTCTCTCTGTTTTATAGATATCTGCACGGGCACTGCTCAGAGGAGCTTTCTTCCATAGTTCCTCCACCGGCTGCCCCCAACAGATCTACCAGGGGAACAGAGCGAATGCACCCTTTTACTGTCCAGGTCACCAGACATAGAACATCTTGTTATGCATACTTGGTAACTTGGTTCTTTCAGGTTCTGATTTGGATGGTCTCCTTAAATATTGTGGCTTGATGATCCTTGAAGTTGAGAAAGTCATAAAATCCAAGTTTATTTACATCAAATCTTTTGTAAATCAGATCTTGCCATTCTTCGAACGTTGGCACTTTTTCAAAGTAGCACAAGTCCTGGACTTGGACCTATCCTACATTACAACACTTTTATCGACACCTGTATATGTCGGATGCATAGTGGACTTGGGTCTTTTATTGTGTGCACTATATGAAGGAAGGTACAAGCTTTGATTCTGTGCAATAAAATGTTTTTTTTTAAATTTGGACTTGGGGCCCCTTTCATTCTCACATATTCAGTTGTGAATGAAATACTGTTATAATAAATATTTAATAGGCCTATATTTTTGTTTTGTAGATTCAGTGACAAATTCCCTAATAAGTGGCATAAGTGCTATGCCGTCTTACCTGGACGATGAAGATTTGTCACGTGATATTGAAGAAGATGACTTACTTCCATTAAAAAATGGTGCTAACTATACACCTGGAGATTTATCAAGTGAATCTGATTCGGAACATCGTGACATACATTTTGAACCAACTCATTTTAATGGTGATACTTCTGATGAAGATGAGAAGTTATTTGGAAAAGGACTGAAGTTTGTTGGTACCGATACAATTGATGATGGTGCTAAAGCAAAGCAGGCTGTGCAAGGTTTATCTCAAATGATATCAAATGTCGCGTCTTCTGTTGGTAATCGTATAGTGTCTAACATAATACAAACAGCTGTTTCTGCTAGACCTATTAGGAAAGAAAGCAGTAGTGATAGTGAATTTGAAATAATTAATTCTGATGACTTAAAGGAACAAACATAAGTAGATAGGGCCCCACCTGGGACCATCCCCTCCACTTTTTACTGCGCATGCGCGAGTCATCATGCGCATGCGCTGACCTGCGCAGACCTGTGACAGTTGACAGCTGACCTGTCAGATTTGACAGGTGTCAAATGTCACTGACCTGACAGCTGTCAACGTCAGCTGTCACCTGACCTGACATGTGTCAACGTCAAATGTCACCTGACCTGTCAGATGACGTCACAAGCATTCCAAGATGGCTGACCTGTCATAGACAGTCGCAAGCCGGGTTCTCTCTATGGAACTAACCTGAGATGACGTCACAAGCATTCCAAGATGGCTGACCTGTAAGAGACAGCTGCAACTCCGGGGTTCTCTCTATGGAACTAACCTGAGATGACGTCACAAGCATTCCAAGATGTCTGACCTGTGTGTCCATAGATATCTACAAGTCAGGTTAGCTCTCCATGTGTGTTTGTCTGATTGTTTATTAAGGTTATGTATTTGTTTATTAAGGTTATGTTCGCTCACGTGTCATCTGTTTGTTTATTAAGGTTATGTTTGTATTTGTTTATTAAGGTTATGTCATGTGTGTTGATTACCAAGGCATCTGTTTGTTTATTAAGGTTATGTATTTTGTTTATTAAGGTTAGGTGTTCGTAAACACAGCTGTTTGGTTTGTTTATTGTGTTGTTGTTGTTGTTGTTAAGGTGTATTGAAGTTTGTTAGGGTATTTCGTTTTTGGCGGGAAATTTGAATTTGTTTGAAAATTTCTGTCTGTTGTGTCCAGAGATCTTACTCCTCAAGCTAGAGAACATTCTATTTGTAAAGTTGTAGAGTGTAGAGAATATTCTCTAGCTCGAGGGGAGACATCTGTTGGACACAGTCATTCGGTTTAGTCACACACACATACATATATGAGGAAGATATATTGAGCGGGTAATTTGAAATTTTGAATTTAATTTGAAATATGATTTTTGAAAGAAAAGCATTCGCCAGAAATTAGATTTGAACCCCCAACCATACAACTTACTAAGATATGCAAACGCCCCTAAACCGATCATGCTATTCAGACATACGATGAAAGTTTGTTATCAGTGGGTATATATATAAAACAAAAACCTGTTACATAAAACGAGTTTATGAGGCTGCTGAGTTTGTGTGTGTAGGTAGGGGTGGTATCTCTATTACATTCCAATTGAATAATAGGAACTGTAATGTTAAAAACAATTGTTTATTTATAGTAAAAAGAAATTTTAAAACACGTACCAATTTACCTATCTAATATCATTTAATAACAAAAAAACGTTTCAAGTAAACTATATCAATAAGGAAAAACGTATTTACATCTAGATATGTTAATGAGTTTATTTTAATAGCCTCATAAAACTCGGGGACTTGGTTTTATTGCCGGCGTGTTTGTTTATGTTAGTGTGTTTGTATTTTGAATGAATGAATCTAAATTTATATAGGGAGTGATCAAAAACACACAAGTAACAAAACTCAATTTAAAACAACTAAATTAAACTTTGATATACGAGGATTGTTTGATAAGTATTGTTTGTATGTAAACATAAATAATATAATAGTATACTTACATACAGCAAGAGACGTCAGCCTTCTTTCACAGCTTAACACACACTAACGTATGTTGAGGTCTTGAATGGGGCCCCGTTATAGAAATAACACAGTTGTTTAATGACATCCACTTGAACCAAACAAAACATATATACGCTGTTGTTGATTGTTAACACACACACACACACGTCATGACAGCTTGAAGTCTTTACTTAGACTGACAGAGCTGTGTAATAAAAGACAGACAATTGATTGCCCAACAAGTATCATATAGAAACTTGTTTGAGCTTGTACAGCTGTTTAACAAACACGTCATGACAGCTCGAAGTCTTTGCTTAGACTGACAGACAGAAAGGGGTTAATAAAAATGCAACAAAATAAAAATAAAACAACTGTTTTACATACAATAAAAATTTATTAGGATTAATTAAGTTGTACATATTGATACATAAATGACATACAATTATTACATAATGGCTCTAACGATACCCGTTAGAGGTTTATATTCCATTACACTGTCATGAATAACCAGACAATAAACACGAGTATTTTTTGGGAAGTTGGCGTGACTCATAAACTCCACCTTAATGTCCACCGTTGAAGACTTGATTGACTCGTTCTGGTGCTGACAGTCAATCACAAATAGAGCTCTGTCTTTAAACTCGTCATAATTCAAGATAGGCTCCGACATGTTTTTATAACAGAAGCTTTTTTGAAAATCTGTATACATGTTATAGGCTTCTGCATATTTCGATTTCTCAAAATCCATATTCATAGATTCATAAGGGTAGCATTCTGAATTTAGAAACACTCGAAGGTCCATCATACCAATGTTATCGAAATAGTCTGACCTCTTCTTCACGTTATCCTTACGATCTGTTTGAAATGCTATAATCACATATCGAGGTCTTTCCAAGTTGGTTGCAGTTTTAACAGCCCACACATCTCTGTTGATATCTCTGAGTGCTGGTAACTCGTATATGTCCCATTTACGGTATGCGAGAAATATAGAGGTGTCTTTGGCTATTTTATCCATCAGTTCCAATTTCATTTTATCATTGGGAAAGACATGTTTTACCTTTAAAAACATATTGGTTACGGTAATTTTTGCTCGTGCCGTACCTGTGCTGTAATAGCCATTGGAATCGTTTCGACTTCTTGTAAAGCGGAAAGTATGTTTGCCACAGAGAACTCCTTTGAAATGATGAAAGAAACTGAAGAGGAACCAGACAGGTATGAGCATGTGAAACTTGTTATCATTTAAGGTGATGTGCTCCGACGACACATTCAGACCGGCGTTGCTAAGAGATTGGGCTTCATTCTTACTGAACGATAGCAGACTTTTGATGATGGTTGTGGTGTATGGGTCTCGCACTCGTTCCACTTCCTTGTTATTTAACTCATAGGTCATTGATTCAAACAGAGCTGCTCCTCCATTATTTGACAGATAACAAGCACCAGTGGCATTTTGGACTGCTACAGGTTCCAGAGCACCTTCGATTATTAGAGCTGACTCGGCCAGACATACGAACGCATCTTGTTGGTTGATGGCTATTTCAATTTCATCGCTGTTACCAAACGATTTAGTTGGTGAATAGTAAGAGCGCAGCTCTTCTCGATCGATGCCATCATCAAACACGGGTTCTTTGAATATTTCTAGTTTTGACGACATGATAACCCAGGCTTTGCAGGAACTCAATATTATCGGGACGAAGCGTACCCTTTGACGTGTCTGACTCAACTGAATTTGATGTGGTAGATGCACTTGCTTTTATATCCTTGAAGACCAACATACTAAGCAACTTTTATAAGTTTCAAGCGAACAGACACCTCTTCACCTTGAAAGTTGACAGGAACTGAATCTTGGTCGACGATGTCGATGCTTATATTGGAAATCTCTTGCTTGTTCACCGGCAAGTAAATTAAATTTTTAGGTTCTATGTCGATTGCGTAGCCAGGATCAACCATCGGAGCAAACTCATACAGCGTATGTGAGGGTTGTCCGTTATAATAGGAACCAGACACGATATTGGTTTCGATGCGAATCTGTCTAACATCCACTATATCAACAGGTAAATCAGATTCATAAAAGGTGTCCGGCTGAAGAACTTGTTTTGAAAAGCCCAACATTCGCCCAATCGAACCATCAAATTCAAAACTGACATTTGTATAACACTTTAGTCTGCATTTGATGGTGTTCGGATTAGGTCTCAGAATCAGAGCCTGTTGCTTTTGTTCGTGTGTTGCTGTAGCACCAACAAGTTCATTTTGAAGTAACTCTTCCAAGTGTGTTATTTCATAAGCACCGGTGGGTATCGTGATGGTTCGCCAACCGGTTCCTTCTTTTACATGAAATTTGTTTTTACCTTCATAGATGTTGGGTATGTTGTTGTAGGTGTGAAAGCCTATCAAGGCAACAGCATAATTACCATCCAAAACAATTGGTGGATGGTAGTCTGACGACAGATGGGAGCTGCGGTCTTTCAACACAAAGGTGTGCGCCATGACTGATACACACAGGCTACTGTTTCAGTCTTTTATTGCATTGGTTTTTGCAGATACAACCCATAACCGTAGCGCTGTTTCTTGAGATACATGCCTTTGCCCAGTCTCTTGCATTTTGGCTTAAATTTCAAGCCACTCCCTCTCCTACCCATCGCGATGGCTTCCATTGTTTTGTTGTGTCGTTCTTCCTCCTCTAGTTTCTGTTTCGCAGACTTGGCATCGTTCACGGCTTTGGCAATACCTGCAGCACCGCCACCCAGAGCTCCTAGTGCTGACAGCCCACCAAATATAAGAGGCAACAACGGAAGGAAGCCTCCACTTTTAGGTATTGGAATAACTCGAGGTTTCTGCACATTCTTACGTCCACCAATGTTTCTAACAATTGTATGAGCTATATCAAACACGGCGTTCGCTGTTGGAATAAGGTTTCTATCTTTTATAACTTCCTCAATCAGACTTAGTATGTTTTTAAAGGGGACCTTCTTCTTTGGCTTCGAGTTGATTACATAAAACCCCTCATCAAGTTTTCTGTTAACTTTCATGGTGTTTGTAACGCCCCGCAACGTTTCAGCAAAACCTGTATCTGTCTTTGTTAATAACAACCCTCACTCTGTGACACCAACATGCATACTGACTGGGTGTCTCACTTGCATTCATTTATATATACACACCCAATAAAATATAGTTTAGTTTAAGTTAAGATGCGTACCAGCAAACACGCTTCTGCCTTACCCATTACAAATATAGACGATGTTGTTACGGACACAGCTCAACAACAACTGAGGCATGGTCCTCTCTTTCCAAACACCGTTCGCTGTATCATATGTGGTCCGAGTGGTTGTGGTAAAACTAATGTCATGCTGAGTTTGTTGTTTGAAGCAAACGGTTTAAAATTTGATAACGTGTATGTGTATTCAAAGTCTCTGTATCAACCGAAATACAAGATGTTAAAGGAGGTGATGAATGCAACAAAAGGTGTTGGTTACTATCCTTATAGAGAAAACGATGAAATATTAGATCCGGCAGATGCCAAGGACAACTCTGTGTTTATATTTGATGATGTAGCTTGTGACAAACAAGATAAAATAAGAGCATACTTCAGTATGGGCAGACATAAGAATATTGATTCATTCTATCTCTGTCAAACATATACACGAATACCCAAGCATCTGGTACGTGACAACACCAATGTTATTGTGTTATTCAAGCAAGATGAAACCAATTTAAAACATGTGTACGACGATCATGTAACCACCGATATGGACTTTAAACAATTTAAAACTATCTGCCACCAATGCTGGAAAGATAATAAGTATGGTGTGTTGGTGATTGTGAAGGAAAACGATGTACACAAAGGTCGATATAGAAAAGGATTCGATAGATATATATTATTCTAACAATGATAGACAGGACAGACAGCTGTCTAACACAGGTGTCTAACACAGATGTCATACAGGTGTCTAACACAGCTGTCATACAGCTGTCATACAGCTGTCATACAGCTGTCTAACACACAGCTGTCTAACACACAGCTGTCTAACACACAGCTGTCTAACAGACAGCTGTCTAACACACAGCTGTCTAACACACAGCTGTCTAACAGACAGCTGTCTAACACACAGCTGTCTAACAGACAGCTGTCTAACACACAGCTGTCTAACAGACAGCTGTCTAACACACAGCTGTCTAACAGACAGCTGTCTAACACACAGCTGTCTAACAGACAGCTGTCTAACACACAGCTGTCTAACAGACAGCTGTCTAACACACAGCTGTCTAACAGACAGCTGTCTAACACACAGCTGTCTAACAGACAGCTGTCTAACACACAGCTGTCTAACACACAGCTGTCTAACACACAGCTGTCTAACAGACAGCTGTCTAACACACAGCTGTCTAACAGACAGCTGTCTAACACACAGCTGTCTAACACACAGCTGTCTAACACACAGCTGTCTAACAGACAGCTGTCTAACACACAGCTGTCTAACACAGCTGTCATACAGCTGTCATACAGCTGTCATACAGCTGTCATACAGCTGTCATACAGCTGTCATACAGCTGTCTAACAAGACAGCCTGATATCGTGATAAATAAGAAGGCATGTACCATGACTGAGTCAGTATATGTTAAACCACCACACAACCTGTATCGCTCAAACAAACTATTAGACCAGCTGGTAATACCGACAGTTGTAGCACAATGGAAGTGTTGGGTAAGGAAGAGCAAAAAGTTAAGAAAAGGATTTTACAACTTGCTGACAATATTCGAAAAAAACATTTAATGCTTAAACTTAACAGAGCCGAGAATGATGATGCTCTGCAACGTTTATATAAACCACTTGTTGAGCCCCTAAGTGAAATATCTAAAAACACAGCAGCACTGCAGCAGCAGCAGCAGCCCCAGCAACAACCAAAGGCTGAACAAATCAAAGACGAAGTCGATATACCAGAAACGAAACCCCAAGTACAGTTCCTTAAAGATCATGAAGTTTTTGAAGCTGAACCAAGGGAAGAGGCTGAGGCGGCAAGTTCCGATGAGGATATCCCAACATTTGAAGAGCTTGAGGCAGACCTACAAACTGTCACAACCAACCCTGCATATCAAGAATTTTTGGAGCAATATCCTGACCGAGTTCGATATTATGTAGACAAGTATTTTACTGAACCACCGAGGCTTGCTACTATTGATCAAACGTATGGTGCTCGCTACGCTAAAGATACTGGTAGCTGGAGTCTTGGCAACAAACACTTGGACTTTACTGATGCTGAGATTCAACTGGGCCAAAGGAGATACCCGCAAACACAAGGTTTGCTAGAATTGATATTTATGAAAACACCTAGAGGGTATACCTATGATGATCTTCAACACTATAGAGATATTCTAGAAGCAACTAGTGTTCATAAAATGAACTATGATCCTAACGCACGAACCAAGGGTTGTTCCTCTGAAAAGTATCTGACTCTAATAAAACCAGTGATAAATCCACGAGGTCGTAGATCCTCAACACCTCAAGGTTTTGGTTACACCTACGAGGAAGACGATGACGACAGCACCGACAGACATCTTAACAAAAAACAAAAGACTGAACTTAAAACTCAGAGTGATAAGAGCAGCGATAGCAACGGCATGAGCCCTAACAACAACATCAGCACCAACAACTATATGATACAAAATAACAAACAAATAGCCTATGTGTATTGGAATGACATAAACGAGTTGGTTGACAGACTTAGACTTTTAGTGGCTTCCCAAGTTGCAGGTAATACTGCTCATAACAACGAAATTCAGTCAATCTTGGAAGAACTAAAAGAAGCTAGTGTTATCACCTAGTAAGCCCACAGCCATGAAGAGACACCGACGACAACAACAACAACAGCACCAACGCAACACTGAACCATCTAATGTTAATAATTCTATAAATGTATTCCAACAAAGAGTTTACATACTTGTACTTAGAATCAAATAAAAGTCTTTGTTAAAATTAATGTGTTTTTATTTTGTAATACAATTAAAAAGTATGTCTTAAAGCAATAATATCCTGAACAAACTTATCTTGTGGTACATCTGCTAAAATACATGGATGATGTCATACTTCTAACGACTGTATTCTAGACAAGCTCAAACACGAATAATGTGGGGTTATTGAACAGATATAACACAAGGTCATCAACTGACAGGTTGTTTACCTTTAAGAGGGCCTCTCTCTTGTGTATATTAAACAGATACACAGACAAGCTCAAACAGGATCAAGGTTAACAACTGTAAAACGTTGTTTATCCTTCAAGAGACAGAGACACTTGTTCAGTATGTGTTAAGTCGTGAAACAAGGATGACGTCTCTTGCTGTATGTAAGTACACTCTTATTATTATGTCTGTTTGCATTCAAATAACAAATACAAACATAACCTTACTAAACAATCAGATGATTGGTAATCAACATGTATACAAACACCTAACCTCATATGTCAACAACAACTGGCTTTGTTTTATATATACAACAGCGAACAAACTTTTAACGTGTGTGTCTGTGGAGCTATTGGTTTAGGGACAGTGTATATCTGAGAAAGCTGTCTATGGCCGATTCGAGGTTCGTGGGTTCAAATCTAAGTTCAGGCGAATGCTTTTCTTTCAAATACACATGCATCTGTCAGTCTAAGCATGGTTGGAAAATAAGAAAACTAAAGAGCTGATTGCCTATTACAACAGTCTGCTAAAGGAAGAGTCAGGGTATCTGAATACCGATACCCTCAATATTTCAACTGAGGGAGCCCACTTAGAGTTATCGCCAGGCTTATTATGTCTGTTTGCATTCAAATAACAAATACATAACCTTAACAAACAATCATATGACTGGTAATCAACACGTGTGTGAACATAACCTTAATAAACAAATACAAACATAACCTTAATAAACAAACAGATGACACGTGAGCGAACATAACCTTAATAAACAAATACATAACCTTAACAAACAATCAGACAAACACACATGGAGAGCTGACTTGTAGATATCTATGAACACACAGGTCAGCCATCTTGGAATGCTTGTGACGTCATCTCAGGTTAGTTCCATAGAGAGAACCCGGCTTGCGACTGTCTATGACAGGTCAGCCATCTTGGAATGCTTGTGACGTCATCTGACAGGTCAGGTGACATTTGACGTTGACACATGTCAGGTCAGGTGACAGCTGACGTTGACAGCTGTCAGGTTAGCTGACAGCTGACAGCTGACAGCTGTCAGGTCAGTGACATTTGACACCTGTCAAATCTGACAGGTCAGCTGTCAACTGTCACAGGTCTGCGCAGGTCAGCGCATGCGCATGATGACTCGCGCATGCGCAGTAAAAAGTGGAGGGGATGGTCCCAGGTGGGGCCCTATCTACTAACATAAGTATTAGTTTTGTTAGTAATGAGTATGTCTTAACATTGTGATATTGTTTGCTTTTTTTTTAGTGGACATATTTATTTTTCATGATGTGATTTTTTGTTAGGTTAGTGTGTGTTTAGTCCTTAATTCTGTTTGATTTTTTTCCAGTGAAACTTAATACATTAACTAATAAAGAAATCCGAGAGTTTTTGATATTTTTATTATTGTTTTTAGTTCCTGTGTCTAGTTGGGTTTATTGTGTTGTAGAAGTATCCATCATTTAAAACTTTAGAATTTAATACAGTAGATTTTACAAGACCGAGCACATCTAAAAAAATGTGATTACATCATCATATTGGTAAAAACATTGTTAGATCTTAATCAATAAGAAATAGCTCATTGTGAACCATTTACTTTGACATCGTCAATACGGTAACAAAAATTAAAAAAAAAAATTTTTCGCTTAAACATCGTAAAAAGTGTCAAAATATATAGAAAACATGATTTGGGGACAAAATTTTGTCTGTCTGTCAGTATGTCTGTTTGTAGCCACGAACTTTAGAACGAATTGAGATATCGTCTTCAAATTTGGTATACAGTTAGCACCCACAAACGAACGGTTCGGATCGTTTTTGGGTAGAATCGCAGGGGGTAGGGGATGAATGGGGGCGATTTGATGAAAATTGATATTTTTTCGTTAAAACTCGAGTAATATAACGTTTTAGGGTTTGTGTATTAGAAAACTTTTAATTTCATCAACAGGGTATCCAGCGACCGGGAAAAATCAGGAAATTTGAAATAACCCCTAAAATGTCAGGGAAATTCATGATTTTGCGCAAATGTCATGAAAATCGTTCAGTAGACCTGGAAATTATATATTTGTAAAATTGTGTCACTAGCAGATTTGTTTTTATTTTGATTTCATATATTTATATTATATGATTTTTTTTTTACATAAATATTTTCTCCTAGGGCTACTGTTTGGTACATTCATTGATACCGCCAATGAAGGTGCGACATGTCATACGGCAATATAATATATTGTCTTCTTTATGTATCTCAAACATGTCTCATTCGTATATGTCATTGGGAATGCTCTTCCTTGAATGCATAAAATGCAAAATGTTATCTATCTCTTGGCGGCGTAAAGCTGCGTGAATGTGTTTATTATATTTTAACCTTTACGATCATGTCACATAGAGTTGAAGTTGGAGTGTAAATATTTGGCATTTGTATATGGGCATTTGTATTGTAATCCAGAAGAGAAAAGTGTATCATTGCAACGTATTGTGTATGATAGTGTAAAGAAATTATGAGATGTGGGAAATATATAAATCAACAATAAGCTGACGTGAACTTTCAGTAATTCATATCATGATTTTTTTAAGTAGTTCAGTAACTTGACAGGTAGAAATTTATCACGTTTCTGCATTAGTTCAACAGAATTAACCATATTTATGTTTTTGATAATGATTTAAAAAAAAATTCAGAATTTTTGTTATTATCTTTTAGTGAATTTTCTTAAAAAAAATTCACTAATGAGGAGATCCCGACTTTTGAATTTTGAAAAAATTTCTTTAAATGACCGCGAACTAGGCCCCCTAGAACACATATCCGGGGTCCGTTTCAATTTTTATATGTTTATATATATATATATATATATATATTTATATATATATATATATATATATATATATATATATATATATATATATATATATATATATATATATATATATATATATATATATATATATATATATATGTATCACACCGATAACTCAAAAAATAATAGGCCGATTTTGACTAAATTTGGTGGAAAAATTCCTTTTGCAAATGGCTTGGATAAGTTCGTTAGCCAGGAAAATCTGCCTAGGTTTTCCCGGAAAATTTTGTGTTTTCTTTCGAAAAAAATTTATATCTCCGGAATTAACAAAGTAAGGGCAACCAAATTTGGTACACTAGTTAATATCCTTATAGGTAAGCCACCTACCAAAATCTAGCTATGTAGGTCAAAAGACAAAAAAGTTATTGGCATTTAAAGAAAAATAAATTGGGGTTTTCCTCAAAACGTCAAAGTTGCGATTTAAAACGTCAAAATCGGCAACATTTAGGCAAAGAACTTGAATCTAATACGGGATATGGAAATCAAATGTCTCAAGAAGGATCTTTTACAAACTCTGAAGTCTTAGTTTCAACCAGCATTGTCCTTCATTTTACTAAAATGTTTCCAGAAAATTCATTTCAAATAGACCCTTTCTCTGATGCTTGGCAGTAGCCTTAGCTTTAGAGTTTATCGTTTAATGGTATATAATTTTTGTCGAATTTTCATAAAAAATCAATAAAGCTCAATATATCCGTTATTATACAAGATATGAAGAAAATTTGTATATATTAATTATAGGGTGTCTTGAGCTACATCTTAAAAAAATATTTCTACAATCACAGGATGGCCCATAAGTCGTTGGTGATACAAATTTTCTTTTTTTTTTAATCAAACACGCCTTATGTTATTGCATTTTTGAATTTTTCAGCGATGCATGTTTGTAAGAAAAGAAATTCGGGACGCAGCAAGTGCGTTATGGTAGCGAATTTTCATTCAATGCTTCAAATTTGAATAGCTCAATTTGCTATTAACCTATAAGGTTGACCAAGAAACGAGTTTTTCCGGGAAGTTTACTTTTGGAAATTTTTGTACATTTTTACACAATAAAGTTATTTTTATGAAACATGGCACATTGTTTTTACTATATAGGTTATACTGGTAACCAAAATTGATGCCTGCTTTCTTAAAAAGGAAACACACATATTTGCAATTAAAAACATTTTTATGAAAATTCACTACCATAACGCACTTGCTGCGTCCAGAGTTTTTAATATTCTGTATTCAGAGATGTGTGTTGTTCATTACGAGTATTATGAAAAAATCACTTGGGCCTGGAAATGTCAGGGAATTTGATTTTTTATTTCTGCTGGGTACTCTGATGAAGCATCAAGAATGTGTGGGGTGGAATATCAGTGAAATAAATTGCTAAAAAAAAAATTTCTGCTAGAATGGCGTAAAAAGTCCCAAAACATATAGAAAACTTGATTCTGGAACAAAATTTTTTTGTCGGTCAGTCTCGGCATGTAGGTCTGTCTATTAGTAGGCGCAATAACTTTCGAACGAATTGAGATATCATCTTCAAATTTGGTATCCAGTTAGCACTCGACAAAGAATCGCTTCGAATTTTTTTTGGGTAAGATCGCTTCAGGGGTAGGGGTGATTTGGTGAAAATTGACATTTTTTCTTTAAAGCTCGAGTAATATAACTTTCCAGAAGTTTATGGGTACCGGAATATGAATATTTTCTTTGTGGCCAATTCATAGACCCTAAATTCATTTCATGAGACTGTCTTTCTGAGGAAGGTAAATTATCACAGCTATGTGGAAGTTATGATTCAATTTGCACACTATTTTTTATTGTAGTAAAATAACACGTGAATTGAGATTACACCCTTTTTTTTTAAGATTTAAGGATGTTTTTACCAATATGACGTCACGTTTTTAGAGGTGCTTGTTCAGTTGTGTGTTTGTCTCCTTTATCTTTAATGTCTCCAAGCTTGGATATGAAGCAACAGGTGCCAGTATAATGTCTCGTGGCTTCTGAATAAGCGTCAATTTGACACGAAATAATGAGAGCATGCTATAGCAAAGAACTTACTTTTCTTAATGCCCATAATCATAGTATATATAGGTCGATTGCACTAAATTGAGATTCTGAGTTATTGGAAACTAACAAGTGACGACTGTAACTTCCTCTTAGATTGTAGATTATTTAATGAGTCTTATAGGCCCTTGGTCTCTCAGCGCTGCAATCCCAATGGGTCTTTTGTGCATGACTCTTCCATAATAGTTGTCCAAAAAGTTCAGACTTTTTATGTAGTCCACTATCTTGGGGGATATTTTACCTATTTTAGGGGGTGTCCAAGATATCTGGGCTTTTTGCAGAACTGGACCAAGCAGTCGCATAGCAAGTGTTCTTGTTGTTTCTGCTGCTTTAGTGCAGTATCTGCAGTGTTTACTGTTCACCTTGCCCATCTTGATAAGGTGACGCCTTACTAGCGAGTGTCTTGTGATTATTTTCAAGCCGTTCCTATTCAATCCAAGAAACAGTTCAGACTTCTCTGTTGATATGGTGATGAACCTTTTTGCCTTAAGCCTGGTGTTTTCCTCCAGTATGACAGGATTTGATTCGTCTCCCAAGTATCAAGTTCATTTCTTACTTGGCTTTTTGTTAGTCCACAATAGGGCTCTGGACTATAGAATGGTGTTGCTGCCCTTTTTGCAAGGCTATCTGCTTCCTTATCTCCTTCAATGCCTTAATGCCCTGGTACCCACATCAAAGTTACTTTGTTTTTCGTAGCCAGTTGCTTCAAGGATTTTTTGCAGACCCAGGTCAGTTTAGACTTAGAAAGATTTTAGAGTCTGTACTGCCGGACTTCCTCCTAAGTATATATATATATATATATATATATATATATATATATATATATATATATATATATATATATATATATATATTACATACAGACTTGGAGACTACTTCTTTGGCTTCACAGTGAAGCCAGAGAAGTAGTCTCCAAGTCTGCATTTCCTGAGATACTAAGATTCCTCTGGTGATCATTGTTTGAAAAAGAGGTCATAAACATCTATTAAGCAATTACCGACCGTTATCACTAATCTCTAATATAGCCAAAATCTTCGAATTGGTAGTGAAAGAATAATATTTTTTATGAGAAAGAACAGCATAATAAGTGACTGGCAAAATACATATATGAACAGGAATGCCTTAGGGAAAGATATCGTTATTTATTACAGTTTCCTAGTGAAATATACAGTCGGTTAAGCAATAAGAACAACAGAGTCTTTCTTAGAAATCGAAAAATATCGATTTATATATTTAAAACGTAGTTCTCTGTGGTAAAGGTACAAATTAGGCATGGAAATTTCCAGGAGGTCTTAAGGGGAAATGTCTTGTTGCCCACATCTCACATGGTTGTAGCCGTTGGGACCACAACGGAGATTCGGAGATCCGCGCACGATTCTAAAGCGTCACTAGTAGAATAAAACTGAAATGCGACGAGGCACAAGCGGAGAAGGTATTTTTTTTTTGTTCCCTCAGGGCTCGTTCGCGGCCTTGCCGCCCCGATAGCACCGCAACCCTTGGTTGATTGTGCATACCCCTAGTCTTACTCCACCCATTCCAAAATCACTGTGCCTTGAACTAGTCTGCACAGCGATTGGTAGGGTGAAGTTTTATATTGCTCTGTCTCCGGTCTAGAGTGACCGTAGATCAGTTGTCTTTTCCGGTCCAGAGCTATACACTCGCACAAGATGTGCTGGGCTGATTCCTCCCCCTCGCCGCAGAGTCTGCATGCGAGGTCCCCTTCGAACCGCCCCATTTTATGTAGGTGTTTCTTGACGGCCATGTGTCCCGTCAAGAGACCTGTTGTGTTTCTGAGCTGTCCTCTGCTAAGGTTTAACAGCTCCACAGCTCTCTTTGAACTGGGTCCGTCAATTATTGACTTCCCATGTCTGAGCCCTGGACAGTCCGCCCAGTACACCTTGTGTTGGTTTCTGACCCAGGACTTAATGGCTCCCCTGGCAGTGCTCTTTGACACGCCCAGAGCCGGTTCTGGTCCCATAAATGGTTCTGCTGACCCTCTCTTCGCGAGACTGTCAGCTTCTTCATTGCCTTTGACCCCCGAGTGACCCGGCACCCAGATGAGGGTCACCTCATTCTGCCCAGCCAGGTCGCTCGTCTCGTCTCGGCACTCACTCACCAGCCAGGAATTTACCCGTGGGCTACTTAGTGCCTTAAGGGCTGCCTGGCTGTCTGTGGCTATGAGGATCCGCTTGTTGGTGTAGCCCCTCCTCTTGTTCTCCCGCACACAGTGCAGGATGGCGTACATCTCGGCCTGAAACACCGTTGCATGGGCTCCGAGGGAAATACTGTGACTTACCCTCGGTCCTTCCGAGTAAACACCTGCCCCCGTCCCACGCTCCCCGCCAGATCCGTCCGTGAACCAGACGAGCGCGTCCCGTGGTATGCCCGGCGTCTCCTCCCGCCATGCCCCGCGATCAGGGATTTCCACTGTGAAGTTGTTTTCCCTGCACATTCGCGGGCTCGCGAAGTCTGACCTCATTTCAAGCATGGGTTCCTTCACGATCTCCTGAATTTTGCAGTGGCCCCTGAAGCCTGGGTTGATCTTCAGTCTACCATTGCAGGCTAGTCTGTATAGTCCTAGCCTGGCCCCTCCCATAATAACGAAGTGTAGGGGGGGTAGATCCAGCAACACCTCCATGGCGGCTGTTGGGGTTGAAGACATTGCCCCTGTGATGCCTAGGCAAGCCTTCCTTTGGATCTTGCCTAGTTTTTGTTTGGCACTGGATTGTGTCACCTTAGGCCACCAGACCAGTGCCGCATATGTTAACGATGGTCTGACCACCCTTGTGTACAGCCAGTGGGCCATACTAGGTCTTAGTCCCCACGTTTTTTCATATAGCCGCCTAGTGACGGCTAAGGTCATGACTGCCTTACGCAGTATTTTTCCAATGTGACCATTCCAGGTTAGCTTAGAGTCCAATACGACCCCAAGATAATTTACCTCCCTGGCCATTGGAACGCTCCTACCGTATAGAGTGAGAGTTCTGTGGCTTTCACACTTCCTCCTCCTCGTAAACGGCACGACGGTTGCTTTCTCGGGGCTCACCCCGAGCCCTTGATCAACCGTCCACCCTTCCACCACTTTCAGCGCAGTCTGCATACGCTCCCACACTGCCTGTGTGACCTTTCCTCGGACTATGATGACAATGTCGTCCGCATAGCCCTGTACCTCATACCCCCCTCCCGAGAGCCTCCCCAGCAGGCCGTCCACGACTAGACACCACAGCAAGGGAGACAGAACGCTCCCCTGCGGACACCCCGCCGCGACCCCCGCCAGCAGAGTCCCTCCCGCGAGTGAGGTGAACACCGCCCTGTCCCTGAGCATGGAACCGATCCACCTGCAGCAGGTCTCCTCTATTCCACGCTCCCGGGCAGCTGCCAGAACCGATCCGAACGAGGTGTTGCTAAAGGCCCCCTCTATGTCTAGGAAGGCCCCCAGCGCCACCTCCTTGTTCTCCAGCGTATTCTCCAGTTTCAGCACCAGTTGGTGCAGTGCTGTTTCTGTTGAGAATCCTGCTCTGTATGCATATTGTCCGCAGTGTAGAGGATATGCTTCCAGTACACCGCCCCTAATGTGCCGGTCGAGCAGTTTTTCCACTGTTTTCAGCAAGAAGGACATGAGACTTATTGGCCTCAGGGACTTTGCCTGGTCTGTTGGACGCCCAGGTTTGGAATAAATACAACCCTGGCCAGTCTCCATGCCCTCGGAATGTACCCCAGAGCCAGGCTGGCCCTCATAATAAGGGTAAGCACCGGCGCCAGTATATCTATCCCCTGTTGGAGCATGATGGGCATTATTCCATCAAATCCCGGCGATTTGTATGGCTTAAAGCTGTTAATGGCCCATCTGATTTTGCTCCAGGTAACCACCTCTTTAGCGACTGTCCAGTCTACTCTAGATGCCCGCCTATAAGGCGCCTCTATTATTGAGTGTTCCCAGTCCGGAGGTGATTGGTTTATTATGTTACAGCCGGGGAAGTGCGTCTGGAGTAAAATTTCCATAGTTTCCTCCCCCGAGCTTGTAAAGCCTCCCGTGGGTGTTCTAAGGGAGCCTATGTTAGTCTGAGGGCCCTTAGACAGGATCTTGTGTAGTCGAGCACTCTCGGACGTGTTTTCCACTTCTTCGCAGTGCCTCCTCCACGACTCCTTCTTGGCGTCCCTCAGTCTTTTGTTATAGGTCGATAGGGCCTGTCTATATTCATCCCATGCTCCCGACCTTTTGGCCGCGTTAAACAGCTTACGAACCTGCGTCCTCCTTTGCCTGAGGTCCTCGTTCCACCATGGGACGTTCCTGGTGGACACCCTCATTTTCAGGGGGCAGTTGGCGTTATAGGCCGAGGTAATTGCGTCTCGCAATTGGACTGCTGTAATCTCGAGGTCTATTGAATCCCTTATGGCACTCTCAACCCCCCGCAGTTCCACAGCTAGGTCTGCCCTGTAGGCTTCCCAGTCCGCCTTGCGGGGGTCCCGGTACCATACCGTTTCTCTTTCGACTTTGGCGATTTCAAACCGGATGTATCTGTGGTCTGAGCTACTCACTTCCCCAGACACAGCCCAGCTTTTAACAAAGTCACCCAGAAACTGGGTGGAAACTGTTAGGTCTAAAACTTCCTCACGCCGTGTTGTGACGAATGTCGGTTTATTACCTTTATTCAATATGTCTAAATTAAATTTCATAAAGAATTGTAAAAGTGCCTCACCCCTAGAGTTTGTGTCCGAGCTACCCCACAACTCATGGTGCGCATTCGCATCCATGCCGATGATGGTCTGCCATCCACCTGCTCTGCTACCCACCATCAGCTGCTCCAATTCGTTGGGTGGAGGAGGGTCCGTGCTGTCCCCTGGCAGATAGGCTGACGCGACAGTAATGTCCCTCAGCCCATCCGCTCCTCCACATCGGATTTTGATCGTTGCCAGGTCCCTGGAACAGAAATTCATTAGAGGGAGAAACTCTATCCCTTCCCTGACAAAAATGCAGGCCCTCGGATTCTCGCTGGACCTGCTGTAGATGAGCTTTCCAGTAGCTCCGCCGAGTCCCTTGATCTCTCCTTTGTAGGAGTACGGTTCCTGGATGAGGGCCACATCCGTGTTCCTCAGATCCATTAGTAGTCCGGCCGTGGCTGCCCTACTGTGTTGGAGGTTGACCTGAAGGAACCTAAGTCCCATTAACCCTTAGTTGCTTCCCCAGTGGGCGGAAGCTAACCCTTCCCATGCCCCAGAATGCCTTGAAGGAGGTTCCTTCAAGGGCTCTGTAAGATGTTGGGTCGATCGAGAAGGCGAGCGTCTGTCCTTTCTCCTCTGCCTTCCTGCTTAGAACCGACCAGTGTTGCGTCGTCAGTTCAGGGTTCTGGATCTTAAGTCTGCTGATCACCGTCTCCTGCGGGACGGTGTCAGGGATCCGTACGAGGACCTTGCGTCTCTTTGGGAGTTCCTTGGGCTCGACGGCTGTCAAGTCCGCCCCCTCCCAAATCTGACCGAGGCCCCGATCGTTTTCCGCAGCCAGTCCTGCGACTGCGGGCCGGCACAGGTTGTCCAGAGGATGCCCCCCGTCAGGCGCGTCCGGTGGAACTGAGGCGGGCTCTCCCCTTCCTGAAGAGAGTCCACTGCAGCTACCACCGCAGCCTGGATCAGGTCCGCCTTCCCCTGGTCTAGCGTGACCTCAGGATGGCGTCTGTCAATCACCGCCATCCCGAGGCCCTCCGCAGCCTCCCTGTAAGAGCCAGTCTGCGCCGGTGTTCCGGCCTTGCTTCCTTTGGGAGGTCTGTCTGTAGTAGGCGTGCTAGAGCCAGAGCGCGGCGTCTTCCGACTCGCACTCTCCTCTTGCGCCTTTACAGGCACCCTGGCCCTTTTGGAACGTCTGTCTGTAGTGGGCGTGCTAGAGTTCGAGCGCGTCCTCTTCTGACCCGCACTCCCCTCTTGCGCCTTTACAGGTTTCTCGACCGTCCAGGTCCCGGCCGCCATTTTTTGCGCCCTCCGGAGCTTCTTTCTTTGCGCCCCGGAAAGACGCTTGGACTGCCGGGGCAGTCCCTCTACTCTAACAGTAGAGTCCTCACTGGTGGAGGGGCCCCCGGAGTCCGCGGAGCTCGCCGCCCTCCGGTGGGACCCAGCCTCCAGCTTGGGTGTCGGGGACAGGTCTCTGGCCGAAGCTACCCCCTGATCCCCCGTATCTACGCCGGTCGTGGGACCTCCAGAGTCCGCTGCCGCCCCCTGGCTCGTCTCCGTTTCCGGGATAGACTCAAGGCACAAGTCTGTAGCCGGAGCCACTCCTCGAGCCTCATTGGTTTTGGTTTTGTATGTGTTTATTATCTTCATGTTGTTCCCACGAGAATGGGGGAAATACTGTCCACACCATCAGAACCCCCTGTGTGGTGCAAGGCGGGTTACTCTGGAGGGTTGCCTGGTTCTCCAGAGGTTCCGTTCACGACACCATCGCCCTGGTGCCATCCATCCATAGGCACGGGTCACGTGACACCGTAGATTGGGGGAGTTTAGTTCGACCTCCTTGTCTAGATCCGTCATGTTTAGTTATTAGCAGGGTCACCTCGTGCAGGATGCGGATTTTTACCGCGCATGACGGTCTTGGGGAAAGCTTCATCGGGAGTTTATGTTGTTATTTCCACTTCCTCAGCTTGCCCCCTGGAGTCCTTTGGCCCGCGACTCCTTAACCCCGGAGAAGGTATTAGGTGAGCGAACAACGCGTAACCCGGTAGTTTTCAACTACCGTTTATCCGAAAGTACCTAGGTGGCCTCTTCGAAGGGCATAGTGCTTTGTTAGAAGCCTGTTTAGTGAACCCCACTTACCAAAATCAACCTAGTGGTAAGTTCTTTGAGTTTCATTGATGTAGAGAGCGAATATTTCCAAGATTTTGTCTTGTTTGCTATTACAGGGATCGTGTTGGTTCCCATCGTGTTTGTCTTCCATCGACTTATCTTCTATTATTTTTTCTCCCTATACGTTATCTGCTTTGATCTCGTATTGTCTTGTATGAGCACTCTCCTGCTTCTCTGGCATCACCGTCTACACCGGCCACTAGCTCCTGGCATTGCCTTTTAGTCTGTCTCCTCAGACTTCGCGGGAGTCAGCCTCTGTCTAAACACTGTTGACGGTGTCATCCAGCATAGAAATAATTCAGAGGGCAGACCTAGCCTGTTTCTGATCCATTGACTGCAGAGCCTGAAGTTAAAGACCCTACTTCACCACTTGATAAGGTAATTCTTTGATGCTCTGGAGTTTTGTGATTTCTGTATTGAGGCGGAGTTTTCTCAGATGAAGTAATCTTTCGTTTAAACGATAGTGTCAATAGGCGTAATTGTCAGAATTAGTCGAACGCTAATCCCCATTGGATGGAAAGAAATTCACATGTAGTAACATTTTGGGCTCGAATAGCCGGAGGTCGTATGATTGGTCCGTTTATTTTGCCAAAACATTGGAGTCAGCAGGATTTTATAGCTACTCTAACAACGTATTGGCAAGAAGAGAAGAATTATTTACAAGTCGAAATGTTTACTTCCGACAGAATGGTCTACTCCCCTTACACTTTAGACGCGAGGGAAAATTTAGACGCAGTTTTTCCTCAAAGAGGGATATGAAGAAGTTTTATTGAATGGCCAGCAAGATTTCCGGATATGGATCCACTAGACTACTTTCTATATGGACCTACCTTAAAAGTCCGACATATATTGATAGACCAACAAGCCTGGAGGATTTGAAAAATCGAATCGACAAGAAATTGACAATATTCCTGGAGGATTTCTTTTGAATACTCTGCGGCATTTTCACAAAAGATTGCATTTTTGTCAGGAAGTTAATGGGCAACACTTTAAACACATTATTTCATTAATTTGTAGAGGTAAAAACAAAAAACCTTCGGTGTGAATAATATTTTATTTACCTCCTAAAATAAAACGTTGGTTATTTTTGCAACTTTTTCCGATTTTTTCATTTACTTGCGCTTGTAACCTACCCAATGTTGGTATTGTAAAAAAAAAGGCTTTCATATGAGCTATGTTGTAATTCGAAAGAATTGAAGTTGGCGCTGGCGCGTAAAAATAAGCTGATCAGAAAAAAATATTGTTTCCTATATCCTCTAAAAAAAATTAAGAAAAAACCTTTCATCTTCTAAATTTTCCAAATTATATATCTTAAACTGCTTAGATGGTACAGTGGTTTCCGAAATTGTTGGACACATTATATAAAGGATGCGGGGGGGGTTTAGTATATTTATTTGAGTGACTTTTTGTGTAGGGGCAGGTTTCAGAGCAAGGCAGTGTTTACCTATTACTTTCGGGAGAGCTGTATGACTATAACTAATTTTATGTGGTGCAGAGCTGGCGCAGGAGTGACATCCATCTCAAATTTTTTCACAATCTGTCGCACGGAAGGCAGCATTTTCCGTCTTCGCAGAGTTGAGACATGCACTGTATATACAAGATGGTTTGCGACGCTTGTACGCCACCTAGAGACTTCCGGTTTGTTCCACTACACACAAAAACTTCTTCCGGAGGATAAGTTCGGTGGCCAATTCTGTGTCAAATTGCAAATTTTCTTCTTGAAAATACTATAGTTTTGAAACTCGTCAATTTATTTTTTCGAAATTTAATTTGCATATTGTTGTCAAACTACAGATGCAATGCATTCGAAAATTCAGTTTTGTTTGAATAAGTGTATTTCAAGTTTTTGCAGAATGAACTTTAACGGAATTTTGAAAATGCCGCGAATTATATTCCTTGTTGTTAAAAAATTCTGGACGCAGCAAGTGCGTTATGGTAGTGAATTTTCATAAAAATGTTTTTAATAACAAATATGTGTGTTTTTTTAAGAAAGCAGGCATCAAATTTGGTTACCAGTATAAGCTATATATTAGAAACAATGTGCCATGTTTCATCAAAATAACTTTATTGTGTGAAAATGTACAAAATTTTCCAAAAGTAAACTTAGTGTTCCCGAAAAAACACGTTTCTTGGTCAACCTTATAGGTTAATAGCAAATTGAGCTGTTCAAATATGAAACATTTGATCAAAATTCGCTACCATAACGCACTTGCTGCGTCTAGAATTTCTTTTCTTACAAACATGCATTATATCTCGATGGAAAATCCAAAAATGCAATAACATAAGGCGTGTTTGATTAAAAAAAAAGGAAATTTGTATCACCAATGACTTATGGGCCAGCCTGTGATTGTAGAAATATTATTTTAAGATGTAGCTCAAGACACCCTATAATTAATATATACACATTTTTTTCATATCTTATATAATAACGGATATATTGAGCTTTATTGATTTTTTACGAAAATTCGACAAAAATTATATACCATTAAACGATAAACTCTATAGCTAAGGCTACAGTGACTCAAGTCACTGTAGCTAAGGCTACTGCCAAGCATCAGAGAAAGGGTCTATTTGAAATGAATTTTCTGCAAATATTTTAGTAAAATGAAGGACAATGACGGTTGAAATTAAGACTTTAGGGTTTGTAAAACATTCTTCTTGAGACATTTTATTTCTCTAGCCCGTATTAGATTCAAGTTATTTGCCTAAATGTTGCCAATGTTGACATTTTAAATCGCCACTTTGACGTTTTGAGGAAAACCCCAATTTATTTTTCTTAAAATGCCTATAACTTTTTTGTCTTTTGACTTACATAGCTAAATTTTGGTAGGTAGCTTACCTATAAGGATGTAAACCAGCGTACCAAATTTGGTTGCCCTTACTTTGTTAATTCCGGAGATATAATTTTTTTTCGAAAGAAAACACAAAATTTTCCGGGAAAACCTAGGCAGATTTTCCTGCTTAACGAACTCATCCAAGCCATTTGCAAAAGGAATTTTTTCACCAAATTTAATCAAAATCGGCCGATTATTTTTTGAGTTATCGGTGTGATACATATATATATAAATATATATATATATATATATATATATATATATATATATATATATATATATATATATATATATATATATATAAACATATAAAAATTGAAACTGACCCCGGATATGTTTTCTGGGGGGGCTAATTAGCGCTCATTTGAAGAAATTTTTTCAAAATTCAAAAGTCGGGATCTCCTCATTAGTGAATTTTTTTAAAGAAAATTCACTAAAAGGACATTACTGTGCTGTATAAAGTTAAATGGAATCCATAAAGATGGATACATTAAATGCTTTATTCGTTGTCAGTATATTGTTTCTGACCAACAGGAACGACACCAGCTTATCGGCGTCCACCATGTAACTGGCGGCGATGTAGGTACTTCTTGGTGGCCCGCAAGACGAACCGCCGCGTTATTTCAAGTCCTTGATGGCCTGCTTGCCCGCCATCTCGGACGTCGGAGGAGGCGACGATTTAGATTTGGGGTTTTTCACTTTCTTTTCCTTTTTCACTTTCGCCTACAATGTTACGCACAATGATTTGAGTGACTTTTCATATTAAACTGACGAAACATTTCATAAACGCTTGAGTGAAATGTGTATAAAAGTCAGCTATTTAAATTTAACATTATAAGTATTTAAACATGTCCAATGATATATGCTTAGGAGATCGGGTAAGTTGCATTATGTATTACAAAACTTAAAAAATTCGCTACTGTAACGCACTTGCTGCGTCACCACTTTTTATAATAAATTTTATAGTTATTTCAGAAATAGTTAATATCCTACTTAATAATATGTTCAATATTGCAAATATATTTTTAATGCTTTCATTTTGTTCAAGATCTGTGTGTCTAACGAGTCTCACATCGCAATGACGACGATGGATAAATTTTCATTTGTTCCGTGAAAACAGGGCGAGAAATAGTACCCCGACTGTGTCGTAATAGAGACTGTTAAGCAGCTTGTGTAGTCAGCTTATGCAGTGGGAGTGACACAAATCGCCTTTACATAGTTAAAGGCATGATGAAGTAGGATCAGTACAAAAAAGTATTAGAGAAATGGTTGATTTTCCTCAGATAAATAAATAGTTGATCCTTCTGAACGCACGATTCCGCTACCTCTGCCATAAGCTTCACAGTTTCACCTTGGCTAGCGAATTCGCCAAGCTTGGACCCCATGGAGAATTCTTGAGAGCTTATGAGACGACGAGAACGTCTGAGGTTTCAGTTCGAAATAATAAGCTTCAGTTCTGTGCTCTATTGTAAAAATCATATTTCAAAGACTGCTTAAGATTATAATAGTAAGAAAACTTGTGAGATCTGCTGGTCAAACTTTGAGTAGCTCAGACAGTGAATTTAATGGCCATAAGTACGTTTGAACTTGTACAAGTCAATTTTTGGGATCTCACTATCATAGAGAAATGATTTTTGTTTATGCTCATGCTCAGTATAATCGGTTCACAGTATCGTCCCTGCATAATAAACAGTTATGCTGTGGTATTGTCATTTCATTATTCCTTTCATGTTTAAATGCAACTCATACATTTTACTACAATTTGCAGCAAAGCAGTATGATGCCTAATGGTAACTTCAATTTCTTACAATTATTCAGTTCTATAACGAATAGGATGGCGTAACGGATTGTAGGTAGTAGGTGGATTTAAAAGTAACGTTAGCCCCATGGAAGTGGCCGTTGTTGCCACTGAAAGTTCATTGACATTTCTTGGAATGTTCAATTTGTCCATGTGCTCCTAAATAATTAAGTAGTTATTATAAAGTATTTTATTGGACACTATAGGATTAGTTATAACATAGACTTCGGCATTAGGTTATTTTAGGTTTTTATTATTTACATATTTCTTTATAAAACCTTAGATTTTCTAATTTTTCTTTTTCTTGTAACATAATTTTCTAGATGTTACCTAAACTGAATTTACGTCATATGTCATAAAGGCAAAAGCAACAACTGTCAGTCAAAATATGTCGGTGTGTTGAAGGAGCAAGTGACAGTGATTGTGAAAAAGTACATGCATACAGTGATTCGGTAATTCTAAATTATATATTCATCATAACATAAAGACAGGAATAAAATCTCAATCATGGGTTCACATATACACATACCCGGCAAAGTAGACTTCATCGTGGGATCCAAATACCGTTTAGTTCGCAAAATCGGCAGTGGTTCATTTGGTGACATTTATCTAGGGATCAACATTACAAATGGAGAGGTAAATTATTGTACATGCTGGTCTTTCAAATCCTTATCAAATTCACTTGTTTAATTTACGCTCTATCTTAGAAAATATTCGTTCACAGATAAACATTTTATTTTGAGCACAACCAAAAAAATGGCAGCCATAATAGTTTTTATTGGTTTTATTTTTACTGATTTGTGTCTTTATTAGTTATATCTTTGTACAGTAAATAGTTTTCCTTCGTTGATAAGTTTGATCTTAGTTTGCCAAACAAAGAAACACATGAATTCTTATGCTTACTTACATATTATACATTTAGCATGTTTTGACAGGTTAGGATGTTAGGATATTTTTCTGTGTGGTGTAGCTATATGTTAAGCATTAAAATCTTTCATTTGGCTATTAATGTTGAACACATAATCTCTTCATGTCATACTAACACATGATTGTTAAATTGTCACTTCAGGTTGTATTAAACCTTCTTAGCTGGGGCAATCTAGTTAACTTTGAGAAACAGAACTGTCAATGTAAAGTTCATTGTTAACAATAAGATTTTATTGAACAAGCCATAATTGAATTAAAAATGATATACATTTTTAAATATAGATTGATCTGTAGTTAACTACAGCTGTGGAATGAAAAATTGATGTTTTTTTATGTAAAAATATACAATTAAGACATTTCTTTATTTACCTAACGGTATTGTCAACTCTACAATACTATTAAGTAACATTGAAGTTAAGAACAATTTAAGTTACCTGATTTCAGATGGATTTTTTCCAACTGGACAGCATGCTGGTTTTGTTTGGTTCTGCAAAAACATCCTAAAACCAGTGTGTTTCCTTATGTATTTTAATGTGTCAAATGATTTTTAGACTTAGAATTCGCCTAATAATTGCTATTATTTACTTTAAGGTTGTTACCAAAATACCTACTCTCGGTGATGGTCGACCTTACCGCACCTACATTTTAACGTGATTATAATAGAATATGGCCTAAAAACAGTTGTACATACCTTAATAAAGTTAAACAATGTGGTATATTTCGTTTTTAATAACCTTTCAGTGATAAAAGCAATTAAAACGTTTAGATTTACAATAAAAAAGTATATTTTTGTACCAGAGGTTATGGCTGTTGTTTTGTTGACATATTTCATGCAGATAGGCGTTGTTGTCAGTTTCGAATCTATTTCCTTATTGCAGGGTAGTATTGTCTTCTTTTTTCTTTAGGGAAATTTTATGTGGTAACTATAGCACAATGACTTATAAAACTTAAAACGGTGTCAGCTTTTATTTTGACAAGGTGGTGTCTTGTCAGGTCCAGAAAGTCAGGTCGGCAGGAGTGTGTGTAAAAAGCATTTAAGATCTTTTGTTGCGTTCAAGCGGCAAAACACTCATGGAATTTAATATTAAATGTGGCAACGCTGTTGAAAAGTGACAGTTCGAACCTTGAAAATAGTGCATATTTCATAACTTTAATTATCATTAATTCTGCTATTTATGGTTTTTCCGTAAATTTTTTTGCTGATTATTTATCTACGTTACGTACTCTTTCTTGTGGTGTGCACCGTTTTGCTTGATTCCAGTTGCGGTAAAGTCGACCGTCCCCCTACTCTCTTTCAGAATGATAACTGCCATGTAAAAATGTCAGCCACCAGGGTTGGCAAAAAACATGTTTTTATTTTGAACAAAAAAAAAACAATAAACAGTTTTTTTATTGTTTTAATCATTGTTTTTAATGAAAGACAATAAAAGAGTTTTTAACTGGGATAAAAGAAAACAGTTTTAAACCTAGTTTAAAACACATGCATGTAATGAAATTGGAGGATTCATCTAGTATAATTCAATACAAGCTATCTACTTCTACTTCTTGATAGAGATGGGAAATTCGGATCTTTTCGAAGAGCCAGATCACTGGCTCCGGATCTTTTTGAAGATCCGGATCCTTGAACCGGTTCTTGAATCTCTGTCTCGCGTGACTGTGACTTGATACATACTGCATTAAGTAAGATCGACCAAAACAAAAGAGGTGATCACGAGCGAGAACCTATTATACGGATTGAAATATATATCCAAGATTATATGAATGTGTTAAAAAAAGATTATATCTTATGGCTACTTCAGTGCCATGTGCAAGAATTTTTAGTAAAAGTGGTCAAATTGTAACGGAAAAAAGAACTCCATTGAGAAATAAAAAAATAAATGAAATTATATTTTTACATGTTAATATGTAATAAATTTTTCAAAAAAATTGAATGTATAATTATATTTTTATTGTTGCTATTATTACCTAGTATTGGATACTTAAATAAGTAATTTACACAATATGTAGGTACAAGAAAAATAGATTCTACAAACGATATAATATATACCCAATAAAAAAATTATGAAACCTTCAATAATCTAAATACTTAAATTGCAGCACGCAGGCTAAGCATTCTAAGTTGAATTCTGAATGTTAAGGGTTCGGATCTCGGATCGTGTTATTTAGGTCTGCCTTATTCAACCCGACCTTTTTATTCTCTTTTCATTCAGAGAACGAGAACGTAACAGCGGATCTGTCGGATCAGGTATAACATATGTCAGAGTGCCAGAGTCAGAGTCAATAACCGTCTGTTTGTTGCTTCACGGCTCAGAACAGATCAAACTCGGATTCAGGATCCGTCATTCATAATTTTAAGAGTCGGTTCATTCTGCCTTTTTAAAGATCCGAATCTTTGAACCGGTTCAGATATGATCCGGACATCTCAACTTCTTGAACCTAGCTTCAGTCTTCAGTATATTTCATTCAGTGCAGACTGCAGATCAGTGTAGTTTCGTATGCCAATTGATAAGTGAAATTTATTAAAGATAATGACAGGAAGAAGGAAATATATTTGGTCAAATTTTTTTTTTCTGTTAGTGGAACCTCTGGGTAGAAGTGTATCAGAGCTAGGTGTAAGAAATGTGAAACTGAAGTAGTAGCTAGACGGGAAAAACATGCATTATGTGCATGTGAACATCAAGAAATACCTGACTCAGATTCAGCCATAAGTGGTAACATAAGTTTCATGCTGACCACGCGAAGTTTGTGATTTTTGACTATCTTGGCTTGTAATAAATTATTTATTACATGTGTTTCACATCAGGTTTTAAAATTCAAATAGAAAATGTTTAAAACATTTTTAAACAAAGCTCAAAAACCCAACTCTAGTGTCTACAACATGCTTTAAACCTCTGTTTTAAACTTGCCAATCCTGTCTGCCACACACAGAATACTATCTATTATTGGCTGAGAAGAGGTAACATACTTTTAACAATTTAGCGGAAATTTTAAGTATGCAATATTTCTGTTTATTTTCATTTAAAATTATATTAACTAAACAAATTTTAATTTCATTAACTTTTATTTAAGAATTTTTAGATACATTATATAATTTATTATAAGACCACTTCTATGCAATACCACATAAACTCTGTTAAAAACATTTATAAAAAGCTGTACTGCACCAATAATAAGATGAAGCAGTTGAATTGTATTCGAAACTGTCTATTTATATTAACTAAGCAAACAGCAATATTGGTTGAGATAAGGGATTCCAATTTCCAATCATCAATAGATACAATTCAGCTACTAATTACTTATAATTTTGTGTACAGTTCCTCAGTATTTAAAAGTAATATTCTTCACAAGCAACATTTCTGTAATATTTAAACTGGTATAAACGTAAATTATACAGTTTAAACATAATTTCGGTAACTGATGTTATATTTGCATGTATTATCAAGCTGCCAATGTGAATGCTGGCATGATCTATTATTGGCGTACAAAAATCTACAGATTCACTTGACGGGCTCTGTTTGTTACATCTAACTCCTTACAAGTTTAAAATATCTGACCATCTTAAACATGGTCAATTACTAAGGAGCAAATGATCCCCCCTTCATACAAACACTGAATCAGTAAATTGTAATTAATAACCTTTTTTTCTCTCCCTCAGGGCTCGTCCGCGGCTTTGCCACCTTGATAGCACTGCAGCCCTTGGCCTATTGTGCATGCCCTTAGTCTTTTCACTCCACCCATTCCAAAATCACTGTGCCTTGTACCAGTCTGCACAGCGATTGGTAGGGTGAGGTATTATAATGCTCTGTCTCCGGTCTAGACTAACCGTGGATCAGTTGTCTTTTGCGGTCCAGAGATTTACACTCGCACAAGATGTGCTGGGCTGATTCCTCCCCCTCGCCGCAGAGTCTGCATGCGAGGTCCCCCTCGAACCGCCCCATTTCATGCAGGTGTTGAGCTACTAAATCTTAGCAGAGGACAGCTCAGAGAAATATAACAGGTCTCTTGACGGGACACATGGCAGTCAAGAGACCTGTTATATTTCTCTGAGCTGTCCTCTGCTAAGATTTAGTAGCTCCACAGATCTTTTTGAACTGGGTTCGTCAATTATTGACTTCCCATATCTGAGCCCTGGACAGTCTGCCCAGTACACCTTGTGTTGGTTTCTGACCCAGGACTTAATGGCTCCCCTGGCAGCGCTCTTTGTCACGTCCAGGGCCGGTTCTGGTCCCATAAATGGTTCTGCTGACTCTCTCTCTCTCTCTCTCTCTCTTTGCGAGACTGCCAGCTTCTTCATTGACTTTGACTCCCGAGTGACCCGGCACCCAGATGAGGGTGACCTCATTCTGCCCATCCAGGTCGCACGTCTCGTCTCGGCACTCACTCACCGGCCAGGAATTTACCCGTGGGCTACTTAGGGCCTTAAGGGTTGCCTGGCTGTCTGTGGCTATGAGGATCCGCTTGTTGGTGTAGCCCCTCCTCTTGTTCTCCCGCACACAGTGCATGATGGCGTACATTTCGTCCTGATAGGCCGTTGCATGGGCTTCGTGGGAAATACTGTGACTTACCCTCGGTCCTTCTGAATAAACACCTGCCCCCGTCCCAGGTCCCCGCCGGATCCGTCCGTGAACCAGATGAGCGCGTCCCGTGGTATGCCCGGTGTCTCCTCCCGCAATGCCTCGCGGTCGGGGATTTCGACTGTAAAGTTGTTTTCCCTGCAGATTCGCGGGCTCGCGAAGTCTGACCTCATTTCAAGAATGGGCTCCTTCACGATATCCTGAATTTTGCAGTGGCCCCTGAGGCCTGGGTTGATTTTCAGTCCACCATTGCAGGCCAGTCTGTATAGTCCTAGCCAGGCCTGTCCCATGATAACTAAGAGGGGGGGGGGAGATTTAGCAACACCTCCATGGCGGCTGTTGGGGTTGAAGACATGGCCCCTGTGATGCCTAGGCAAGCCATCCTTTGGATCTTGCCTAGTTTTTGTTTGGCACTGGATTGTGTCACCTTAGACCAGTGTCGTGTATGTTAAGGATGGTCTGACCACCCTTGTGTACAGCCAGTGGGCCATACTAGGTTTTAGTCCCCACGTTCTTCCATATAGCCGCCTAGTGACGGCTAATATCATGACTGCCTTACGCATTATTTTTTCAACGTGACCATTCTAGGTTAGCTTAGAGTCCAATACGACCCCAAGATATTTAACCTCCCTGGCCAGTGTAATGTTCCTACCGTATAGAGTGAGAGTTCTGTGACTCTCCCACTTCCTCTTCCTCGTAAACGGTATGACGCTTGCTTTCTCGGGGCTCACCCCGAGCGCTTGACCAACCGTCTACCTTTCCACCACTTTCAGTCTGCCTGCATGCGCTCCCACACTGACTGTGTAACCTTTCCCCGGACTATGATGACAATGTCGTCCGCAAAACCTGTACCTCATACCCCCTCACGAGAGCCTCCCTAGCAGGCCGTCCACGACTAGGTACCAGGGCAAGGGAGACAGAACGCTCCCCTGCGGACACCCCGCCGCGACCCCCGCCAGCAGATCGCTCCCGCGAGTGATGTGAACACCGCCCTGTCCCTGAGCATGGAACGGATCCACCTGCAGCAGGTCTCCTTTATTCCACGCTCCCTGACAACTGCCAGAACCGATTCGAATTAGGTGTTGCTGAAGGCCCCCTCTATGTCTAGGAAGGCACACAGCGCCACCTCCCTGTTCTACAGCGTATTCTCCAGTTTCAGCACCAGTTGAGTTGCTGTTTCTGTTGAGACTCCTGCTTTGTATGCACATTGTCCGCAGTGTAGGTGATATGCTTCCAGTACACCGCCCCTAATGTGCCGGTCGAGCAGTTTTTCCATTGTTTTTAGCAAGGACATGAAACTTATTCGCCTCACGGACTTTGCCTGGTCTGTTGGACGCCCAGTTTTAGGAATGAATACAACCCTGGCCAGTCTCCATGCTCTCGGAATGTGCCCCAGAGCCAGGCTGGCCCTCATAATGAGGGTAAGCGCCGGTGCCAGTAAATCTATCCCCTGTTTGAGCATGATGGGCATTATTCTATTACATCCCGGGGATTTGTATGGTTTAAAGCTGTTAATGGCCCATCTGATTTTCCAAGTAACCACCTCTTTAGCGACTGTCCAGTCTACTCTAGATGCCCGCCTATAAGGCGCCTCTATTTCTGAGTGTTCCCAGTCCGGAGGTGATTGGTTTATTGTGTTACAGACGGCGAAGTGCGCCTGGAGTAAAATTTCCACAGTTTCCTCACCCGAGCTTGTAAATCCTCCCGTGGATGTTCTAAGGGAGTCTATGTTGGTCTGAGTACCCTTGGACAGGATCTTGTGTAGTCGAGCACTCTCGGACGTGTTCTCCACTTCCTCGCAGTTTCTCCTCCACGACTCCTTGGCGTCACTTAGTCTTTTGTTATAGGTCGTTAGGGCCTGTCTATATTCATCCCATGCACCCGACCTTCTGGCCGCGTTAAACAGCTTACGAACCTGCGTCCTCCTATGCCTGAGGTCCTCGTTCCACCACGGGACGTTCCTGGTAGACGTCCTCATTTTCGGGGGGCAGTTGGCGTTATAGGCCGAGGTGATTGCGTCTCGCACTTGGGCTGCCGCAATCTCGAGGTCTATTGAATTGTCTATGGTACACTTAACCCCCCGCAGTTCCACTGCTAGGTCTGCCTGTAGGCTTCCCAGTCCGCCTTGCGGGGATCCCGGTACCATACCGTTTGTGTTTCGACTTTGGCGATTTCAAACCGGATGTATCTGTGGTCTTAGCTACTCACTTCCCCAGACACAGCCCAGTTCTTAACAAAGTCACCCAGAAACTGGGTCTACTCTAGGTGCTCGCCTACAAGGCGCTTCTTTTCTGAGTGTTCCCAGTCCGGAGGTGATTAGTTTATTGTGTTACAGCCAGAGAAGTGCGTCTGGAGTAAAATTTCCATAGTTTCCTCCACCGAGCTTGTAAATCCTCCCGTGGATGTTCTAAGGGAGCCTATGTTGGTCTGAGTACCCTTGGACAGGATCTTGTGTAGTTGAGCACTCTCGGACGTGTTTTCCACTTCCCGCAGTGCCTCCTCCACGACTTCTTCTTGGCGTCCCTCAGTCTTTTGTTATAGGTCGTTAGGGCCTGTCTATATTCATCCCAAGCTCCCGACCTTCTGGCTGCGTTAAACAGCTTACGAACCTGCGTCTTCCTATGCCTGAGGTCCTCGTTCCACGACGGGACGTTCGTGGTAGACGTCCTCATTTTCAGGGGGCAGTTGGCGTTATAGGCCGAGGTGATTGCGTCTCGCACTTGGGCTGCCGCAATCTCGAGGTCTATTGAATTGTCTATGGTACTCTTAACCCCGGCAGTTCCACTGCTAGGTCTGCCCTGTAGGCTTCCCAGTCCGCCTTGCGGGGGTCCCGGTACCATACCGTTTGTCTTTCGACTTTGGCGATTTCAAACCGGATGTATCTGTGGTCTTAGCTACTCACTTCCCCAGACACAGCTCAGTTCTTAACAAAGTCACGCAGAAACTGGGTCTAGTCTAGATGCCCGCCTACAAGGCGCCTCTTTTCTGAGTGTTCCTAGTCCGGAGGTGATTGGTTGAGTGTGTTACAGCCGGGGAAGTGCGTCTGGAGTAAAATTTCCATAGTTTCCTCCCCCGAGCTTGTAAATCCTCTCTTGAATGTTCTAAGGGAGCCTATGTTGGTTCTGAGTACCCTTGGACAGGATCTTGTGTAGTCGAGCACTCTCGGACGTGTTCTCCACTTCCCCGCAGTGCCTCCTCCACGACTTCTTCTTGACGTCCCTCACTCTGCTATAGGTCGTTAGGGCCTGTCTATATTCATCCCATGCTCCCGACCTTCTGGCCGCGATAAACAGCTTACGAACCTGCGTCATCCTTTGCCTGAGGTCCTCGTTGCACCACGGGACGTTCCTGGTGGAAGCCCTCATTTTCAGGCGGCAGTTGCCGTTATAGGCCGAAGTGATTGCGTCTCGCACTTGGGCTGCCGCAATCTCGGAGTCTATTGAATTGTCTATGGTACTCTTAAGACCCCCCCCCCCCGCGCGTGCAGTTCCACTGCTAGGTCTGCCCTGTATGCTTCCCAGTCCGCCTTGCGGGGAGTCCCTTCGACTTTGGCGATTTCAAACCGGATGTATCTGTGTTCTAAGCTACTCACTTCCCCAGACACAGCCCAGAAACTGGGTGGAAACTGTTAGATCTAAAACTTTCTTACGTCGTGTTGTGACGAAGGTCGGTTTATTACCTCTATTCAATATGTCTAAATTAAATTTCATAAATAATTGTAAAAGTGACTCACCCCTAGAGTTTGTGTCCGAGCTTCCCCACAACTCATGGTGCGCCTTTGCATCCATGCCGATGATGGTCTGCCATCCACCTGCTCTGCTACCCACCATCAGCTGCTCCAATTCCTTGGGTGGAGGAGGGTCCGTGCTCATCCCTGGCAGATAGGCTGATGCTACAGTAATGTCCCTGGGCCCATCCGGTCCTCCACATCGGATTTTGATCGTTGCCAGGTCCCTGGAACAGAAATTAATTAAATGCAGAAACTCTGTCCGTCCTGACAAAAATGCAGGCCCTTGGGTTCTCGCTGGATCTGCTCTAGATGAGCTTTCCAGCAGCTCCGCGGAGTCTCTTGATCTCTTCTTTATAGGAGTACTGTTCCTGGATGAGGGCCACATCCGTGTTCCCCAGAGCCGTCAGTAGTCCGGCCGTGGCTGCCCTACTGTGTTGGAGGTTGACCTGAAGGAACCTAAGTCCCATCAATCCCTGGTTGCTTCCCTAGTGGGCGGCACGAGTCTGTAGCCGGAGCCACTCCTCGAGCCTCATTGGTTTTGGTTACATATATGTTTATGATCTTCATGTTGTTTCCACGAGAATGGGGAAATACTGTCCACACCATCAGAACCCCTTGTGTGGTGCAATGCGAGTTACTCTGGAGGGTTGCCCGGTACTCCAGAGGTTCCGTTCACGACACCTTCACCCTGGTGCCATCCATCCCTAGGCACGGGTCACGTGACACCGTAGATTGGGGGAGTTTTCTTCGAGCGCCTTGTCTAGATCCGTCATGTTTAGTTATCAGCAGGGTCACCTCGTGCAGGATGCGGCTCTTCACCGCGCATGACAGTTTTGGGGGAAAGCTTCATCGAAATCTTAGGTTGTTGTTTCCACTTACTCAGCTTGCCCCCTGGAGTCTTATCGGGAAGAGCACGAAAAAATAAACCACCCTCATCAGCGTTGTAGATATCTTCTGGGCGGTATCCAAGTAAAATAGAAGGGAGTCTTTTTATGAATTTATCAACATGCTCTTGACTTACGCCAGCTGATTCTCCCGTCATCATTAGCTGTTTAAAATGTTTTTCCTCCACTTCCATACAATAATAAAATCTTCGTTACACTTCCAAACGAACCTTTCGAGGCATTTCGGGAGTTATCTGACGACTTTTTAAAACAATTCTTCGATAAATATATTTTCTTTTGTGATTTTTCGTTTGCCTCTTAATAAGCTTAATAAATTCAACTTTCTTACCTGTTTTACTTTTAACGAGACAAGTAAATATCCTGTAAAATAATCACAATGTCGATTGAATTCCAAAAGTGAAAATAGTTTGTTATACAAGAATGACAACTGTGCATGGCAGGCAGCACAGATTTTTAATGATCGTCATCCTGAGAAAAACATTTCGCATTGGTACGTCTTGGATTTAATGCATCAATTTTGGGAAACTGGATCGGTTGCAAACAGAAAGCATCAAGGTGAGCAGATCGTAGTAATCAGGGTAATCAGGTAGCTGTCCTGGATTACATCGCGATGGAACCAAACTTGAGTCTCAGAAAACTTGCAAATACTGCAGTAATTTCTGTAGCTAGTTGCCGCCGAATCGTAAAAAGTAATAAATATCAGCCATACAAAATTAATTTTGTGCAGGAACTTATTGAAGACGATCCGGCTCGCCGCACGCAGTTCTGTGAAGAAATGAGTGATCGTGCCAGAAGGAATCGAACCTTCTTGTACTCAATCTGTTTCTCGATCAATGTACGTTCCAACTGGATGGCCGAGTCCACTGTCATAATTGCAGCTAGTGGAATAACGAAAATCCAAGAATTTTTCGTGAAACTCACACGCAGCATCCGGGAAATTTGAATGCTTGGACGGGCATTCTTGGATACCACCTAATAGGACCTTTTTCCTACCGGAAAATGTGGATCGAAACATGTGTCTGGATCTACTGGAAACGCATATCTACCCGCCGATTGTGGAAGAATTGGAAAATGACAACGCTTTGGCAGAAGAGAATGTGTCGTTTCAGCCGGATGGTGCTCCACCACATTATGCCGCAGCTGTGCGTGACTTTCTTAATCAGAACTTTCCTAGTCACTAGATAGGACGCAGAGATTCAAAAGTGACTTCCCAGATCGCCAGATTCGACACCCTTAGACTTTTCTATGGGGACACTTGAAGTCGGAAATTTATGCAACACGGCCAAACTCACTTGACGAGCTTCCTCGGCAAGCTGTTGAAGAACGTCGCCTGCAATGCTTGCAAATGTTCGTTCGGAAGTGAAACAAAGAGTTTATTATTGTATGGATGTAGAGGGAAAGCAATTTGAACATTTAATTAAATAACATTCTTTCATTCATTAATATTTTGTTTTATTCTCTAATTGATGATTCAATTGCCATATCCAAACCAAAAAATCGTATGTTGTCGTGAGCAGAATTGTAAAAGCTTTATAATGAGGCGTCACTCAACATAGGGTGCGATTAAAAATTTAAGGGTACTTTACGCCCCTGCATAAGTGGTAAGTTCTAAGCGACCAAAACTTACGCCATCATGTGTCCCCCTTGAAAACAAAAGTCGACGTATCTCGGCTTTAAAAAAAAATTAGTTCCGATATTTTCCAGGTGAGAAGTTCTAATTGGCACACCTGTATATCTAGAAATTTAAAAAATTCATCACTAGGTATAAGTAAAGTTATTATTTTACCTATCTGTTAATATAAAACAATCCAGTTATTGTTTTCTTTTCAATTACTAAGTGGGTTTTTAAGTTTTAATTTGAATTTATTTTCATCAAGTACCTACATACAATAAATACATATTATTTGTTTTTCCTTACTCCTTATTTCAGGATTCTTGCACAGCAAAAATTGCCAACATTTTGAATCTTAAAAATATATAATTATCTTTAATTATCTTGCACAGATTTTAATTAAAGATGCACGTTGTTGATTAGGCAAAATTTTTCCGTAATTTGAATTTGAATGCACTTGAAACTGATTTTATGTCGCTTCCTCTACTTCTCAAGCCATCCTGTTGACGCACAATCTGATTGAGGCCCCGTAATTGAGCTAAAACAACCCAACCCACCTTTGTCCACCGCTCTAAGGAGTAGGCAGATTGAGGCCTTAGAGTATCCTTCCATATTTCCTTTACCTCTTGAAACCAACCCAACCCACCTTTGTCCACCGCGCTAAGGAGTAGGCAGATTGAGGCATTCGAGTTTCCTTACATATTTCCTTTACCTCTTGAAACCAACCCAACACACCTTTGTCCACCGTTCTAAGGAGTAGGCAGATTGAGGCCTTAGAGTTTCCTTACATATTTCCTTTACCTCTTGAAACCAACCCAACACACCTTTGTCCACCGCTCTAAGGAGTAGGCAGATTGAGGCCTTAGAGTGTCCTTACATATTTCCTTTGCCTCTTGAAACCAACCCAGCCCACCTCTGTCCACCGCTCTAAGGAGTAGGCAGATTAAGGCCTTAGAGTTTTCTTATATATTTCCTTTACCTCTTGAAACCAACCCAACACACCTTTGTCCACCGCTCTAAGGAGTAGGGAGATTGAGGCCTTAGAGTGTCCTTACATATTTCTTTGACCTCTTGAAACCAACCCAGCCCACCTTTGTCCACCGCTCTAAGGAGTAGGGAGATTGAGGCCTTAGAGTTTCCTTACATATTTCCTTTACCTCTTGAAACCAACCCAACACACTTTTGTCCACCGCTCTAAGGAGTAGGCAAATTGAGGCCTTAGAGTGTCCTTACATATTTTTTTTACCTCTTGAAACCAACCCAAACACACCTTTGTCCACTGCTCTAAGGAGTAGGCAGATTGAGGCCTTAGAGTGTCCTTACATATTTCCTTTGCCTCTTGAAACCAACCCAGCCCACCTTTGTCCACCGCTCTAAGGAGTAGGGAGATTGAGGCCTTAGAGTTTCCTTACATATTTCCTTTACCTCTTGAAACCAACCCAACACACTTTTGTCCACCGCTCTAAGGAGTAGGCAGATTGAGGCCTTAGAGTGTCCTTACATATTTTTTTACCTCTTGAAACCAACCCAAACACACCTTTGTCCACTGCTCTAAGGAGTAGGCAGATTGAGGCCTTAGAGTGTTCTTACATATTTCCTTTGCCTCTTGAAACCAACCCAGCCCACCTTTGTCCACCGCTCTAAGGAGTAGGGAGATTGAGGCCTTAGAGTTTCCTTACATATTTCCTTTACCTCTTGAAACCAACCCAACACACCTTTGTCCACCGCTCTAAGGAGTAGGGAGATTGAGGCCTTAGAGTTTCCTTACATATTTCCTTTACCTCTTGAAACCAACCCAACACACCTTTGTCCACCGCTCTAAGGAGTAGGCAGATTGAGGCCTTAGAGTGTCCTTACATATTTTTTTTTACCTCCAGAAACCAACCCAAACACACCTTTGTCCACTGCTCTAAGGAGTAGGCAGATTGAGCCCTTAGAGTGTCCTTACATATTTCTTTTACCTCTTGAAACCGACCCAACACACCTTTGTCAACCGCTCTAAGGAGTAGGCAGATTCAGGCCTTAGAGTTTCCTTACATATTTCCATTACCTCTTGAAACCAACCCAACACACATTTGTCCACCGCTCTAAGGAGTAAGGCAGATTGAGGCCTTAGAGTGTCCTTACATATTTCTTTTACCTCTTGAAACCAACCCAACACACCTTTGTCCACCGCTCTAAGGAGTAGGCAGATTGAGGCCTTAGATTTTCCTTACATATTTCCTTTACCTCTTGAAACCAACCCAACACACCTTTGTCCACCGCTCTAAGGAGTAGGCAGATTGAGGCCTTAGATTTTCCTTACATATTTCTTTTACCTCTTGAAACCAACCCAACACACCTTTGTCCACCGCTCTAAGGAGTAGGCAGATTGAGGCCTTAGAGTGTCCTTACATATTTCTTTTACCTCTTGAAACCAACCCAACCCACCTTTGTCCACCGCTCTAAGGAGTAGGCAAATTGAGGCTTTAGAGTGTCCTTACATATTTCTTTTACTTCTTGAAACCAACCCAACACACCTTTGTCCACTGCTCTAAGGAGTAGGCAGATTCAGGCCTTAGAGTTTCCAAAACAGGAGCCGAAACGACGAGTTTTCATAAATTCTGGACGCGGTTCAACCCGAGAACCAATATATATATATATATATATATATATATATATATATATATATATATATATATATATATATATATATATATATATATATATATATATATATATATATATATATATATATATAGAGTTATTAACCGACTTCGATGATACTCGACAAGAATATTTCTTTTATTAATAGCTTGGATGAGTTCGTTTTTCTAAAAAAAAAAAAAAGTTATTTTGATGAAATTTGGTTGATATGTTGCCCTCGTAAATACCTTACTACATACCAAAATTCAACTTTCTAGATTTATAAAGCATTGAGTTATTGAAATTTGAAGCATTTAATGAAAAATCTCTACCATAATGCACTTGCTGCGTTCCGAAAATTGTATGGTTTTAATCAGACGTTTATATAATATTGAATATTTTTATTCGTGCATTTGTATAACCAGCTTTTTAGTGAATTTTTATTTAAAAAAATTCACTAATAGAGAGGTATCGATGGTGAGACTTTGCAAAAAAAATTTCAAACGAGCGCGAACTAGTACCCCTAGAACCCATCCGGGGTCAGTTTCAGTTTTTATATGTTTATATATATATATATATATATATATCTCTGTGTGTGTGTGTGTGTGTGTGTGTGTGTGTGTGTGTGTGTGTGTGTGTGTGTGTGTGTGTGTGTGTGTGTGTGTGTGTGTGTGTGTGTGTGTGTGTGTGTGTGTGTGTGTGTGTGTGTGTGTGTGTGTGTGTGTGTGTGTGTGTGTGTGTGTGTGTGTGTGTGTGTGTGTGTGTGTGTGTGTGTGTGTGTGTGTGTGTGTGTGTGTGTGTGTGTGTGTGTGTGTGTGTGTGTGTGTGTGTGTGTGTGTGTGTGTGTGTGTGTGTGTGTGTGTGTGTGTGTGTGTGTGTGTGTGTGTGTGTGTGTGTGTGTGTGTGTGTGTGTGTGTGTGTGTGTGTGTGTGTGTGTGTGTGTGTGTGTGTGTGTGTGTGTGTGTGTGTGTGTGTGTGTGTGTGTGTGTGTGTGTGTGTGTGTGTGTGTGTGTGTGTGTGTGTGTGTGTGTGTGTGTGTGTGTGTGTGTGTGTGTGTGTGTGTGTGTGTGTGTGTGTGTGTGTGTGTGTGTGTGTGTGTGTGTGTGTGTGTGTGTGTGTGTGTGTGTGTGTGTGTGTGTGTGTGTGTGTGTGTGTGTGTGTGTGTGTGTGTGTGTGTGTGTGTGTGTGTGTGTGTGTGTGTGTGTGTGTGTGTGTGTGTGTGTGTGTGTGTGTGTGTGTGTGTGTGTGTGTGTGTGTGTGTGTGTGTGTGTGTGTGTGTGTGTGTGTGTGTGTGTGTGTGTGTGTGTGTGTGTGTGTGTGTGTGTGTGTGTGTGTGTGTGTGTGTGTGTGTGTGTGTGTGTGTGTGTGTGTGTGTGTGTGTGTGTGTGTGTGTGTGTGTGTGTGTGTGTGTGTGTGTGTGTGTGTGTGTGCGCGTGCGCGTGCGCGTGCGCGTGCGCGTGCGTGCGTGCGTGCGTGCGTGCGTGCGTGCGTGCGTGCGTGCGTGGCTGTCTGTCTGTCTGTCTGTCTGTCTGTCTGTCTGTCTGTCTGTCTGTCTGTCTGTCTGTCTGTCCAAGCGATACCTCAAAAAATCATTAACCGATTTCTATGAACTCGGCAAGCGCCTTTCTTTTATTAATGGCTTGGATGAGTTCGTTAGCCAGGAAAATCGGTCAAGGTTTTCTCGGAAAATTTTTGAGTTTTCTTTCGAAAAAATTTTTGTCTCCAAAAATTGCAAATCTATTTCAATGAAATTTTGCGGATATGTTGTTTTGGGTAAGGCCTTACTAAGTACCAAAATTCAACTTTATAAGTATAGAAAATTGAGTTATTCCAATTTTGATTTTTTTTTTCGAAAAAAAATTTCTACGAAAATTACATACTTATTTTAATGAAACTTTTTTTTGTAATTATCTTGTCTAATCTATAAGTGGGAAATCATTTTTCAAGTCCTATGTGTTTTACGTAATTTTATTTAAAGTTATTTCATTGACAGGAAGTGGCAGTTAAGCTGGAGTCAGTTCGAGCTAGGCATCCACAGCTTCTCTATGAGAGCAAACTGTATAAAATCTTGCATGGTGGAATTGGTATACCACATATCAGGTAAGTTTTGCAAAATATTTGATATAAGAGCATTCTTAGAGTTGCTATGACAATGGTCTATACACACACAAATATATATATATATATATATATATATATATATATATATATATATATATATATATATATATATATATATATATATATATATATATATATATATATATATATATATATATATATATATATATATATATATATATATATTAAACACGAAATCGTTGATACTATTATTTTAGACCTTTAATTTTCACGTTTTGAAAGAAAATATATAAATAATAAACTAATCGGTAGATTTTAAAATTGCAGCTTGGAATAGAGAATCAAAAGAGTTTTTCAAAAAAGTGTCACTCGATCTACCTTCCCTATTCAAATTAAGGGGAGCAAGAGTCATCACTGCTAGTGGTTGAATGCTACAAATTTTGTTAGGGTTCGAAAAAGTGTCCCCCGTGCAAGCAAGATCGATGTATTTTAGAGTTTTCGAGTTTCTCAGCATTCATCGGGAAAGGAAAACCTTGGTGTAACCTGTTATAATGGACACCCCATATATATATATATATATTTATATATATATATATATATATATATATATATATATATATATATATATATATATATATATATATATATATATATATAGAGAGAGAGAGAGAGAGAGAGAGAGAGAGAGAGAGAGAGAGAGAGCAACGACCTTCGACATCTTGCATGTCAAATCGACAGCGGATGAATGCACTAGCGCCAAAGGTATTCGATTATTTCAATTTCTCATTGAAAAAGTACTCATTTCGTTCGCCCATAAGAAATGCACGGTGCGTGATTTAGAGTTTCTTGCGTTATAAACCCAGTTCGAAATTCCCACTTAAAATCGTTACACTAATGCGGTCCATTGGGTTCTCCAAAAGTGTACTTATCAGTGCTCATCACAGGTTCCAATCTTCACTTAGCAAATACTTTTAACACTATTAACGTCTTTATTCTGATAACGTTCACAACAAATCCGTTAATCCGACTAATGGCGATGGTAGCGACTCTGGTAAAGAAACCTCTATATCTTACGGCGCTAACCTTGTTCGTAAAACGATCGTCAGGTCTTTAAAAATGTGTTGTGACGCATTGAGTTCTCGAAAAGTGCACTTAAAAGTATTTTTACACGCTTTTTTCTACTAAAGCTGGAGATATTTACTTTTCGGTAAATATTTTTAAACGTATTTTCTGATGGTGTTGGACGATTTGGATATAACACTCTATGCTTTTTTTGCTGCACGTTTATTTTTGTAATTTTGTATATAATAAGTAAATATTTGAACTTTTCTTCCTCACTATAAATCATTTTGGTTATTTAATTAAAGAAATGTCACTTATCAAACATAATAGCTGTCACTGTCAAAGCTTACTTAAATTTTCCATTTTTACAGTAAATAGAATAATTAAGATATTCGACTTTTAATAACTCAAAAGGGGTATAAGTTAGGGGTAACATATGGTATATTTTTTTAATCTGGAAAAAAATCATTCCAAAAATTTAATAAGATACAGGTATCCCATTTAAATTAAACATAATTTTTTGTATCCCCTGAAATCTGCTCGCCACTGTACTTCTGATAGCATTTTAACAAAATTCAGTCATAACCACACAACTGAACTTGCTCCTGTCCTCACACGTCTGTTTCAGACATCGTACAATAGAGGCATATTTCCTAGTAACTGGAAAACTGCTCGAGTACAACCCCTCCCCAAAAAAGGATCCAAGGCGCTTCCTAGCAACTACAGGCCTATTTCTCTCCTTTCAATCGTCTCTAAAGTGATGGAAAAGTATATAAACACCGAATTACTAAAATTCCTTGAAAAACACAGTCTAATCAATGACAGGCAGTATGGATTCCGTCAGCGCAGATCAACTGCCGACCTCCTTTCCTTTGACACTCATTCGTGGAACAAGTCTATGGAACTACACGGTGAATCCCAGATTGTCGCTCTAGACATATCCAAAGCATTCGACCAGGTCTGGTACGCAGCGCTGCTTAGTAAACTTCCGGCCTAGGACTACCACTAAAACTCTGCACCTGAACAGCAAATTTCCTCTCCAACCGGAGCATTTCTGTTGTCGTGGATGGCCATTCCTCTAAACTGTATCCAATTAATGCAGGAGTTGCTCAAAGTTCAGCTTTAGCCTCTACTTTGTTTCTTGTCCACATCAATGGCCTCCTCTCTAGCACATTCAACCCAGTTCACAGTTAAGCGGATGACAGCACCCTCCACTCACATATACAATACAATATTCTAAGCCTGTCTCTTTAGCCCAATTAGATGAGAATCGCAGACTCATGGAGGGTTCTGTCTCCGTGGATCTCCAAAAAATATTAGACTGGGGAAGTAGAAATCTTCTACAATTCAACCCCACCAAATGTCAGTCTTGATTTCTTTCTCATAAGAGATACACCAGCCCTAGACCCATCACAATGAACAACCAAGTTATTCAAAGTAATGAGTCCTTTTCACTTGTTGGCATTTCTGTGGATCTAAATCTCAATTGGCACCAACATGTCACATCAATTGCAGAAGCGGCTGCTAAGAAATTAGGTTTCCTCTTCCGGGCTCGCAAATACTTTTCACCAGCTAATCTCTATACCTTATATACTTCACAAATAAGGCCAAACCTCGAATACTGCTCCCACATCTGGGGTGCTGCTGCCGCTTCTACACTCGCTATCCTGTACTCGGTGACCCTACCCTCACCCAAAGGCTGCCATCCCTTGCCCACCAAAGTGCCGTTGGTGACCTCTCTATCTCTCTTTTATAGATATCTGCACGGGCACTGCTCGGAGGAGCTTTCTTCCATAGTTTCTCCACCTGCTGCCCCCAACAGATCTACCAGGGGAACAGAGCGAATGCACCCTTTTACTGTACAGGTCACCACACATAGAACATCTTGTTTTGCCCGCTCTTTTGTCCCGAGGACTTTCAGGTTGTGGAATTCCTTGCCGGCATATGTTTTTCCTTCTCCTCCGAACCTCCAAACCTTCAAGTCCAGAATTAACAAGTTGCCTCTTTCCTCCTTGTCGACACCCACGGTACGATAGTATTTAGGCTGTAAGCCCTCGTGGTGTGTTGTTGAAAAAAAAAAAAACTTGTTTCACATTTTTTTTCTCCGGGCAATAATAAGTATGATAAGGGGTGGGTAATTTATAATGAATAACCCTGTACATTATGTTCTAATATAAAACATAATATTCATTTATCAAATTTAAATTCTTTCAGTTAAAGGAAAAGTGACTTATTGAGATTAATAACATTTTAATGAAAAATTGCTTTATGTTATTGGAAATTGATAGTTGACGATTTTTTCATTTATTGATGTGAAACGGAATGGTTTTATTTTCATTCGGATACAGATGTTGACAATGGATGTTATGTATGTGTTATCTTGCCTATTTATGTTATCTATTATGGTAAAATGTCAGATAGTGTTTACTTGAGATAATAGCTAATAATAAGAAGGCATGGTGTCGTCTTGCTATTTAATCATCATTTTAGCGATTTTTCGCAAAAAAAGTCTCCTGAGAAGATTGCGTTTTCAGGACTTTCTAAATATTTCTTTAAATGCCTAGGATGCCTAGAACATAAACCATATAAACAGCATTTTATATACGTATAATAAATTATTAAGAACTTCCCACCCAGAAGCTCTGAGCAGCTTCTGCAGGGGGAAGTTACTTTGAAAATGCAACACCATGTGACAGAAACTTCTACCACCGGTAATTGGCCACTACGTGTCGTCGAACACTTGGTCGGCTAGACGACGACACGTATGTATGCATATATACAGGTTGGAAAAAAAGTATGGACTACCCCTAATAACTGCGTTATCATGAGTGAATTTTCATTAAGAAAATTCACTAATAGAGGGGTATCGATGGTGAGATTTTCGGAAATTTTCTTCAAATGGGCGCAAATTAGGTCCCTTGGAACCCATTTACAAGGTCAGTTAAAAAGTTTATATATATATATATATATATATATATATATATATATATATATATATATATATATATATATATATATATATATTCATATATATATATATATATATATATATATATATATATATATATATATATATATATATATATATATATATATCCATTTAAGATGGAAACACCCCTGTAACTTTTGTATTTGTAATTCCATTTTGATGAACAAAAAATCAAAGGATATAAGATGAAAAACTCTATAAATGCTGTGAAAATTGTCCTCTATGTCACCTGACCAAGCGCTACTAAAGCAGTATTTCTGTGTCAAAAAAATGAGAAACAGGGCTAGGGCCCTTTTTAGGAAGAAAATAAGTACGCCACTGCATTCGGCATCCCTCAAAATAGATATATACTAAATTTCACCAAAAAAGAAGAATTATTACCCATTTCAGAAAAGTTTATTTGTTTGGCCCTTCGAATATGGAAACACCACTGTAAGGTTTGTATTCATCACGCGATTTTTTAACAGGATCTCAAAAAAATAGAAAATGCAGAGGTCTATGTGTATGTGCGTGTGTTTTGTTTCTTTAACGTCGGCCTATTGTCGCGACAATGGCCAGCCATCTACGCCAGGGAGCAGTTTCCTCTCATTATCCTCGAAATTTTGTCGAACCCCTGCCTTTCTGTAAGGACTATAGGGATCATTAACGTGCCCAACATCACACGGACGCGGCACCTACTGCTTTACGCCCCCTCCGAAGGGCGGAACGTGCAGACATTCAACTTGCTCAAATACAATGTCACAACCTCGGTTGATGCTAATGTTACAGTTTGTACTGAAAAAGTGAAAGGAGAACTCTTCGGTTCAGAGGAACACTTTCTTACCACTGAATAGACGAGGCTCAAGAAGTCTATAGATCCTGTGGTCTTTCCATGTTAGAAGGGCCACATAAATGAACTTCTCTGAAATAGTTAATAATTTGTCTTTTTTAACGACATTTGGTATATATGTTTTGAGGGATGTCGAATGCAGTGGCGTACTTATTTTCTTCCTAGGGCCCTAACCCTTTTGCCCATTTTTATATAGAAAAACTGCATTAGTAGGCCTTGGTCACGTGACATATAGAACAATTTTCACAGCATTTGTAGAGTTCTTTATCTTATATCTTTTGATGTTTTGCTCATCAAAATCGAATTATAAATACAAAAGTTACAGGGACGTTTCCCTCTTAAAAGGGCCACACTTTATATATATATATATATATATATATATATATATATATATATATATATATATATATATATATATATATATATATATATATACATATACATATACATATATACATACTATACTAGTTTATATCAATGAATGTCAAGCAATCCTATTTTTGTTCTGTAGTAAATATAGTTTTTTTTTTCTTTTACTTTAACGTCGGCCTATTTTCGCGACTATGGCAAATCACCGACGGCAGGGAGCAGTTTCACCTCACTATCTTGGATATTGTGCCAAACCCCTACCTTTCTGTAAGCAGGGTAGCGATCTTAAACGTGCCCAAAATCGCATGGACATGGGACCGACAGCATTACGCCACCTCCGAAGGGCGGAACGTACAGTTATTCAACCCGTTCAAATACAATGCCAGAACCTCGGTTGATGTTAATTTATCACAGTTTGTACTGAAAAAGTGAAAGGGAAACCCTGGCAATCGAACCCAGTACCCTTCGGTTCAGAGGCACACGTTCTTACCACTGGACCACGAAAGCTCCGTAAATATAGGTTGTAAAGAAAGGCTTGGTGTTGATAAATAATGGTGGAGAAGTAGACAATTATCGTAAATAAAGACAGTGACTGAAGTATCGTATCGAAAGAGGAAGGGCAAAAAAAATTGAAGCCTTTCTATGGAAATTTTATCGGCTTTTTTGGTTGAATTCTTTTTAAATTGTGTCTTACATATACAGCACAAGTCTTGCTAGACTTATTGTAAGGACATATTGTACAGTTTTAGGCAGTAAATGTAAATAAAAAATTGACTGCATTAATTTCAAAGAGTAGCATACAAGAAATCCCCTGTGAATGCGGGTAGGGTTTTGTACAATTTGCTTCCAGGAAGTATAAAATCCACATTGCAAATATACACACTTTTAAAGCCAGTTTAAAAATATAACCTGAGAGATCATTTTATGCGGTCCATGAATTTGATTCGTCTGTGGGGCAAATGATTCAAAAGGAATTTTTTAAATGTTTTTGTTCTTGATTGTTTTGTTATTTGATATTGTACAGTTATATTCTTATTACATTGCAGTGTATATAGATGTATGCAGATGTTTGTATTTTACTGTTTTAGGCGTTTTGATTTATTTACATTGTGCACTTTTATCTTTTTCTTTATTTTGTAACTACAAAAAATAATTGTTTTTTATCTATTTATATCTATTGTGACGAGCTTATTTATGAATTATGGCAAGAAAGCGAAAATGAACTTTTTACCTATATATCTGAAGTTGCCTTATCGTCGCAACAATCACTGTGTCTCCAGCAATTGTGTTAATGTGGCGTATTGAAAACGAAACAGACCGATTTGCGTCCAGAGAAATTTTCTTGTTAAGAAACGCTGAAACACGTCAATTTTATTATTGAGGGGGGCATGTTTTGACATAAAACTCAACTTTGTCACATCAACCCCTTAAGCGTGGTGATAACAACCCTTATATTTTAAATAGGGAACATGGGTCGAGTGTTACATCATTTGAAAGCTCTTTCTTTTCTGAATTCAGCACACTCATTTTTTTGGAAGTTTTATCAACTTGTTTAAAAATTATTCACAGTTGAAGGTGCACAAACGCATTTCACTTATTCCGATAAGAAATGTGCTGATAGTCAATGTTTTGTTGGTTTGTAAACAAAAAAATTGACTATCAGAACATTTCTTATCAGAATGAGAGAAATGCGGTTTGTTATTGCAGTTTATCGGTCGGTTTGATACTTGATAGTACTGCCGAAAATTAATTTCACAATGGTGTATTCTGTAGAAGAAAGAGTTGAAATAATTACTCTTTTTTTCAAAAACGATGACTGTGCCAACCGTACCGCAAATTTGTTTAATGAACGACATCCGAACAGACACGTTAACAGAAAATACATTTTGGAGTTAGTTGCAAAGTTTCGACAAAGTGGTTCAGTAGCCAACAAAAAACGGGATCCTGAACGTAAATTTCTGGCTAGAAATGAGACTACTGAGATTTAAGTTTTAGGACAAATTGCTGCAGACCCAACTTTGAGCACTAGAAAATTGGCCACTGTTTCAAACATCAAAAGAAGAACTATTCAGCGAATATTGAAGCATCATAAATTTCACCCGTATAAAATTCATCTTGTACAACTAAATGAAGATGATTTTGATCGGCGGCTGGAGTTTTGTGAAGTTATGACTGCACGAATAGCTGATAACGGAAACTTTCTGTTCAATATCTGTTTTTCAGACGAGTGTACGTTTTTATTAAACTCTACAGTCAATCGTCATAATTGTCGTTATTGGGCAGATAGTAATCCAAGAAACACTCAAACTCCACAGAAATTGAATGACTGGACTGGCATTTTTGGAGACCGTTTAATCGGACCAATTTTTCTTGATGGCAATTTGAATGACGAAATGTATTTGGAGTTACTAGAAGATATCGTTTACCCTCGACTAATTGACATTGTTGAAAATGATGATCGCTATCAAGAAAATCAATTAATGTTTCAACAAGATGGAGCTCCTCCGCATTTTTCACAGCGTGTTAGGGAGTTTTTAAACAGAGAGTTTCCAGGACAGTGGATTGGGCGTAGAGGTGCTATTGAGTGGCCCCCTAGATCACCGGATTTAACTCCTTTAGACTTCTGTCTATGGGGCCATTTAAAGAGTAGAATTTACGCAACAGAACCGGAGTCTCTGGAAGAATTACGATGACTCATTGTTGAAGAATGCCGTCTAATAACTCCACAAATGCTCCAGAATGTCAGAGCTCACTTTGAACAAAATTTGTACTTTTGGATGGAAGCTGGTGGTCAACAATTTGAACACTTACTTAACTGAATAAACATTTTTGAACGTTTGGTTTTGTTTTTAAGTTTTTGTAACGAAAAATTGACTAATCAGTGCATTTCTTATCACAATGAATGAAATGCGTTCATGCAACTCCAACTGTGAATAATTTTTAAACGAGGTGATAAAACTTCCAAAAAATTAGTGTGCTGAATTCAGAAAAGAAAGAGCTTTCAAATGATGTAACACTCGACCCATGTTCCCTATTTAAAATATAAGGGTTGTTATCACCACGCTTAAGGGGTTGATGTGACAAAGTTGAGTTTTATGTCAAAACATGTCCCCCTCAGTATTAAAATTGCCGTGTTTCAGCGTTTCTTAACAAAAACATTTCTCTGGACGCAAATCGGCCTGTTTCGTTTTCAATCCCCACCTGTATATATATATATATATATATATATATATATATATATATATATATATATATATATATATATATATATATATATATATATATATATATATATATATATATATATATATATATATATATATATATATATATCGACTCTATAGTTGGTACGATATTTGTTGAGACAGAATTACAAGAAGACCTCGGCGTCACTTTCTTGGAATTAACTGCATTCGACACTCGAGGTTGTGTAAAAGACATTGGCAGCGTGTCGTTTACCGTAGCAGTTTCCATACTGTTTTGCAATTACGAAGGTGAGTTTCTCCGTAAGTGTATTTTGCTATGCATTTTTAATGTTTTTCTTAATAAATTAAATCAATGGAGATGAAAAGTAAAAGAAAGCAATGTCATCCCCAGTCAAAGAGTATGGTGTTCAATTTGTATAATTATTTTAAGACAATTTTTCCAGATGAAAATAAAATACAATTAAAAATCGTGTTGTAGCTGCTGGAGAAGTATCTTCAGGCTCCATAGGGAGAATATAAGGTGAAAGTGTCGAGTTACAAGCTCTAAGCAACGGTGATGGCGAAGTAAAATTTAGTTCTCCTAAAAAAAAAACGCAAGAAAATATGTTTTGTTTACACAATCGAACGTCTACTCCAAGAAAACAGGCACGTGGTTTTGAGGATCCTACCCTACCATTCTGATTTAAATCCGATTGAAATGATATGGGTTTAAGTTAAAAACAACGTAGCAAGGAAACATGTTTCATTTAAATTAGAAGCTATGAAAACTCTGACAGAAGAAGAATTTTCATCAGTAACTGTCGAAGACTGGATGAAATGTTGCTAAAGTTGAAGATAATTACTTGCACAACAAGATTGATGTGGTAGTAGAAGTCTCGATTATAACGGCTTGTGAAATTGAAAGTTCTAGTGGTGAAGATAATTTCGAAAATTATGTATATATGTATACTTTCTAAAAATGACTCCAGAAGATTTATATGTTCGGAAAGGTTTCAGTGGTCATAGGTGTGCAAAATAGTTGGTTCGCGAATTGAATCGCGTCCAGAATTTCTTAAAACTTGACGTTTCGGCCCGTCTTTTGGAGTGATTTTTAGGAGGTTAAGAAACTATGAACAAAAAAGAAGTCTTAAGTCCTCAATCTGCCTACTCCTTAGAACAGTGGATAAGGGTACGTTGGGTTCTTGTAGTTTGATGACGGGGCTTCTATCTGTCTACTTTGCAAATATTGCTGAAAATCGTCTCCAAGGTCTCAGTGTGCTCAACCCTAGTTATGAGAGTCAAATTTTTGTTTGTTTGCCTACATTCGCATTGAAATCCCCCAAGATATGTAAGTGGTTGCCTCAAAAGTTTTCAATAAAGCGTTGTCCCAACCTTTAAGAATGGGTCATTGTACGATTTGTAAACTTAGCTCAATCGAGGGATATCTATATTCAGTAAAATATTGGGAGGCAACGATGGTAAGACCCTTGAAGGCATATTTAGGGTCCGATTTTGATGAAACAGCGCACGTGTCTTCTTTTTTTAATATATTTTTCAGTTATGAAAAATAGAAGCATTTAATGATAATTTGCTATCATGACGCACTGAATGCGCCCGCGTTTTTAGTGAATTTTCGTAGGAAAATGTACTAATGAGGAGATTGATTTTGAATTTTTGAAAAAATTGGTTCAAATGAACTAGGTCTCCTAGAACCCTATATGCGGCGTATGTTTATATATATATATATATATATATATATATATATATATATATATATATATATATATATATATATATATATATATATATATATATATATATATATATATATATATATATATATATATATATAACACACACACATACACACCTTCCCTTTGTAAGGGGCTTGAATAAGTTGTTAGCCAGAAAAGTCGGACCGGTTTTTCGGGGAACATTTTTGTATCTCCGAAAATAAAGCTATAGCAACCAAATTTGGTACGCAGGTTTACAATATAAAAGTCTGGACGCAGCAAGTGCGTTATGGTAGTGAATTTGCATTAAAATGTTTTAAATACCACATATGTGTTTTTTAAAGAAAGCAGGCATCAAATTTGGTTACCAGTATGACCTATATAGTAGAAACAATGCACCATATATCATCAAAAAAGCTTTATGTTTGAAGATGTACAAAAATGTTTCGACAATAAATTTAAAATGTTCCCGAAAAAACTAGTTTCCTGGCCAACGAACCTTATAGGCAAATTGAGCTATTCAAATTTGAAGCATTTAATAAAAATTCGCTACCATAACGCTCTTGCTGCGTCCCGAATTTCTTTTCTTACAAACATGCAATATAATTACGTGGTCGAAATTCGATACATTAAAGGTCACCTCAGATCTTGCACGGACTGGGGAATTCGACTATCTAATTAAAACAAAGCATTCTTTAATCTATTTGTAACTGGACAGATTTTAATAAAAATTTGCGATCATAACGCATTTACTGCGTCCTGAATTTCTTTTCTTACAAACATGCATTATAATTACGTGGTCGAAATTCGATCCATCAAATGTCAGCTCAGAACTGGCACGGGCCAGGGGAATCCGACTGTCTAATTAAAACAAAGCATTGTTTAATCTATTTGGACTAAGCAGATGTTAATAAAAATTCGCTACCATAACGCACTTGCTGCGTCTCGAATTTATTTTCTTATAAACATGCACTATAATTAACGTGGTGGAAATAAGATACAATAAAAGTCAGCTCAGAACTGGCACGGACGGGGGAATCCGTCTGTGTAATTTAAATAAAGCTATGTTTAATCTATTTGGACTGGGCAGATTTTCCTGGCTATCGAACTTATCGATGCCACTTGCAGAAGGAAGCTATTCACTAAATTTCATCGTCATCGGCGCATTATTTTTGGAGTTATCGGTGTGACACGTGAATATATATATATATATATATATATATATATATATATATATATATATATATATATATATATATATATATATATATATATATATATATTTGTGTGTGTATAAACATATAAAGTCTTACCTGACCTCGGAATTGGGTTCCAGGGGTCCTAAATAGCGCTCATTTGCATAATTTTTTTCAAAATTCAAAAGTCACGATCTCCTCATTAGTGAATTAAAAAAAATCACCCAAAGGTGAACTATACTTCAAAATTTAGATCAACAACTTAAAAGAAAAAACAGGTTACAAAAATGTTTGGTGCCCCTGGAGGGCACAAGACTAAAATATTTGCGTGTTAAACAAATTCTATTAAATATTAGATACAAATATCATGTTTCTTGGCGTATACCTACTGTTACGATATGTTGTTGTGAAAAATTGGATTATGTCCTTATACATTCGCTACCATAACGCACTTGGTGCGTCCAGACCTTTTATTTCCCGTTTTTCAGTAGTTACGGTTTTATGTTTTGTAAATAAGTATTGGTGTTTATTTTTTTTAATAGTTTTAAAGATTCTTGAATAAATTCGTTTCACCCTTTAATAAGTTAATTATAGGTATCCCTAAAAGTTTTAAGCTTGGAGTTTTGCTTAAATTTTTTAACAGTTTTACGTAATTTTAGTGAATTTTCTTAGAAAAAATTCACTAATGAGGAGATCTCGACTTTTGAATTTTGAAAAAATTTCTTCAAATGAGCGCGATCTAGGACCCCTAGAACCCATATCCGGGGTCAGTTTCAGTTTTTATATGTTTATATATATATATATATATATATATATATATATATATATATATATATATATATATATATATATATATATATATATATATATATATATATATATATATATATATATATATATATATATATATATATATATATATATATATATATATATATATATATATATATATATATATATATATATATATATATATATATATATATATATATATATATATATATATATATATATATGTATCACACCGATAACTCAAAAAATAATGGGCCGATTTTGATAAAATTTGGCATGTACCTTTATTTTGTAAATTGCTTGGATAAGTTCGTTAGTCAGGAAAATCGGACGAGATTTTCCGGGAAAATTTTGAGTTTTCATTCGAAAAAAATTCTTATCTCAAAGACTAATAGGCCGATTTTGATAAAATTTGGCATGTACCTTCCTTTTGTAAATGACTTTGATAAATTCGTTAATCAAAAAAATCGAACGAGGTTTTCCGGGAAAATTGTGAGTTTTCATTCGAAAAAAATTCTTTTCTCAAAAAATAATGTGCCGATTTTAATAAAATTTGGCACGTACCTTCCTTTTGTAAATGGCTTTGACAAGTTTGTTAGTCAGGAAAATCGGACGAGGTTTTCCGGGAAAATTTTAAGTTTTTATTCGAAAAAAATTTTTTTCTCAAAGAATAATAGGCCGATTTTGATAAAATTTGGCATGTACCTTCCTTTTGTAAATGGCTTTAATAAATTCGTTAATCAGAACAATAGGACGAGGTTTTCCGGGAAAATTTTGAGTTTTCATTGAAAAAAAATTTTTATCTTAAAAAATAAAAAATCTACTATAACCAAATTTGGTAGATAGGTTTACGATATAAAAAGTAAGCTATACACAAAAATTTAGATTTCTATGTTACAAGAAAAAAAAGTTATAATAAAATATTTTATGCCAGATAATTTCTATGAAAATTAACTACCATAACGCACTTGCTGCGTCCCGAGTTTTTTTATCACAGCTGAACCCTAAATTGACCTGGAAACACTAGATCAGTATGTATTTCTTGTTTTATTGATGACGACAATAAATCTCTAGTTTTCTTGGTAACTATAATAGTAGTGGAGGTACCATATTATTGATTTAATTTGGGTCAGGACTAGTGCTATCAGTAATGAGGTATTTTATGTTATTTAGTTTTTGTTATCAACGGGTTTTAAGGTCTAATAAATAAGCAATTCTTAGTGGATATCTTATTCGCATGAATGACAGTCAAATACAATACATCCGGGTTGTTTATGAATCAGCTTTAATGATTTTATAATTTTACTTTTTTAGGAAAAATGTTGCATACATAATACCTAGGTAGGTATTGCCATTACCAGAGCTTAGATCTATGCTGGGGTATTACCTATTTATATTTTTGAGGTCCGTTTGTGTATTTTGAACAATATATCCTATTATTTACAATTTGTGTCTACTATGAAACCGATAAACACATTACTAAAGATAAAAGTGATTACCTATATTGCCTACGAGGTGTACTTCTTAAAAATAATTCCGCCAAATTGGTTTTGTTCTTGGGTTTGATAAAAAAAATGGAAAGTCTATATGCATTTAATATCTCTGTTGCATCTCCGATTTGGCCTATATTCCTACTCTGTTTATGTTTCCCAACTTCGTACGGTATCGGTGTCCGGGGCGTTACGATCAAAGAGAGTCGGTGTTAGCCTGCAGATGTCGCAGGCGTACTACGTCACAACAACGATCAGCTCTGCCAAATGAAAATTATCAAAATGTCGGCGTGTTATGATTAAGGTGTAGTGACTCGCTAAGAAGTGATTCAATATTCGTTATTTGTTGTATTTGTGATATATCCCAAATTGTGTATTAGTTGCTTAAATGAACTTCGTATTTAAATTGTAGAAATGGGAACACCTATAAACCATTTAATAAGCAAATCGGAATTCATAGTTGGTGGAAAGTATCGTTTGGTTAGAAAAATAGGTAGTGGATCTTTTGGTGATATTTATTTGGCCATCAATATATCAAACGGCGAGGTAAATATGAAAATTTTGTGTTAAATATCATAATAATCTTAATTTTCTATATATTCGAGGTTCACGCGTTGAATTCGATTCTATTTTGACAAAATATGTTGAACTACGTGAAACAATGACGACTGATCCTATCCTTCAGGTCTAGGTATTAAAACATCAGCCATGAGTAAGACTTAATATTTTTATTTTCGATGGTTTTCGTGAGTGTTTGTTTTGTAACAATTTAAAAGTAGGTTACATTAGCAGGATGTTAAGCTCTTACGACATGTTTCACAATTTTTCTGTTATTTGCCCTAATAAATTGATTAATTTTTCAGTTTGTTAATTAAATTCATTTTATTTCATGTCGGGTGTCAAATTTTTACAGTATTGGTTTATTCCGCACAGCAAAGAAGCTTTGTAGCTTGAAAGCTTAACGTATAATGTCAAAATAGTTTCGATAATTTTTTTTATATTCGCCTTGATTTTGGTGCAGTAACAAATGTCAGCGTAATATGGTGTTAATGACTTGAAAGGTACACTTTTATTATTAGTTCCTGAAATTTGAGTGTATAAAGCGTCCTCCCGGCAACGAAAGTATTCCCTGCTTTAAGTGTAATTTATACTTAATTATGAATTATGTCGCCTCCAGGGGTGTTGCATGGATTATTCCAAAACAGAAAGTAACGATGTAATAGAGGTAACCTACTTTAAATGTTTACACTTAACGCATCGTTAACTTATTTGACAATATTTTGGAGTTAGAAAGTTTCTTTTGGTTTCACCGTGACTCATTTTTATTATTTCCTATCTGTTGTGTGGTTCATTTTTCTATTAATTTGTAAAAATTGTTAGATTTATAATTAGTGGTCAATGAAACTTGATCGGTTTTTGGCTGGTCGCTTTTTCGTTTAAAACCATTTACGGACAATACAACGTAATTAGTACAATGCAATAATTCTTCTCATCATGTTATTATATTGTATTTATGACACTATTATTAGACTAGACAAATTGTAAGCAAATTGTTCTATATGTCACTTGTAGATATTCATTGAACACTATTGCATACACTTTGCAAGTTATGATTAATAATGATGCAAATCTGAAAAGACAAACATCAATGATAATAACATTTGTCCCAACTTTACCACAATCTTTGATCTCGCCATCTCTACCAGTATTCTGTGACTATTTTCATTTGGTGAATTTTTAGCGAATTTTTTGTAAACCGAAAAATTAACTAATGAGGGGAGATCTGTGTTAAAAGAAAAAAAAAGTTATAAAAAATATCTGGTTTCCACTGGTGATCAGAGGCAAGCACAAGAAAAAATATTTTGTGTGAATAACAAAACCAATTGAATAATACATACAACGGTTAAGTTTTCCTGACGCAAAAATGTCAAGAAGTAGCAGAAAAAATAATTTGAAAATTTTATTCTTCTTAAAACGTTAAAGTGCGATTTGAAACGTCAAAATTTGCAGTTTTCACACAACGAACCTGAAATAAATACGGATTATGTAGAAAAAAATGTAATAAGTGTGTTTTTCAAAGCATTAAGTTTCAGCTTCAAGCATCATTGTCCTTCACTTAACTAAACTATTTTCGGAAAATCCATCTCAAATAGACCCCCTTTCTGATGCTTTGGCAGTAGTTGCAGCTAAAGAGTTTATGGTTTAATAGTCTATAATTTTAGCAAATTTGCGTAGAAAATATTCATTATCGAAAAGACCGCGACTTACGAATTTTGAAAAGATTTCTTCAAATGAGCCCGAACTAGAACCCTTAAAACTCATATACGGGGTCAGTCCCAGTTTTTGTCTGTTTACACATATACAGGGTGACGCATTTTTACGGTAAAGCTCAATATATCCGTTATTATACAAGATCTGAGAAAAAATTATATACGTTAATTATAGGGTGTCTCAAGCTGCATCTTATAAACCTATTTTGACAATCACAGGGTGGCCCGTTGGTGATACACACTTTCTTTTTTTAATAGAGCACCCCTTATGTTATTGCATTTTTGTGTTTTCCATCGTATTATAATGCATGCAAAAATGATGTCTCATCGTTTTTGAGTTATTTCGATTGTTTAGCAACTTTTCAGGTTTTTGGCACATATTACAAACACATATCACAAATTGTGATACGGCGTTTTTACCAATAGATAACGGAGCCCCATAGAAATGACGCATTCAGAGAACTTTTTGTTTGTAGCATTCGTCGTTAAAATCGCGCTGTCGTATGCTCGTAACTCGAAAAAATTTCATTAATAGTCATGGAAAGTGACCTTTTTCGCATCATGACTTTTTTTATTGTATGATAGGGTTGCCAGAAGACTACTTTTGTCAAGAGACTCATACTTTTGAACACAGATTTTAATGTTTAATGTTTTAAATGAAATTCTAAGCCTGTCTCTTTAGCCCAATTAGATGAGGATCGCAGATTCATGGAGGGTTCTGTCTCCGTGGATCTCCAAAAAATATTAGACTGGGGAAGTAGAAATCTTGTACAATTGAACCACACCAAATATGTCTTGCATTCTATCTCATAAGAGATACACCAGCCCTAGACCCATCACAATAGACAACCAAGTTATTCAAAGTAATGAGTCCTTTTCACTTGTTGGCATTTCTGTGGATCGAAATCTCAATTGGCACCAACATGTCACATCAATTGCAGAAGCGACTGCTAAGAAATTAGGTTTCCTCTTCCGGGCACGCGAATACTTTTTACCAGCTAATCTCTATACCTTATATACCTCACAAATAAGGCCAGATCGAATACTGCTCCCACATAGGGGTGCCGCTGCCGCTTCTACACTCGCTATCCTGGATCCCATTCAGAAGAGAGCTATACGTCTCATCGGTGACCCTACCCTCGCCCGAAGGCTTCCGTCCCTTGCCCACCGACGTGTCGTTGGTGACCTTTCTTTCTCTCTTTCTCTCTCTCTCTCTTTCTTTCTCTCTTAGATATCTGCACGGGCACTGCTCAGAGGAGCTTTCTTCCATAGTTCCTCCACCTGCTGGCCCAAACCCTTTTACTGTCCAGGTCACCAGACAGAATATCTTGTTATGTCCGCTCTTTTGTCCCGAGGACTTCCAAGTTGTGGAATTCCTTGCCGACACATGTTTTTCCTTCTTCTCCGAACCTCCAAACATTCAAGTCCAGAATTAACAAGTTGTCTCTTTCCTCCTTGTCGACACCCACGGTACGATAGTATTTAGGCTGTAAGCCCTCGTGGTGTGTTGTTGAGATATAAAAAATCTAATAGGTATCGCACCTGAGAAGTATGAGACAATCTCATAGTTTTTTACATTCCAAAGAAAGAAATGTTTTATTTACCATAAATGGTTCATTTTCTTGCAATAATAATAATAACAATAATGTATGCTTCTATGTTACAAAATACCAATAGCAGGCACAAATTTCATTCGCCATATTTTTACTTCCTCTTCATTTTTGGAGTCCATTAGAATTTCACACTTAGCTACTAGATCGTTTGTATTAGATATTTACAAAATTCTGTTCCTTCGTTGCGGCAAGATCTGTAAAATACCAATTTTTATTTTAAGGTAACAATATTATGAGAATAAATTCGAAATCATGATAAAATGGAATAACTCTAAACTGCCTCTATAAATTGAAGATTCGTGCCTATTGGTTGCTCACATAATAACTCAATCATCGTTATTAATTAATCGTGTCTTATATTAACTTTTATAATAAAACAAACGAACCCAACCTCAAAATTGTAAAACGGGGCCAACGGAGTTGTTCTGTTCTTCTTTCATTACAAGGCAGAAGGCAGTTCACGACAGTGAGGCACTGTAACGCCCATGTCATTTTTTCCAGGTTAGGTAAAAATATGGATAACGCAAGAATGAGAATAATCCTTTACTTTTTGATTCTAATTATAGTAGGCGATGCTAAAATTAGATGACACATCTGACGCATATACGTTTGTAAGAAAGGAGAGAGAAAAAACAGTTATAAACGTGTATTGCATTATTTTGTTCTCCCATTTTTGAATTCAAACAGCGCGCCAATGTTGGAAGAGAGGGCTGGTGTTTTTCTCTCTTTGTCTTCTTAGATCCTGATTGGCCATTACAAATCACTATGCTGTAGCCCTCTGTTTGAATTCTCGCGTGACAAAACATTATGTGAATCACTCTGTATTCTCAAACATTTGTTTATTTGATGATAGTAAATATAGGGGATAAAAAAGGTTTGAATTTGATTTTTGACTGAATCAATAGATTGTTTAGGTAAACGTGTTATAGGTGAACAGTTATTTTTCCTTCTGGGTTTTGTAAAGTCTTGATAATGTGAAATTTCCATTTTACGGTTTTATAAAGGTTAGGTTCAATTACCTGTTAGATAATTAAATGGTCATTGTCCATCGTTCAGTGTATCGAGAATTCAGACTGGCGAAGATTAACGTCTCGTTTTGATTCTGCGAGGATTACCTTTTTTGTATTGTGTTATTAGCCAGTTCCCTGCCAATTTGTATAAAAATTTTAGTTTTAAAGTTGCTGAATCACGTCACTTTGTTGTTATTGCGTCAATCATATACATTTTATTCTAGAGACTGAATGCTGCATTACCTTAATGTAACTATCTAATTTCTGAATTTAGCTTTCCGTAAGGTCACTATTTATTGTATTTTTGTTTATGTAACGTCAGTTGATCCCGTGACTGGCTAATTATCGACGCTGAAAAGTAAATTCACGAACATGGGATATTTGCAAAGTTCCTAATTTTTGTGATGCCCAACATGGTATTATATAGAGCAGCGGTTTCCAAACTGTTTCAATTCGTGGCGCGTTTTTCGAATTACGATTTTCTCGAGGTGCCCCAGCCTATATAAAAGTATGACTAATCATAAGTAGATCAAAATGAATATAATCGTGGACCTGCATTATTGAACAAATTCGTTTATTTATTTGTTATTCTTTCCGTATTAATTTATACGTGTGTTCTCGCTGTAATAAGTATAGAGCACTGACGAACTCTAATTATGGTGACTTTAAATCACTGCACATTTCCTCAAATCGTGGAATCAAACGTGAAACGGCCACTATCATTTTCCTTTTCTACGTTGATATTAATCTTTTAATGAAATCCAAAATTATGTCGATTCCATGCAGCCAAATTTCGCTTTCAAAGTCTGCGCAAGACAACTCTATAAGATTTTCTTCTTCTGCAGAAATACATTCAGACGGAGCATTAGTGGATGGATCTTGAATCTATGTTGTCATTTTCATTTGGGAAGTATTTCTCAAAGCAGATAATTAGCTGTGATGTGTCTTTCAAAGATGGTTTTTATATCTTGACAGAAATCGAGGTGATGTGAGGGCAAAAGCTGCTGGAATATTAAAAAATAAGATATATTTTGTTCATAAAAGCTGCAATATTTTCTATTGACTTCAAAATTGTGCAGATTTTTTGCAGGAGATATTCAGGGAATTCAGGTTTTCCAAATCTTCGGCATCTTTGTGTCCTTCGTCTTTGAGGAAAACAAAAATTGTTTCCTGCTGTTCAAAGGTACGTGATAAAACATTACCCCGAGAGTCATCGTGCACTGCTGTAATACAACAAAGTTGAGTGTTCGCGTCCCGTATTCTCACACAGTTTTTTCAAAAACCTTGACCTCAATGCACAAGCTTTTATAAAATTTACTACATTCGTTACGCATTCTCACACCTGATTCAGTAAAGGACTCAGGTGATTTGACGCAAGCGTTTCCCTATGAATAGTGCAATGGCTTCACAGTACATCAGGGGCTTTGCTTCGAATAAGTGTTTGTAATCCTCCGTAGCAGCTAAACACGGAACGGGCTCCATCCAGACACAAACGCACTTGGTCCAATCAAAATTGTTTTCAGATATAAATATATGAAGAACCTCTAACAGGTCTAGAGCCTTCGCTCGTGCAGTGGTATTTTTATTACCAACTTTGAATCGTGCAAAGCATGTTAATGAGAATTGTTTCTATTACCCGTAGCATCATCTAGCTGCAATCCAAATTCCATTCCTCTGATTTTTTCAATTAATTGGTCGTTTGGGGTCTTTCGCCATATGTTGTATTCTGCGACTAATTGTGTTACGCACGTTTGAAAGTATTTTCCAGCAGACTCATCAACCATGATGTTCATGTCTACAGCAGCAGGTGGATAAGTTCTTCTGCGATGATATATGGCTTCTTACATTTCGCGTTTCTATGGGTCACCTTGTAAGATGCTACCAGGGTATTGTTTGGTATTGATGCAGTCTTAAAAACCGTATTTTTGCTGTTCTAATTCTTTGAACTTTCTGGCAAATAAATCATGACGTTTGTCAACCATCTAGTGGTGATTAGTTTCTAAATGGCGCTTCAATTTACTTGCGAGCATACACTCCAAAACTTTCATACGCAATGTGGTCTCTTTTCACAACATTAACTATACTACGTTAACTAATTTATACAACTTAGTCTGTTTATATCACGCGACTATACTTAGACTGCAAGATCATCTTAGTATGGCGTACTATTTTAATGATTACTTTTCCTCAATTGGTAAAAACCTTGCTGAAAGCATAAAGAGCTCTAAACATTTTAAAGACACACGGTTTTCACGTTCGATGGCTCTGTTTCCCACAGATGAATATGAGGTTGAAAGGATGATACTGCGCCTAAAGAACAAGAGAGCTCCTGGACATGATTGTATACGTTTAGAGGTCCTTAAACAGGTTGTGGATCTAATCCTGACCCCACTTGTCTCTATATATAATAGATGTATTGAGGAGGCAACGTTTCCCAGGGTTTTCAAATTCGGCGTTGTGAAACCTTTTTATGAAGGCGAAGATTGCCTAGATGTGACGAATTATAGGCCGATTTCTTTGATTTCCAATGTTGCAAAGGTTTTGAAGATGATACTGAAAGAGCGACTAAACAGTTACCTGCGGAAATATAATCTCTTGTCTGATAAGCAATATGGTTTTTGTGAAAAAAAAATCAACTCAGGATGCTGTAAATGTTCTAACCTCCAGCACATATGATAGTTTTGACAAGGGCAATCATCCGTCATTATGCGTTTTTATAGATTTAAAAAAAGCTTTTGACACTGTCAGCCATGTGAAACTACTGGAGGTCCTGGAAAGTATTGGCGTAAGAGGTAAACAACATAAGTTGTTTAAGAGCTATATGACAGATTTCAAGTAGTCAAGATAAAAGAGTCGTTAGTGAGTGGCCCTCAAAGAGTGGAGTTCGGTGTTCCTCAGGGAACAATTTTGGGTTCCTTGCTTTTTAATATATATATATATATATATATATATATATATATATATATATATATATATATATATATATATATATATATATATATATATATATATATATATATTAATGACCTCTTTAAATTGCGCTGTATGGGCAAAGTGGTAGGGTACGCGGATGATACTGCTATTTTCTATACGGCAGACAGTTGGTGTTCCCTAAAAAAACCAGTTGAGAGGGATCTTGAGGTGATTATGGTATGGTTTTCTGATAGATGGTTGACCGTGAACCTTTCAAAAACCGTGTTTGTCCCTTTCTCATCTTACGTCCGCTGTTTGCCCTCTTATGATGCAATCAGTGTTGGTAGTGATTTGGAAATACGAAAGGTGAACAAAGTATCATATCTGCGACTAAATATAGATTGCCATATGAGATGGGATTTCCATATTCAAAAATTGGTTAAAAAACTTAGGGCATTGCTGTACAAATTGAGATTCATTAAGGAAATGTTGGATAATAAACATCTGCGTATTGTATATCATGCATTGGTTGAGAGTGTTCTACGTTATGGCATACTAGCCTGGGGCGGTGCGCCTGAGTCCCATCTCAGATTCCTGGAAAATACCTAAAACCGTATTGTTAAGGTGATACATGGTAAAGATTATGCTTACCCTAGTGATCGTCTATGCAAGGACACTTGGTTGATGGATATTAGGGAGCTATTTTACTTTACGGTTGCAAACACTCAGCATACTCAGCGGGAGAGTCTTACAGTAATAGAGCATTCACATCTTACTAGACATAGCACAGACTCGTTTAAAACGCAAAAGATGAGGAAGGCAGTTGCGCAGAGATCGTTTGCTTACCTATGTGTAGGGGTTTATAATTCGGTGCCTCCTGAAATAAGAGAACACACATCTTTGAATTTATTTAAGAAACGATTAAAGAGCTGGATTTTTCATACCCTTTGAAGTGTCATTCACTCTTTGTTTAGAAGAAATCGACAAGGGGACAAGCGCGCGCTGGTTCCAGCATGAGTCGGTGGTTTTTGTGTGTGTGCGCCTGGGGGTGTGTGTGGTTGGACGCGTGAGTGTCGTCGTTTCTCTGCTTCTTTGTTTTTTTTTTTGAGTTGAGCGAGAACAGTGTGTTTGAACTGGGAACGGGCAGGTCGGAGTGGATATCGGTATTGAGGCATGTATACTGTGATTGGAGACTGGAAACTTAGTTTTTTTTTATTTAGATGTTGGTATTTTAAAGTGCATATATGCTTTTTTGTTATTGTGTAGCAGATGCCTTACGATGTTTTTAATCAATGACTTCTTTGGAAGGAAGCATATGGTTGAAATGATTGTTTTTTTCTGTAGTTTTGTTTTTGCTATACTGCGAACAAGTCTTTGACTTGGGTAGTTTTTTTTCTCTCTATTTGTTAGGGGGGATTTTTGTTGTTGTAAATTGTGCATTATTGTATTTAACTATACTGCCAGCAAGTCTTTGACTTAGGCAGTTTTTTTCTCTACATTTATTGGGGGAGATATTTTTGTGTGTGTGTGAATTTTTCATTATTGTATGTTTACTTGTATTTTCTGTATGGAGGGAAACCAATAAATACTTAGACTACCAACTGACCGACTGACTGCATCGAGCCGACAACGCTTACTTATTCATTTCGTCCGCAGGATCTTCCAGAACAGTCCACATATGTCGCGAAGGGTCTACGCAACTAGAAGTGTCTGGTATGATCTGAAAAGGAGCACCAAAGTGCTGATGGCCGTAAGTTTGTTAGTGAAACGATGGTGAAGTCTCTAAAAGATGTGTTGTGGTGATTTCCAAATGTACTTGTAGGCTGTCTGCAATTCCTGCTCTGTCCAGGTAGCTCGTTTTTGGAGGCATTTTAAACCAGAACTGAACTTTAAACGCATTTTTACCATGTTTTCCCAAACAAGCCAGATCAAGGCAACATTTCTGTGGCTTTATTAGGCAGACCTAACCTAAATCACAAAAAATTCCGATGTGAAAGAACTACAAAAGCAGAAATGTTAATACATACAGTCCACCTTTGGCTGGCACTCTGTTGCTACTAATAACAGCAGATTGCTTTAAAACTAAACTTTTTCACGCAAAAAACTAGGATTTTACCGACGTCAAAAATTAAGTCGCACAACCGTCTGAATGATGATTGATAGTGGCGCCCGAGGTGGATTTCAGAAACCAGAAATTATGCTAAGTTAAGACGCGCTGCTAAAACTGAACTTTTTCAAGTTTACTCTTTTGTCAATAGGTAAAATGGCCTTATTAGGAGCTTGGTCTTATTTTGTACAGGTACCTTACATTTATTTTTATTTTTACCCGTTAAAATAACTAACTAAAAAGATTCTGCCAGCGAATATTAAGTTCATATGTTCGGTTATTTAACAAAAAAAAACAAAACAAAAAATCAGTTCCAATTTAAGATTACAGAAACGGCGAAACTATTTTGTTTGTGTTTTTAAGTTGTAAGAGTAAAATAAATATGCTGTTGTGTTATTACTTTTCTCTAGGGTTAACAGGTCTGGTGTATGTTCAGAAACTCTCCCCGTTGAAGCGCTGAATCTTGTAAGTGGTATATTTTTGGACACATGTAATTTGGTTGAGGTCGTCTTAATTTTTTTTAGGAATACGTGTCTAAATATCCCAATCGTTAGCGATATTTGTGTTTGGAACGTCAAGCTAGGTAAATGTAATGCTTGTACTTTCGCAGTAAGTGCCATTTTACTCATTTGAAGGAGAGGTCACGGTCTTGTGTTCTAATGCGATGTTAGGGACGTAAAAAATTCCTGCCCTGTTTACATAAGAATGGTTCGGTAAAATTTCTAGGTTGTGAGGTGAAACTGTTTCCTGGTGTCTCAGATTGGCCATAGTCGTGGAAATAAACCGGAGTTAAAGAAACAAAATACATATAGGCAGTACTATTTTTAAAATGTTTTGTCTTTCAAGTTTCCACCTCTCTCTTGCTTCACAGTAACTTCCATTGTACTTGATGCAGGCACAGTACATTTTGAGTAACCCTCCGTAACATATTTTACCGTCTTTTGCTTGGCTGCTCAGCGGAGAGGCAGCAAGTAGGGTAGTGAATTTTAAGTCCTGAGAAACCGGAAAGTTGAAAGGAGAAAGCCCGTATTTATTGTAAAATGTATTCTTGAAATCAAGTTACAGTGTAATCCGCATATAATGGACTCGAGAGAACCAAGAGATATAGTTCATTATACCAGAGTGTCCATCTTATGAGAATGAAACATTAATAAAAAACTGAATTTTATTGCTAAATATATGTATGTACACATTTATAAAATCGAACACAAATGTGTCAGTTAATAATATAATCTTCTAACAACATTTAGTATACAAAATGTTATTTAAAAAAAAAGTCTGTTATTTTACTTTGAACGGTTTTTTTAAAATAATTGTTCTGCAAATAAGTTTAACTTTATTTAATTTTGGAAACATTTGAATGCTGTTCTCTTCCTGTAGGAAATAACGCAGTAAGGTTTGTACACAGCTAAGAGCCTCTTCTGTGGTACAGCAGTCTCTTCTGCAATATTATCATCTTCAACTTGTTCCTGAAGTCTTTGATTTACCAAGTCTTTGTCAGGTAATTCTTCGCTTATAGCAACGTTATTATCGACCATTACAAAATCCTCTAAAACCATTAATTTGTTTATTCTTGTTAGCTTAGCCAATGGAAGGTCATCCTCTGGATCTGAATCCATTAAAGCAGCTGTTGTTCTTACTATAGCTGCATGGCGAACGCTGTTATGAATCGTTTGCGCAAGGCTTAATAAATTTAAAGCTTCTAAAATAGTAATACTTCTGTTGATGTTGGTATTGTCCGGAGTCCCTATAATTTTAATCAACATTTCTTTTCTGCAAATTTGTTTCAAACTCCAAGTGACACCCTGGACCATGGGCTATAGAACTGATGTTACATTAGGTGGGGAAAAAAATGAAGTTTAATTTCCGGATGAGTCGGGCAATTATCCGCTAGCAATAAGATTTTTCGATTTTTTTTTAATGATCGCTTTTTCTTTTTTAAATAATCCACAAAAATCAATGAGGTCATCCAGGCTTTATTATTGTTCCAAGAATAGGCCACGGGAAGAGTCTTGACGTTTTTAAAACATCGAGGATTTTGAAATTTCCCTGAAACAACAGAGAACGAATTCCTAACACTTAAAACTATAAATTTTCTGATTGAAGAGAAAAATTAAAATAAACAGTACAGTGCTACATTTATGTACTCTTGAGCTTACCTATAATGAGTACTTTTCGTTTTTCGATTCCAGAAGCATTGGCGGAAACCAAGGCTGTGATACGTTCTTTGCACATTTTTTTACCCTGCTGCATGTTTCACCTTTTAACTTGTGGGTTTTATGGGGAACATTTTATAAAATATCCCAGTTTCATCGGCATTAAATATGTTATTCTCTGTAGTCATTACTTATCAGAGATCAAAAACGGACCAACCAGTCATCTGTAAAATTTCTACCCACTGAAGTAGGCTCGCCGCATATTCTTCCAAACACAATGTGCCTTTTTTAAAACAGTCGAGCCATCCAGAGCTGCATTTGAGGTCCTCGCCGATTAATTTTCCAAATTCTTCTGCCTTAATGTGTAACATTGGTCCACTCACTGAAAAATTGTTTGCCCCTTTTTGTTGAAACCACTTGAACAACATTTTGTCGACCTGAGAATGCAAAGACAAACGCATTTTTTTTCGGTCGTTAATTTTCCAGTCATTTAATTTTTTTTTAGCGATTCTTCCAAATATTTGACATAGTGGATTTTCTTAACACCATTTTTAAACACACATTTGTCTGAGAATTTCCTTTTTGAGTATCACTTATTATTGCCAATTTTTTTCATGTAGAGTAAATGCCACTTGCACGGTTTTAGCCATATATTCCAAAAGTTTAGAGGCAAATACAACGTACCTAATAACATTCGCATAACAACTGTAAGCACGAACTCGAATAAAATCTTGTTTACTATTGCATCAGAAAACATTGGGCTGGGGAATCCCCGATTTCCCGAAAAAACTCGCTTATGATAGACTCTCCAACATCGGCAGACTCTACCAGGATTAGCTCACTCTAAAGCCTTTATAAACTGCTAAAAAAAACTTCTAGAATTGAACAGGCAACAACTAAAAGCTCTGGTTGGTCTGTCTGTCTACACGACATTATTGGTTGCATCGCCACCTGTCCAAAATTCGACTTGGGCAGTGAAGCCACGTGCCGATAGTGTCTGGAGAGTGACGAAACAGCAGGAGCATGTGCTATGTTCCTGTCCGGTGGACCTGCTCTTTAACAAGACGCAACTTTCAGCCCATAACCTTGTCAACTTCTGTAAGAGCCTGAAATTGATGGCTGGCTGAAATATAAAACAATTAGGCACGAGTGTCAATACACCCAAGCTTGCAAGCTTACTGGACAATTGATAGTCCCTTTATTAATCTTATTTTTAAAGGGGTACACATTGATCCAATCCAATCCATAGCAGGTGGTAGTGGAATTTTCCTTTATGTAATAGTAAAGGATTTTTTCACGCCCGAGGAGGTACCACCCCATACATCAAGGGGCCGGTGAAGTCCCAACGGACGTTTCCGGTTCTGGTGTATGAGTCGGTTTCCCTTATAAGCAAAAATGATGATGGCTCCTCCTTGTATAAAATATTCCGGAGGCAAAATACCCCTCCATTCGGATCTCCGGGAGAGGGGTGTACAGGGGGCGCCAACATCAAGATTTAACATATCCTTTTCGAATATATGTGGCCTAAATTCTAACCTGAACTCCGTCCACCATTTCCTCCAGGCTAACAGGCCCCAACTCCTCTTCCTCACCGAAACCCAAATCAGTGCCAAAACAGCCACTAATCACCTTAATTTCCCGGGGTATGAGCTCCTTACTGCGTTTAGATTGCATGGAGGCGTGTGCGCATACGTCCGTAGCAATCTACCCTGCACCAGACTTCCCAATTTAGAAGCTGGAAGAAAAGACATACTATGGATAAAACTCTCTCTCAGGGCTGCAACTAAATTTATCTGTTGCATTTACCGGTCACCTTCTGACAACAACTTTGTCCAGCTCTTTGACTACCTTTCTGAAAAAACCGACTATCTAATTTCTGAATATCCTTCCTCCGAGGTCACTATTCTTGGCGACTTCAATGTCCATAATAAGGAATGGCTAGGATCTTCAAAAACCGACCCACAAGGGAGAGCAGCGGAGGCCTTTGCAGTCAGCAATTCTTTGGCCAATATGGTACAGCAACCTACTTATTTTCCTCGTATCCCAACACACAGCTCAAATCCCTTGGATCTCCTTCTTACTACAAATCCTGAATGCTATAAGATATCAGTCACCGCCCCCCTTGGTCGCTCAGACCACGGCATGGTCACTGCTTCCTGTGCAATGCAACCCGAGGTCACACAGTCATCACACCCACGTATCGTTTGGCACTACAACTCCGCAAACTGGGACGAAATGCGGAATTACTTTTCCTCATTTCCATGGGCGTCTGTCTGCTTCTCTCATCCTGACCCCTCTGATATCTCACAAAACGTCACCGAAATTATCCAAGCTGGCATGGAATTATTTATTCCACGTACACAGAAAACCTCTTCAGCCACTCAAAAGCCCTGGTTCTCTAAATCCTGTGACAAGGCCAGACTTGAAAAGGTCAAAGCTCACAAAACGCTTCTACACAATCCCAGTCAAGAAAATCGTCAAGCATTCAACGACGCAAGAAACCGCTATGTCCGCATTCTTTCTGAGGCAAAAAACTCGTTTAATAACCACATCAAAAACAAAGTCCTCTCAAGCTCCAACGGCGGCAAACCCTTCTGGACTCTTGCTAAGTCTATTGGGAATAATTTCTGCAAGAGCACGTTCCCACCTCTTGTCTCAGGTGATGAAATTGTTTCTACCGCCCTGGGCAAGGCTGAACTTTTTGCTTCGTTGTTCGCCGGAAATTCTACTCTCAACCCACCTCCAAATGTTCAACCACCAACAGTCCCCAATGTCGCGCATAAAATGACTGATATCATTTTCCAAACTAAAAAGGTACGAAAGATGCTCTCTTCTCTTAATACCAGGAAAGCCTCTGGCCTTGACGAGATCCCAGCAATTGTTCTCAAAAAATGCGCACCAGAACTTGCTCCTGTCCTGACTCGTCTGTTTCAGATATCTTACAATAAAGGCATATTCCCTAGTAACTGGAAAACTGCTCGAGTACAACCCATCCCCAAGAAAGGATCCAAAGCGCTTCCTAGCAACTACAGGCCTATTTCTCTTCTTTCAGTCATCTCTAAAGTGATGGAAAAGTATATAAACACCGAACTACTAAAATTCCTTGAAAAACACAGTCTAATCCACGACAGGCAGTACGGATTCCGTCAGCGCAGATCGACTGCCGACCTCCTTTCCTTTGTCACCCATTCTTGGAACAAGTCTATGGAACAACACGGTGAATCCCAGATTGTTGCTCTAGACATATCCAAAGCATTCGACCAGGTCTGGCACGCAGCGCTGTTTAATAAACTTCCGGCCTATGGCCTACCACCAAAACTTTGTACCTGGACAGCAAATTTCCTCTCCAACAGGAGCATATCTGTTGTTGTGGATGGCCATTCCTCTAAACTGTATCCAATTAATGCAGGAGTTCCTCAAGGTTCAGCTTTAGCCCCTACTTTGTTTCTTCTCCACATCAATGACCTCCTCTCTAGCACATCCAATCCAGTTCACAGTTACGCGGACGACAGCACCCTCCACTCAAACATACAATATTCTAAGCCTGTCTCTTTAGCCCAATTAGATGAGGATCGCAGACTCATGGAGGGTTCTGTCTCCGTAGACCTCCAAAAAATATTAGACTGGGGAAGTAGAAATCTTGTACAATTCAACCCCACCAAAACTAAGTCTTGCTTTCTTTCTCACAAGAGATACAGCAGCCCTAGACCCATCACAATGAACAACCAAGTTATTCAAAGTAATGAGTCCTTTTCTCTTGTTGGCATTACTGTGGATCGAAATCTTAATTGGCACCAACATGTTACATCAATTGCAGAAGCGGCTGCTAAGAAATTGGGTTTCCTCTTCCGGGCTCGCAAATTCTTTTCACCAACTAATCTCTATACCTTATACACTTCACAAATAAGGCCAAACCTCGAATACTGCTCCCACATCTGGGGTGCAGCTGCCGCTTCTACACTCGCTATCCTGGACTCCATTCAAAAGAGAGCTGTACGTCTCATCGGTGACCCTACCCTCACCCAAAGGCTTCCATCCCTTGCCCACCGACGTGCCGTTGGTGACCTCTCTCTCTTTTATAGATATCTGCACGGGCACTGCTCAGAGGAGCTTTCCTCCATAATTCCCCCACCTGCTGCCCCCAGCAGATCTACCAGGGGAACAGAGCGAATGCACCCTTTTAACGTCCAGGTCACCAGACATAGAACATCTTGTTATGCCCGCTCTTTTGTCCCGAGGACTTCCAAGTTGTGGAATTCCTTGCCGGCACATGTTTTTCCTTCTCCTCCGAACCTCCAAACCTTCAAGTCCAGAATTAACAAGCTGCCTCTTTCCTCCTTGTCAACACCCACGGTACGATAGTATTTAGGCTGTAAGCCCTCGTGGTGTGTTGTTGACATAAAAAAAAAAAAAAAAAAAAAACTAATTTTGGTCCACTACAAACGAGATTCCATTACAAAGGAGCCCATCTTGTCCGGGGATCTTACATGTGTTTAATCCGGGACTTGTAAATTAGTTCATTACATGCGAGTTTCCATTATAAGTGAGTTCATTATAAATGAATTATACTGTATTAGGGCAGCATAAAAATGAATTTTGGGTGCCGTCCATCTCTTATTTATTTAATTATTTTTATTTGTAATTACAAATGTACGTGGCATCTTAGGAATAAGCTATGCTTCTTGTTGTATTGTCACCATTTTGTTTTAACATGCTCTCAAAATTATTTGATTTAAGTAAATGTGACATTTGATTTTATTCTTAATTATGCTTCTGCTGGTGGGGCTCCCACCAACGCCTCCACAGTAGCCATAAAGATTAATATTTACTTTTATTTAAATACTTTTATTAATTAATTATATTAATTTTACTCAAATCCTCAAAAACTATAATTCTCCAGCATAATAATATTGAAATTTTTATTTGACACATTCTGACACTGTTTTTTAATTTTACGGAACCTTTATTATTATTATTTTCTATTATTTAAATTGTTTGTGTATTCTCTTCCTTTCTATTTATATAGATTAGTTTTAGAAGCTTGCTTCTCTAGATCTCCATTCCATTTGTTTCAAAAATAAGGATAAAAAGTTCGGGACGCAGCAAGTGCGTTATTTTGCGAATTTTCATTTAATGCTTCAAATTTGAATAACTTAATTTTCTATAAACCTAGAAAGTTGGATTTTGGTACGTAGTAAGGTCTTTCTCAAGGCAACATATCTACTAGATTTCATCAAAATGGCCCTGTAATTTTTGGAGATAAAAATTTTTTTCTAAAGAAAACTCAAAATTTTTCAGGAAAACGAACTCATCCAAGCTATTAATAAAAGAAAGATTCTTGTCAAGTTTAATCAGAATCGCTTAATAACTTTTTAGTTATCGTGTGGATACATGCGTACATACATGCGTACGTATATATATATATATATATATATATATATATATATATATATATATATATATATATATATATATATATATATAAATGAGCGCGAACTAGGACCCCTAGAACCCATATCCGCGGTCAGTTTATATATATATATATATATATATATATATATATATATATATATATATATATATATGGGTTCAAGGGGTCCTAGTTCGCGCTCATTTGAAAAAATGTTTGCATAGTCTCACCATCGATATCTCTCTATTGGTGAATTTAAAAAAATAGAAATTCACTAAAAATGAGAGTTCTGTCTGGTTACCTGTCTTATAGTATATTTCAAAAGATGAGGAAGTCGAAAAAGTAGTTATATCTATAAACCCTTCCAAGGTGAATCCCCTAACAATAATAATTGAGGAAGGTGTTATACGCTACCAAAGTTATCAGTAATTTTTGCCTGCCAAACCTTTCCCTTTTTTGTCAAGGGATTAACTTTGTCGATTTTTATAAATTAAGCTCACACTTGGGTAAAATAGTTTAGTGTTTCATCTAGGTGTGTATGTGACAATGAATCTATTTATACTTGTCGTATAGTACTCTCAAAGTAGTGAGGTTGTGAACAAATCATAATTCAGTTACGTCCATAAACTCTTCCAAAGTTCCTCAATCGATGACCAAGGTGTTATAAGCTCTCAGAAATATAAACATCGAGTGGGCTACCAACACTTCTCCTTATTGTCAATGGATTAATTTTGTCCGTTATCATCAGTCTTATTCACTCTTACACTTAAATTAAACCATGGACAGCTAGTGGCAGACTTTGCGAAAATGGGCTTTGGTACTTCAGGTGTACACATGTAACAATGGCTGGAAATCTAGCGTTTTTTGTTGTTGACCATACTATTTCGAACACCCTTCTATTCGTCTCGTCCATAAAAATGTAACATAGAAGTCTTTAACGCCTGTTACTACCATTTTGATTGTATCTTTATTTTTACTTTTATCCCACATACAATTTTATATTCTACTGTCAACAAAGAAAGTAGTATCCGAGGTCATTATATTCATACACGCACACCCGCTGTGATATCTCGATGGATAGTCGTTTTAGAACGCTATATTTCAAATATATCAAATACTGTAATATCCAAAGTTAACTAAGTGAAGATTGGAACCTGTGATGAGCACTGATAAGTAGGCTTGGAAAACCCAAATCACCACAACACATCTTAAAAAGGCCCGACGATCGTTTCACTAACCAAGTTAGCGTCACCAAAGTTAACTTGGTCAAAAGTGGTCATGGATATTGAAATAACTGTCAGAGCTGCATTTATGTCCATTATTTTATGATTGGCTAAGTTTGATAAGCATTTCCGGTGAATATATATATATATATATATATATATATATATATATATATATATATATATATATATATATATATATATATATATATATATATATATATTTATATATTTATATATATTTTGATATTGTGAGCAAGCCCCGGACTCGAGGCTTTTACCTGGAAAGTACCAAAACTGCGTAATTAAATCCTATTTTCGAATTTATGTAGGTAGATGGTGGATTTTGAGAATACAATCAGCGTTTTTTTTTTGCGGTTTTCGAGAACGTTTCTCATATAGCACGAGCCTAATTTTTTTTACCAAAGAATAATGCTTTTTGGGAAGTTTTTCTAGATTTATCGAAAATTGAGTTATGTACATTTTGAAGCATTTAATGAACATTCGCTACCATAACGCACTTGATGCGTCCTGAAATTTTATCTGCTTGCATATATACAGGTGACGCATTTCTCGGCAAATGTCAATATATTCGTTATTACACAAGATACGAGAAAAAATTGTTTATACGTTAATTATAGGGTGTCTTTAGAATATAAATTATTTTGGCAATAACTGGAAGGTTCATAAGTCGTTGGTGATACAATCTTTCATTTTCTTAGCCGAACACCCCCCTTATATTATTGCATTTTTGCAATTTTCATATAATTATAATGGTTGTTTGTAGGGGAAAAAATTGGTAGCGTTCACGTTTCCGGAATTATTTCAATTGTCTTGCAACTTTTCACATTTTTGGCACATATCAAAAATTATGATACGGCGTTTTTATCAATAGATAGCGGAGCCGCTTGAAAATGTTTATAGTTTTTCAAACAGTAAAGTTATTTTGATAAAATAATGTACATTGTTTCTACTATATAGATTATACTACCATATCTGATGCTTGCTTTAATGAAAAAAGACATATTATTTGCTATTAAAAAAAAACAACATTCTCCACCATAATGCACTTGCTGCGTCTAGACTTTTAATAGCTGTGATATCGAACGCCATTAGGATAGTCTTTTCCTAACTATTAATTTTTCGCATTTTTTCCGACCAGGTTAGCCTCTTCTTGGCTCGCAAGGGCGCCTTCTCAATTATTTGAAGATGCGAATGTTGAGCATTTGATAATCCGCTTTATTTTTGTTGAATTGTAATTCCATCGTAAATATATTAGGTAGTTTTTCGCTGGCTTCATAAATGCTTGTTTTTTCTCCCGTCAGATTATGCCGTAAAATTCATCAAACAAGTGTTTTCGTGAAAATAAAATATATGTTTATTTGATTTTATTTGTATTATAATATGCCGTTACTACTAGTAGTACTACAAAACCACGTGTAAATATTTATTCGGAAGCCAGTAGAAATTAAAGCATAGGCACGTTTTATTAGGTTCGCTGTATGTTTAACTGTATACCAGGATGGGTTGGAAAGATTGTGATCTACCAAAGAAAATTAACATTGTTAACTAAAATAGAATTCTTTTCGATATAGTCTCCTTCCAGATTTAATATTTCTTCCAGCAATGTTCCAGTGCAGCGATTTCACTTGTAGTTCCATTGATCCATTGATCCATATTATTTTAAATACTAGTCTACAGGCGCTATAGACATTTTTTACCAACAAAAACTGTTTGAGGTCAAGGAAAACATACAAAAGTCACTGGGAGCCAAATTTGGCAAATAAGGTGCATGTGGTAATAATTCAAATTAAAGTTCAATTTTGCGGACGTGTGTGCTGACGCGTTATCTTGATAGAAAACTTTGCCAGATGTAGCCTCTTATCCCTGATCTTGTCGCTAAATATTTGCAGTAAATTCTCTACAGTTGGAAAGGATATGTAAACAGCAGTCTTGTTCAAAATATTCTAAATCAATGCCTTCCATGTTTGGGTAAAAAAATAAAAATAAAGTGTATCTTAATGTATACATGTTGATTCAAATTAACGTCAAGAAGTGTGGCGGCATTGACAGTTTCTCCTTTCCCTGAACTTCTGCGGGTGTGCATTGTGACGTGGCTTTTCCCTTCCCGTAGCTTTTTAATTGGGCGAACCGGCGGTTTTTCGGGGGAAACGGGAAATAAACGTTGAAATTTAAATAATGCACAGTTATTGTCCAGTTTCGCAAAGCTCGATTATATATTTAACGGCTGATTCGTTAATAAAGGCTTCAGACGACCAATCATGGACTATGATTCGGGTTTTTGTCATGACAACTAAATATTTTAAAGCTGTGATTGGCCGTCTGAAGCCTTGATTAGCTAACCGGCCGTTAAATAGTTAATCGAGCTTTGTGAAACTGGGCATAAGACTTCAAAGAAATTATTTACAAACAAAACTTATAAATAGTAGGTACATACCCAGTTATTTTCAAATATCGGTTTTAAATGTTTGTGTTTATCTTTTTAAATAACTCAAAATTCGCGCACGTTACGAATAATTTACGTTTACAGATACGGGTACGTGGCACGTAACATTTATTTGATATGTAATGTTGCGCACTGCACTTACTCAAATACAATGGCAAAATTTTTATATTATGTGCTGAAACAAAGTGAAAGGGAAACCCTGAGAATCGAACGCAGTACCCTTCGGTTCAGAGGCACACGTTCTTGCCGCTGGACCACCGAGGGTCTGACCAGTTATTTTAGAGAATTAAATTCACTATCGTTTTGACCTTTCTAGGCTTGGCACGTTTAAAACAAACTGTTTAAAACAGACGTTTAAAACATATTTTAAACACTAGAGGTTGGTTTTTGCGTTTTGTTTAAAACTGTTTTAAACAGAGTTTTAAACATGTTTGTTTTAAATTTTAAAAACTGATGTGAAATACATGTAATAAATAATTTATTACAAGACAGGATAGTCAAGAATCGTAAACTTCGCCTGGCCGGCATGCACAAATGGGCTATTTGTTGATAAGTATTTAGCAACCTGTATACCTATCTAGCTTAGATTTATCTTCAGCAGTTCTTCACACTAAGAAATTTTCCATGCCGTTAGAAAACGGTGTTGCTCTCCTTTTTTAATTGCATTTTCAGATTCTGTAACAGTATCATTTTTGCTGCCACTACTTCCTTCTTAACCTTCAGAATTAAAATCTACTTCTGACATAGTTTCCTCATCTCTAGAAAGAAAATCTTATGAATTGAATATGACATTTTGGTGGTTAATTTGAGTTAGACTATGTGGATTTCATTTTACCTATGTCAATAAACTGTCAAAAAATAATTACATAAATGTTTGCCAGGTTGTTCAAAAAACAAATTACTTTACATATGTGCGAATATAAATAGCTTAGCAATTGTTGTTGCTATTTATGAACAAAATGTACCCTCAACAAACTTATGGTAACCTACCGCTTATGTCTGATTCCGAGTTAGGTATTTCTTGTGGTTTACGTGCACAGAATGCATAATGCTTTTTAAATCTAGCTACCAAACCTAATAATAAGGTCAATTTGGAGTACCCCATTTCTTCGCAATAGAGTTTTTAGGCCTGGCGATCGTTCCGCTAACAATGTTAGCGTCATCAAAGGGATGAATAAACTGGAAAAACCCATCAGTGTTCATCACAGGTTCCAATCTTCAAATATTATACCAAACCTACTCTTTCGGTTTGGCATTTCTTACATTTAGCTCTGATACACTTCTTTCCAGGGGTCCACTAACAGAAAAAAATGGACAAATATTATGTTTTCTTTTTCCTGCCAATGAAGTTTAATAAATTCCACTTATGAATTGAGCATACAAAACTACACTGTTTTGCAGTCTGCACTAAATGAATTATACTGAAGGCTGAAGCTATGTTAAAGATACTCGGTAAATCCCCCAATTTTATGACATGCATGTGTTTTAAACTATGTTTAAAACAAGTTTTTTTTTCAGTTTAAAACTGTTTTATTGCCTTTCATTAATAACTATGATTAAAACAATAAAAACAGTTTTATTTGGTTAAATAAAAAATTATAACTATTTTATTCACAACCTCTATAATTTAAACTGCTGCAGTGCATTTCAAATAAAATTTGTGCAAATATTTTAGTATAATGAAGAACTGCAGATATTGAAACGGAAATGTAAGACCATACTGAGCACAGTTCTTACAATATTATTGTCCAAAGCCCGCCATCCTTTTGAGTGTTTGTTTAAATATCACCAATTTCGATGTTTCTAGAAGCAGAAAGAATCGTCAAATTGTAAAAGCATTTTTTTGTACTTTATGACCTTTCTGTGCCAAAAAACTTAATCTTCTTTTGTAATATGCAATACATTTAGTTAATCACATATATTATATTGGTGTTTTTACTTCCAATGCGACCGAACTTTTTCTTCCTTAAATGCCTATACCTTTTTTCTTTGAAGCTAGAGCTAAATTTAGGTACAAGATATATATATATATATATATATATATATATATATATATATATATATATATATATATATATATATATATAAATACATACATACATACATACATACACGCTATATATTTTAGTTGCGTGCCGTATTTGGTTAGGATTTTTTTCCTTATATTCGAAGATAAAAATCGATTTTTTTCCCGAAAAAAACGAGTCGTATTTTCCGGGCTAACGAACTTGTCCTAGCCATTTACCAAAGGAACACGCGTGCCAAGGCTCATTAAAATCCGTACAATATTTTTCGAGTTATCGTGGTTATATATATATATATATATATATATATATATATATATATATATATATATATATATATATATATATATATATATATATGTATGTATGTATGTATATGTATGTATGTATGTATATGTATATATATATATATATATATATATATATATATATATATATATATATATATATATATATATATATATATATATATGTATGTATATGTATGTATGTATGTATATGTATGTATATATATATATATATATATATATATATGTATATGTATGTATGTATTAAAATTATACAGTGCATCTTACATAGAAGTTAAAAACTTGTGGCTGTAATTGATGCCATTTGGTTAAAATATTAAATTCCTTGCTATAAAATTTCGGTATTTCAAATTTACAATTTATTCAACCAATCTTATATATATATATATATATATATATATATATATATATATATATATCCATCCCGTCTTAGCGAATTTTCATAGAAAAAATTTGCGGGAGATCCCGACTAGAACCCGCCTAAAACCCATAATGGGGACAGTTTCGATTTTTATGTGTTATGTGTATGTTTATAACAAAAAAATGTTCGTGTTCGTTTAAAAAACTTTTTTTTTCATAATTCAAAAGTCTGATCTTCTCATTTGCTAATTTTTTCTACAAATATTCGCTAAAAGACGAGATGCTAAGACGGCATATATTGGATAACCCGTGGATACTTTGACTTACTTAATATCCTAAGAATTTTTGACATATCCTGCAATATATGCTCTCTTTCATATATTTTTACTTTTCACCACAAAATTTTATTATTGTTTCTTTAAGTTTTATTAATTATTTAACTAAAGTATTTTTATGGAAACTCACTCCTTTAAAATACGCTACCATAACGCGTTTCCTGCGACGGGCTTTTTCTTTAAATAACTGATACCAGAATAAAAAAAAATTCTCTAAAATTAAAACTTAAACGTTTTTTCTGTAGTGAGCTCTTTCCACGGACATGCATATTAAATATACCAAATTACCCTATTTATTTTGAAGGAGTAATTGAAAAACACAGTCTAATCCACGACAGGCAGTATGGATTCCGTCAGCGCAGATCGACTGCCGACCTCCTTTCCTTTGTCACCCATTCTTGGAACAAGTCTATGAAACAACACTGTGAATCCCAGATAGTTGCTCTAGACATATCCAAAGCATTCGACCAGGTCTGGCACGCAGCGCTGCCTAATAAACTTCCGGCCTATGGCCTACCACCAAAACTTTGTACCTGGACGGCAAATTTCCTCTCCAACAGTAGCATATCTGTTGTTGTGGATGACCATTCCTCTAAACTCTATCCAATTAATACAGGAGTTCCTCAAGGTTCAGCTTTAGCCCCTACTTTGTTTCTTCTCCACATCAATGACCTCCTCTCTAGCACATCCAACCCAGTTCACAGTTACGCGGACGACAGCGCCCTCCACTCAAATATACAATATTCTAAGCCTGTCTCTTTAGCCCAATTAGATGAGGATCGCAGACTCATGGAGGGTTCGGATCTCCAAAAAATATTAGACTGGGGAAGTAGAAATCTTGTACAATTCAACCCCACCAAAACTAAGTCTTGCTTTCTTTCTCACAAGAGATACACCAGCCCTAGACCCATGACAATGAACACCCAAGTTATTCAAAGTCATGAGTCCTTTTCTCTTGTTGGCATTTCTGTGGATCGAAATCTTAATTGGCACCAACACGTCACATCAATTGCAGAAGCGGCTGCTAAGAAATTAGGTTTCCTCTTCCGGGCGCGCAAATACTTTTCACCAGCTAATCTCTATACCTTATATACTTCACAAATAAGGCCAAACCTCGAATACTGCTCCCACATCTGGGGTGCAGCTGCCGCTTCTACACTCGCTATCCTGGACTCCATTCAAAAGAGAGCTATACGTCTCATCGGTGACCCTACCTTCACCCAAAGGCTGCCATGCCTTGCCCACCGACGTGCCGTTGGTGACACCTCTCTCTCTCTCTCTCTCTCAGATATCTGCACGGGCACTGCTCAGAGGAGCTTTCCTCCATAGTTCCCCCACCTGCTGCCCCCAACAGATCTACCAGGGGAACAGAGCGAATGCACCCTTTTACTGTCCAGGTCACCAGACATAGAACATCTTGTTATGCCCGCTCTTTTGTGCCGAGGACTTCCAAGTTGTGGAATTCCTTGCCGGCACATGTTTTTCCTTCTCCTCCGAACCTCCAAACCTTCAAGTCCAGAATTAACAAGTTGCCTCTTTCCTCCTTGTCAACACCCACGGTACGATAGTATTTAGGCTGTAAGCCCTCGTGGTGTGTTTAAAAAAAAAGTAACTTAACGACGTATTCTATAGATCCAGTCAGTACCTAATAACACAAATATAAATACCTAGTAACATTATTTTATTTAATCATAACTATTTTGTAAAAAAAATAGAATTTAAAAGAGGCTACCTAAAAGTTTTTATAAAATGATTAGATTTTTAAGTTGAAGCGCTGAACATCATAAAGTTTTTCTAAACGGTCGTTTTGTTATAAATTATTCTGAAAAATATGTGTAAAAAACAGAGTTTACCAAAACTATCCAACTCATTTAAAAATGACATTCATAAACATTGGCAAGGTGAAAATTATTGTGTATTTTTTTTCTCGTAATTCCATCACAACCAATAAAGGAATACTCCCTAATAATGCCAACTGTATCCTTAGTGTAAAACGTAAATGACTGACATAAAAAATACAACCATTACCATAGCGTGGCGTGTAGAAAAAAAGTCGGCATGCATATTTTTAGAATATCCAGAATTCCGAAACGTAAATGTGAATGTTTGCGCTTGAGATGTGATATTTCCTGTACTAAAAGTCATTCTGCACCATATGAACGCTGACATTGAATTTCTGTTCACCAAAACCATCGAGCTACGCATTCCGCGTAGCACGTTTAATTCCAAGTTTCTTTTACCAACGGCAATCCGAAAAGTTCATTAAGCTGTGGCTTTCTTTTCCAACAGGAAGTTGCAGTAAAGCTAGAATCTGTTAGGGCTAGACATCCACAACTTTTATATGAAAGTAAATTATATAAACTTCTAGCAGGTGGTGTTGGGATCCCACATATCAGGTATGGAATTGATAAAACTACTATGTTAATCTAGTTCTGTAGGTTTCATTGATTTATTAAAATTGTTTATGTAATAAGTGTCACAGCGATAATATCGTTTACACGGTGTGCCCAAGAAGTACGGAAACACGACGATGTCGTCTAAACGGTTCAAGATATAATGTTTTAAATTTAGGATATTAATGGGAGCTTTTTCTTCATTTCTTGTAGGACATAAAATTATTTTTGTAATCAGGGTCTTACGCACCACCACCATCTGGAATTCTTTAACAGGGTGCTGCCCACTCGTCTGGAAAACAGGGGAAAGTCGGGGAATTTGTAGAAGAAAAATGTTTATCAGGGAAAAATTGTGAAAATTGAGTCAGCGAATTTTTGTCCCTGTCAGGGAAAAATTATTTGTTTTTGTTTTATGGTAAATAACTGAAGCTGTCAAAGCAGAGAAAACAGGGAAGTTTTTTTGAATAGGGTGCCCACTCGTTTTAAAAACAGGGAAAACCGGGAAAAGTCAGGGAATTTGTAGAAGAAAATTTTTTCTTATGGAAAAATTGTGAAAATTGATTAAGAGCCAGGGAAAATTTATTTGTTTCCGTTTTATGATAAATAATTGAAACTTTTAAAGCAGAACTCACATTCAAAGATAATTTTTGAACTTTGAACGTTTTTTTTTCAAAACCTCATAATTTCTTTATTTTATTAAAACAATGTGTTTGCTTTCTGCGCAATTCTAAACCATTTATTTAGATGATTTACTTTTCCACAAAACCACAAATGTTTTTATATTTTTATTTTGTAGTGATTGGTCGCTTTGTATTTAAAATGGGGAAGCGTATTTTCAGCTATGGGGCGGTTACCTATTGTATTCTGTAGTAGTGTGTTACACATTTTCGGGGTAGATTGTAGAAGATCAAAGTCGGGGAAATGGTTTTGGCATGTCAGGGAACTCGGGAAAAAGTTAGGAAAATTGATAGCTGTTTTAAGTGGGATCCCTGTTTGAGATTAAGACATTGTCAATATGGTACATAACTCAAAAGCATATTTTCTCTATGATAATACCAACGTTGTGTTGGTTTCAAACACGAGTAAATGATAAAATCTGAGAAAGTTGTAAAAAGAATAAATTTTGGACAACACCACCTAGTACAGGGATTATTTGGGAAAACGGTCTTTTGGACAACACCACCTAGTACAGGGATTATTTGGGAAAACGGTCTCACAGATCTTCACTCATCCTGGCGGAAGTCGAACCCACGACCTCAAGGCGGGGACTCTACCATCCCGGCATCTATACCACCGGCCATATTAACTATTATAATTAACGCATGAAAACTGGTCAAGTATTAATATTTTACCCTAAGAACCTCGGTGGTTTAGCGGTAAGAACGTGTGCCTCTGAACCGAAGGGTACTGGGTTCGATCTCAGGGTACTCTTTTCATTTTTTCAGTACAAACTGTAACATTAACATCAACCGAGGTTCTGGCATTGTATTTGAGCAAGTTGAATGCCTGCACGTTCCGCCCTTCGGAGGGGGCGTAAAGCCGTCGGTCCCGTGTCCATGCGATGTTGGGCACGTTGAATATCCCTACCCTCCTTACAGAAAGGCAGTGGTTTGGCAAAATTTCCAGGATAGTGAGGTTAAACTGCTCCCTGGCGTCGGTGATAGGCTATAGTCGCGGAAATGGGCTGACGTTAATATATATATATATATATATATATATATATATATATATATATATATATATATATATATATATATATATATATATATATATATATATATATATATATATATATATATATATATATATATATATATATATATATATATATATATATATATATATAACCCTACGATTAGAAATTTTCATTCTCTGCCAACGAATAGTGATACATGTATTTATTGCTTCTGATAAGTAGTAGCAGATAATAGTTTTTACATTACTTTTTAAGAATAAGTAATCGAAGTTTCTTCGATTATGCAAGTAATATTATTTGATGCAGTGGATGAGGAGCCTCGGGGGTTCAGTGGTGAGAACGTGTGCCTCTGAACCGAATGGCACTGGGTTCGCATCCCCGAGTTCTCCTTTCACTTTTTCAGTACAACCTGTAACATTAACATCAGCCGATGTTGTGACATTGTATTGTTTGTAATGTCTGGATGGGGCGTAAAGCCGTTGGTCCCGTGTACATGTGATGTTGGGAACGTTAAAGATACCTACCCGCCTTACAGAAAGGCAGGGGTTCGGCAAAATTTCCAGGATAGTGAGGTGAAACTGCTCGCTGACGTCTGTGATTTGCCATGGTCGCGGAAATAGACCGACGTTAAAGAAAACATGATTGGATCATTTGGATTTATTATTGGTTAGTTATTGTTAGTGGACAACCGGAATTAATGGTGTTGGCGTTTCATTTCTAATTGTTATGATGGCGCATATAATGGAAAGAGAAATAATTCTGAGGTTAATGCCAATTGAATATGAGGATTGTTAAAGAAGGTATGATAGTATGAAGAAATCATTAATTGTTACATCCGTATTTAGGTATGAGGAAAATTTCCATAAATTCAACGATTTAGAACGTGCTCCAATCGACTGTGTCAAAAATATTGCACAAGTGACAAGTTTGAGGTAACTTGCGAAAGACCTTTCTAAAAGTGGGCGACTAAAAGCTGCGACCAATGAAGATCTTGCCTTAGATGATTGCTGAATGTTGCAGACACCCCAAAAACATTAACAAGAAACTAACACGTGATCATGGTGTGTGCAAGTTTTGTCCTAAATATTTTACATAAGGAGAAATACATATGAAGTTCACGTTGTTCAACAGTTGTCCAATGACGATTTTGATAGGCGACTCGAGTTTTACGAAAGATTGAGTGCTAAAATTGAACAATGAAAACTTTATCAAATGTGTAGAGTTCTCGGGTGAGGCAACGTTTAGTGTAAATGATAGTGTCAACAGGCATAATTGTCGGTATTGGTCGAATGATACTACCCCCTCAAAAAGTAAACGTTTGGGCTGGAATAGCCGAAGGCCGTATGATTGGTCGCTTTTTTCTTGAAGAATCAGTTACTGGAGAAAGGTGTCTACAGCTTCTCAAACAATGTGTTGTACCAGGAATAGATTATTTCCAAATTGATATTTTTAACCATCAATGGGGGATAATTTAATGCAGTTTTCCCCAAAAAATGATATGAATCAACCACACTACTTTCTATAGAGGATTTGAAAAATCGAATCCAACAAGAAATTGACTATATTGCTTGAGAATTTCTTTTGAATACGCTGCGACATTTTCACGAAAGATTGCAGTTTTGCTAGGAAGTTAATGGGCAACACTTTGAACGTCTTTTTTGATTAATTTGTAGAGATATAAACAAAACACCTTGCCTTCATTTTGAATATTTTATTTATCTCCTAAATAAAAATTATTATTTTTGCAACTTTCTCCAGTTTTTTTATTTACTTGTGTTTGTAACCTTCCCAATGTTATTATTGTAACGAAATGAAGAAACGAGCTTTCCAATAATGTATCATATAACCTCTGTTATAATTTGAAAAAAATTAAGATGTGGCCAAGAAAGATCATTACGAGAAATATTCCTATGTCCTTCAATAAATGAAGAAAAGAACTACATTTGATATTCTATTGCCCAGTTTCACAAAGCTGGATTAAATATTTAACGGCCGATTAGTTAATCAAGGATTAAGACGACCAATCACAGACTAGAATTCGGGTTGTTGCCATGACAACCAAATATTTTGAAGCTCTGATTGGTCGTCTGAAGCTCTGATTAGCTAACCGGCCGTTAAATATTTAATCGAGCTTTGTGAAACTGTGCATATGTTTTTAAACTCACATCTTAAGCCGCTTAGACGGGATAGCCGTGATTCCATACTTTTTAGACACATATAGTGTGTCTAAAAAGTTCTGCGTGGAACTGCGGAAACTGTGAATAAAGCACGGTGCATATTGTATGTATTCGTTCGTGGTATTTTACAGTGGGTACTGTTTAATTTATAACCAATCGCATTGGCAAAATATGTTTAGGCAGCATTAACGGTTGGCGACAATCAAACGCCTTTTGTAATTGTCTTCTTGCATTGGTCGACGCAGTCCGATCAAGTGTCCAGTGAGTCAGGTCTGTAGATTTGACTGGGATTATTTTATTGATGATATAAAACAAGCAGACCTATGCCCAGTTCCACAAAGCTCGATTAAATATTTAACGGCCGGTTAGTTAATCAAGACAATACAACCAATCACAGCCTCAGAATATTGGGTTGTCATGGCAAAAACTCGATAGTCTGTGGTTGGTCGTCTAAAGCCTTGGTTAACTAACCATTCTTTGAATATTTAATAGAGATTTGTGAAACTAGGCAATTAAAGATTTATTCTAATATATTATGATTATTATTGGACCAGTACAAATTAGAGCCAAGGAAATCTTGGGTTGCGTCAGAAACATTAAGTTAATGTAAGAACGTAATATGTGGAGAAAGGTAGGAAACAAAGAATCATACGTAAATATAAACAAATTAAAAATATGACCAGACAAAAATGCAGGAAAGCAAAAGAACCACGAATGCGAAGAAATAGTGAAGAAATCTAAAATTGCATGAAGAGAAGACGACCAGATAAAGCTATCCGTCCGTGAAAAAAAAAATACAACTTAAATCAAGAAGAAAAGGTAAAGCCGTAAAGGGCAACGTTTGAAATTTTTTGCTAGAAAGGGACATCGTAGAACACTGGAAAGCCTATCTAGAGGAGATAGAGAAGATGAAATGATCATCCAATAGGCATGGAAAACCATATTACTTATTCCACCAAACATGTTAATTCTAAATCGAAACCAAATAAAGTTTGCCACAAAGCAATAGTTACTAAATATTCTGCGTAATTTTTTTTGGCGCAAGAACCCTAGCAGCGCAACCTACCCCGCCTTTTTGCCAGCAAAAAACAGGTACAAGCATATAATTGATCATTAATAGGAGACAAAGTAATCTCATATCCAAACAATGCAAAATGGCAAAAATTTAACCACCAGATCCTTTACACTGCTGGCTTCAAAAGATTTAATAATCTCTGTATCGTTAAAAGAAAAATCTGATTTATTTGCTTCCCTATTTACTTCTAGCCCCATGCTTGATCGATCGCAGTCAAAGAACCCACCAACAAATCCAGCTCTAAAGCCAGCCATTTTATCCCATTATCGTCATATTTATTCATTTTTATCGTAGAGGTTACAATAAATAAACCGAAAACTAATTGCAAGTTATACTCAGTGTACTGGATGATATGTTAAAAATAATTAAAATAAATATGACGGAAATAAAAGCAATGAAGGATGGAAGTGCGGAAATTGATATAAAGCTAAACGGCCAACAAATTGAACATGTAGAAATGTTCACGTACCTTGGGAATGTTATTACGGATTTTGGGAAATATAGTAAAGTAAAGAACTGAGGAAGATGGTGATGACAAAGCAAGCATTGGGTAGAGAGAATATTCTTTTCACTAATAAACTTTTTTTTAAACTTGGACCTGAGAAACGGGATTTGCAAAGTCATAATGTATGAAGTCTTTTAATATATAGGTCGGAAAGCTGGTGTTGGGATAAGCAGGATATAAAGACAAAAGTTTTTTAAACGTGGATTTGGATAAAAATTACTAAGGGAACCTAGATAAAATGATGAATAAAAGTGTGCTACAAAAATTAAAGGATGATGTAGAGGCAGAAGGCAAAACTTGTTGGACATATTCTGCAATAACTTTCTGACAACAATCTTTAAAGGGCACGTTCGTACCTAAAAAATAATAATGAAACTGACCCCGAATTTGGGTTCTAGCGGGCTAGTTGGCGCTCAGTTGAAGAAATTTCTTAAAAATTCAAATATTCTCCTCATTGGTGAATTTTTTCTACGAAAATTCGCTAAAATGGGAGGAGACAGATCAAAAGAAAATCTTAAGGAAAGCCTGGCCCAATTGATAAAGTACAGAAACCACAGCGAAATAAAAACAACTGCCCCAGATAGAGGGTCATGGTTGAAGCGACAAGACGACAGAAGATAAAATTTATAAATTTATAAAAAATTTCGAATAAAAACTTGTTTAATTTTTTTGTGTGGAAAATATATACTTTTTCAAGGAAATTGTCGCAAAACGTGGATGGAATGGATACATCAATAACTGCAGTTCTGGTAATTGGATCTGCAAAAGAAGCATGTGGTGAAGCGACAATTGATGCTTTAAGGGAGATGCGTGGTGGAATGAAAAAGCAAAGAAGGCTGTGTATGACAAAAATGAGGTACATATATAAAAGAATGATAAAAGCCAAAGATGCGAGTGAGAAAGAGAAGCGCTTTTTTTCGTCCGTGGCCCCGACAGCACCGCAACCCTTGGTTTATTGTGCATGCCCTTAGTATTTTTACTCCACCCACTCCAAAATCACTGTGCCTTGAACTAGTCTGCACAGCGATTGGTAGGGTGAAGTTTTATAACGCTCTGTCTCCGGTCTAGACTGACCGTAGATCAGTTGTCTTCTGCGGTCCAGAGCTATACACTCGTACAAGATGGGCTGGGCTGATTCCTCCCCCTCGCCGCAGAGTCTGCATGCAAGGTCCCCCTCGAACCGCCCCATTTTATGCAGGTGTTTCTTGACGGCCATGTGTCCCGTCAAGAGACCGGTTATGTTTCTGAGCTGTCGTCTGCTAAGATTTAGCAGCTCCACAGCTCTCTTTGAACGGGACAAATCCCGGGGATTTGTATGGCTTGAAGCTGTTAATGGCCCATCTGATTTTTGCTTCAAGTAACCACCTCTTTAGCGACTGTCCAGTCTACTCTAGATGCCCGCCTGCAAGGCGCCTCTATTTCTGAGTGTTCCCAGTCCGGAGGTGATTGGTTTATTATGTTACAGCCGGGGAAGTGCGCCTGGAGTAAAATTTCCATAGTTTCCTTCCCCGAACTTGTAAAGCCTCCCGTGGATGTTCTAAGGGAGCCTATGTTGGTCTGAGTGCCCTTGGACAGGATCTTGTGTAGTCGAGCGCTCTGAGACGTGTTCTCTTCTTTCTCGCAGTGCCTCCTCCACGACTCCTTGGCGTCCTTCAGTCTTTTGTTATAGGTCGTTAGGGCCTGTCTATATTCGTCCCATGCTCCCGACCTTTTGGCCGCCTTAAACAGCTTACGAACCTGCGTCCTCCTTTGCCTGAGGTCCTCATTCCACCACGGGACGTTCTTGGTGGACGCCCTCATTTTTAGCGGGCAGTTGGCGTTATAGGCCGAGGTGATTGCGTCTCGCAATTGGGCTGCTGCAATCTCAAAGTCTATTGAATTGTCTATGGTGCTCTTAACCCCCCGCAGTACCACTGCTAGGTCTGCCCTGTAGGCTTCCCAGTCCGCCTTGCGGGGGTCCCGGTACCATACCGTTTGTCTTACGATTTTGGCGATTTCAAAGCGGATGTATCTGTGGTCTGAGCTACTCACTTACCCAGACACATCCCAGTTCTAAATAAAGTCACCCAGAAACTGGGTGGAAACTGTTAGATCTAAAACTTCCTCACGCTGTGTTGTGACGAAGGTCGATTTATTACCTCTATTCAATATGTCTAAATTAAATTTCATAAAGAATTGTAAAAGTGCCTCACCCCTAGAGTTTGTGTCCGAGATACCCCACAACTCATGGTGCGCGTTCGCATCCATGCAGTCTCGATTAGCCTCCTTTGCTTTCAGAACGGTGATGACAAAGTTTGTGATGGCATTCCAGTTCTCCTTCCTGTTTATCATTTTGGTTATGATCGTTCGGGTGAAGACTCCTACTACGCTAACCAGTTCGCTTCGGAGGTGTTCCCATCGAGAGCACACAAAGAAGGTGAGTCCGAGATGGTCCTCTAGGCACTATTTATTCTGAGTGCTCCCTTGCTTTGGACCGCTTTTATCCTCGATAGGTATTTCTGGAATTTCAGCGCCCTGGCACAGGCCTCTGCTCCGTACAGCATAATAGCATCAGCCGTTCTCATCAGCAGTTTTCGCTTGGAAGGGGAAGGACCGCCAACGTTATCCATAAGTCTGTTCAACTTTCCTACAGCGGGCCTTGCCTTCTTCATCGCTTTACATAATTGCGCCCAGAAACTAAGCTTTTCATCGAGCATCACTCTCAGGTAGTTTATTGCTTTGGACGTTTGGATGATCTGGCCATCAATTCATCGGAATAACTCTCTATCCGCTTGGACGTCAGGAGTCAATCTGCCTCTTCTGGGCATCCAGGGAGCTCCATCCACTGCAATATGCGGCGCATCGTCTGGTGCAGCTTGAGCTGGATATGCTTTAACGTGCGTGCAGTAATCACCGCCACCAAGTCATCAGCGTACCCCACCAGAAAGACGGCGCTCGGCATCGCCTTGCGCAGGATCCCGCGCTGGTTGAAGTTTTACAGCTCCGCACCCAGGACTGATTCTTGCGCTGCTGCCGAGGTAATTATCTTCTTCATCATCAACCCCCTCTCGTGGAGACCAACCACCGATCCGTCAGATAATCCGGTAGGACACTATATATATATATATATATATATATATATATATATATATATATATATATATATATATATATATATATATATATATATATATATATATATATATATATATATATATATATATATATATATATATATATATATATATGCCGGAACAGGTAAATTCCTCGGGGCTTCTAGTATGTCCTTCCATCTGGCCCAGTTAAAGGCATTTTTTACGTTCAGGGTCACGGCCATGCATAACTATGGACCGGTGGTTACCAGTCTGCACCGCCCTCGCAGCGTCACCCATCGTTTTACCGCGTCAACGGCTGATCTTCCCGCGGTGAAGCCGTATTTTCTTGGGAAGAGTCCTCCAACCTCTGCAACTGCCTCTAGAGTTTTGCGCTTCAGCCTTCAGTATCTTCTCGTAAAGCTTTCCAGCTGTATCTAATATGCATAATAGCCTATCGGCTGATGTCATACTGGGGTCGCCCTTTCCCTTCCCGATGAGCGCGAGATTCGTGACCTTCCACGATTCCGGAAATATGCCTTCTGTTAGGCGTGCGTTCATGTGCAACAGTACTTTCGGCTGTGACTGCATTACTATCCACTATTTCTACCGGTATTCTACTTTATGTGAATAGCATGATGGGTAGTAGTAGTAGGGAACATTATTTTTGGGTATTCATTAGTTTTAAAATTAACTAGTTTCTCAATTGCATAGGTTTATGTACCAAAAACGAAGCTAGTTCGAGGTTGTCCTTAAGATTTTTAAAATCGTTCTCCGTATACACACACAGGTTTAGAGTTTATGGAAATCACAACTTTCGAATTTGGAACGTTAGGATTATAAAAAGAAGTGCTGGCGACATGAAGGAGTTCTGACCGTGGGGTTCTAAACGAAATCATGCTTGCAATGACCAGGCGACGTCGCATTTACACTCTGATAATGGCGATACGAATTTATGTACAGGGTTTTTCTTGATGGGAGAACTTGAAAAACAATCCCATCACCATGTATCTTCTTTTTTTTTTTTTAACTTCGGAAAATACTTATAATAACTTTACCTTCTGTTCATACCAAAAGGGAGGGGACTGTGCTTATTATATGGCTCCCATGCTCCAACATTTAGTTTGTTTCTTTTATTAAACTTTTAATGATGAAGTTCACGGAAATCGGTTTACAAATAAAAATTCAACGAAGGTTGAGACACCCCATGCGTGACACACTGCAGATAGTAATTCATGCTTTGAATTATTTATTAGTTAAACTTGGTTCCCATATTCAACGTCAATATATTATCATGTTTGAGTGTTGTCTTACATGCCACATTATCACCAGGAACTTGGATAAGGTTAGGTCTGATAATAGCTTTAAATTTTCTAATTCTCTACCCGTGCAATTATAAAAAAAGTTACCAGTACGAAGGAAAAGAAGTTTGGTTTTCGCAGATGGAATCTGAACACTGGCGACTTTGGCAACGTTACTAAGTGTTTTGTTTATTTAACACTTGACAATAAACGTCTGTCTAGATACATAAAAACGAATGTTATAAATAAGAAACGTTTCAAATTCAGATGTATTTTTAACCACTGATGCTTAAAAATTGAAAATAATGCGATTTTATATTCGATTATATTGGTATTTAATTATACCATTCAGAAACGTTTCGAACTTTAATTAATCGTGATGTAGCTTACAATAATATAAGGCGGTAAATCCAAGCTTAATTACCTACATCGTCGAACGCAAATAATTCTATTCCTATTAGTTTTTATTCAGCATCGGTTTATTTTCGCCACTGCGGTCATTCAACAACACCGGTTGGCAGTTTTACCTCGCTACCTGGAAATTATTGCGGAACCTGTGGTTTTTGCAAAAGGGCAAGGTTCTTTAAGGTGCCCATCGTGTACGGAACTGACGATTGTACGCCTCGCCCGAAGGGCAAACCGTACAGACATTTAACTCGCGCAATCAAAATCTCAAGCTTCGGTAAATGTTATGTTGCAGTTTGTACTGCTGTAAATATATTTTCTTAGAGAAAAATAACTGATCAAGTGGAGATTTGAGCCCAGAATACCCAGCGTATAAGCCAATGCTCTGCCCAGTGCGCCACCGACGCTGCAGTGCTCCCAATTGGTCCCTTTTTATTGACTGTCCTTATTTTTGACGAAGTCCCCAAAAGTACATGACATCACAAGGTAATCCCCAAAGTCCATATTTTCAACGAATTGCATCAATAGGTACGTTTGAGCACGGAGTGATTGTTAAAATATCGTAATGATCATTTTTAAACGCGCGCTCGCCCTATATGAACTTTGTGCTTACTAGCGCTCTCGGCGGCGACGACCGCAAGTGCCAGTTAACGTCCCCTTTCCTTATACCCCGCCGGTTCAAGTGATGAAGGAGAAGGATATATTATGTTTCTTTTCAAGTGCATAAACACAATGCAGCCATCGAGAGTTATATACTCAAGAAAGACAGCCTGAAAAGTTACGCGTGTCTACATCCCGATGCTCGCATCTCGAAAATAGCAAAACGTACAAGCCACATCTGTGATGTGGCTCGAGAGTATTGGGCCCAGTTTTGGGAAAAGAGAACTCTTTCAGGTGATCCCTAGATAACTCCATGTTGTGAACGCTGCCTCGTCTTTTCTCACGGTGATGTTTTGTCGAGCGCATGTTTTCCAGCTCCGGGCAGACGGTCACGATCGGAAGGTGGGTGAGTGTATGGTGAATGCTACATACAATGCAGTTAAATTAGGTCTTAAACCTTTCGGCAATAAACCATACATTGTCCCAATACCAAAGGAACTCTTGACTATGGCCCGTGGCGCTTACAGCTCTTGTGAAATATATTTAAGGGTTGAGAGAGAAAGATAAAGGAAGAAAGTCCATGTCCGCAATAAATAAAGACAGTGGAAAGGCGTCGAGCTGATGAAATAGCACGGCAAAAGATGGAAAGCGATGTAAATTTCCTTTCCAAAAATGCAAGCTATAAGAAAAGAGGAAGGCAGCATTACTAGGTAGGCTACTGAGCGTTTGAAGAAGGCAGCAACATCGAAGGATGAAAAGGAGGTAGTACTAGCTGAAGCTACGCTCGAAGAAGCCGAATCAGTTGAGGGAGAAGTCAATAAAAAGACGACGGAATTATGGACGATGCATTCGTCAATGGAAAAAGTCCAGGCGCAGCAGGTGCGTTATGGTAACAAATTTTTCCTAAGAATGTGTTTCCATAAAAAATGCTAATGAAACAGTTAGTCAAACTGTAAAGAAATAATAATAAAATGTTTGTTGTGAAAAATTGAATATAAATTCTGCAAGACATCAGATATGCTATCTGGGTTTCTAAACAAGAAGTCCAAGGCACCTTAGTAAATGTCTGATGTACATTTTATTTCCACATCGTCAATACTTGTGGAAGTATGGCATCGGCGACAAAAATGGAAAAAAAATATATTTTTTCGCTTAAACGCCGTAAAAAGTGGCAAATAGCACGGAAAAAGGTGGAAAGCGATGTAAATTTCCTTTCCAAAGATGCAGGCTATAAGAAAAGAGGAAGGCAACATTACTAGGGAGGCTACTGAGCGTTTGAAGAAGGCAGCAACATCGAAGGATGAAAAGGAGGTAGTACTAGCTGAAGCTACGCTCGAAGGAGCCGAATCAGTTGGGGGAGAAGTCAATAAAAAGACGACGGAATTATGAAAGATGCATTCGTCAGTAAAAAAGTCCAGGCGCAGCATATGCGTTATGGTAACAAATTTTCCTAAGAATGTGTTTCCATAAAAAAAATGTTAATTAAAGTTTGTTTTGTTTTGGTCTTGTGTTTTCGTTGATAAAGTGTAAGAGTTCGTAGAAAGAAGTAAAAATTATGATAATTCGTCGGTAGCTTTTTCATAGTTTTTTGTCATGTTTTCTTTTACTTTAAATTCCAATGTGGATTGTTTCAATAAAAAAAATTACTAAGCCTGTTTTATTTTGAAGTTTTGAAAGCAATTAATAGGCATCTAAAAAAACTAATCGCGAAATTTTAAAATTGCAGCTTAAGTTTTCAAAGGAAAATCTGAAAAACTAATGGTAGATTTTAAAATTGCAGCTTTGAATAGAGAATCAAAAAAGCTTCCTAAAATGTGCGACTCGACCTATCTTCCCTATTCAAATTAAGTCTGCGAAAGTCCCCCCAGCTCGACGTGTTTTAGGATTTTTCAAAATTCTCGGCAATTCTCGGGAAAAGCGTGATGCAATCTTTTATAATGGAGATGTACATTTTAGCGAATTTTCGAATTTTTTTCTACGAAAGTTTGCTAAATACCAGTGGATCGTTACTGCCACATAAATATTTTAAAACATCTTTCTAGAAACAGTCAAACACGCCGTATTCGCAACCACCAAGGATGTTAAACGTTGTTGATCACCCGTTTTATCATTAATATTTTTATTACCACGACTACAGCTTTTAGAGTTACTCGTCGAAGTTTGATAACCGTGTTAAACTTAACATCATCATCAGTGTGTTTTAATTATCTCTCTTAGAGCCTGTAATGAGTATTTTTTATATTGGACAAAGAAACTATGGAGTTCCTACAATAATATAGGAAAATATGTTCGCCTTAGAGAATTGGGGAATTCGTGACTCTTGATGTGTATGATAGAGCAGAATAGGTAGTTTTTTTGGTGCATCGAGTTGACTGACCTTGTCGTTGTGAACGGTTTGTGTAGAACCGGATATGGAGATAAAAAGATGTAGCGATCAAGTGAAGCGTCGGGTACACTTTTAGTTTATTGTTGTTCGCGCCGGTGCAACGGTGCATCCAATGAAATTGCATGTACGCCATACAACATATTAATATTATCCTGAAAGATATTAAACACTAAACAACTTCCTACTAGCCGTATCTTACCTTATTGGGAACTTTAATTTATACGCTTAATAATTCAAGCGGCACCACCCACTGCAGCTATTCAATTTATTTTTCTCTTCACTTCTAATGCTTCTACGATATTTTTGCTAAAAAGTTGTAGGTATTGTTTATTGTGTCACGTGTTACACATAGAGAAGAAGAAAAGGACTGGGCGCAGCAAGTGCGTTATGGTAGCGAATTTCATAAATTTATTTCAAATCGCGTCATATTGGTGAAATTAAAAAAAATCACTAATAGGCACTAATCCAACCGATAGCAAGTAATTCACCGATTTTGATGAAACTTATTAATAGCTTGGATGAGTTCGTTAGCTAGTAAAATTCGACAAGGTTTTCCAGTAAAATTTTCTTCTTTCGAAAACATTTGTATCTCCGAAAATTACAAAGCTATTTTGATGAAATTTGGTGGATATGTTGCCTTGGGGAAGACCTTACTACGTACCAAAATTCAACTTTCTAGGTTTGTAGAAAATTGAGTTAATTCAGGGATCTGAAATGTGGTATAGTGTATACGTTTAGAATAGAAACCTGCGTACTAGATTTATTGCCATAGCTTTTTTATTTTCGGAAAAAAAATATCCGAAAGCAACATTTTCCCGGAAAAACTGGTCCGTTTTTCTTGGTTAACGAACTCGCCCAAGTCATTTATAAAAGGAAGTTAATACATTTTTTCAAAATAAAAAAAAATACAAATTATTGCGAAAACATCAGGGTTGTTGAAATTTGATGTTGATCAATTTTCATAAAGAAAATAATACTTTTGATAATCCATGGTTGTGAAATTACGAAACCACTGAATAAATTTTTATTATTTTACTGCCGCATCGTCACAACGTGTGAAAGTATCGCATCGTCGGCAAAAATTTCAAAAAAAATTCGTTTAAACGTCCTAAAAAGTTATTGATCAATTTTCATAAAGAAAATAATACTTTTGATAATCCATGGTCGTGAAATTACGAAACCACTGAATAAATTTTTATTATTTTACTGCCACATCGTCACAAGGTGTGAAAGTATCGCATCGTCGGCAAAAATTTCAAAAAAAAATTCGTTTAAACGTCCTAAAAAGTTATTGATCAATTTTCATAAAGAAAATAATACTTTTGATAATCCATGGTCGTGAAATTACGAAACCACTGAATAAATTTTTATTATTTTACTGCCACATCGTCACAAGGTGTGAAAGTATCGCATCGTCGGCAAAAATTTCAAAAAAAAATTCGTTTAAACGTCCTAAAAAGTTATTGATCAATTTTCATAAAGAAAATAATACTTTTGATAATCCATGGTCGTGAAATTACGAAACCACTGAATAAATTTTTATTATTTTACTGCCACATCGTCACAAGGTGTGAAAGTATCGCATCGTCGGCAAAAATTTCAAAAAAAAATTCGTTTAAACGTCCTAAAAAGTTATTGATCAATTTTCATAAAGAAAATAATACTTTTGGTAATCCATGGTCGTGAAATTACAAAACCACTGAATAAATTTTTATTATTTTACTGCCACATTTTTTTTTGCCTGTCGGTCTGTCTGTAGCCACGATAACTTGAGAACCATTTGAGATATCGTCTTCAAATTTGGTATACAGTTGACACTCGACAAACGAACGGTTCGGATTGTTTTTGGGTAAAATCGCTTTGGTGGGACAGTCGTACATTAGTACGCATTAGCGCTTTGTGAGTAAAAAAAATACGGCTCGAAATGACTAACAAGCTCCTAGATCCGTGCCTCAGCCGTCATTTTCCCTTCATTTCGTTAAAATATGAGAAAAAAAAAATCAAAGTCTTATTTCATTTTACAGTTATCTGATCACACTGTGTAATTCCGATGAAAACTTTTAAAACAATTCAATTTGAATAGCACATCTGGTTGTTTTTTATTGCCCTAACTTAGTGAAACCTTTCCATACTTAATACAGCCGTAGACCTTTTCCGTGGCTTCACAAGTGCTTGTTCTTGTTTGCAACCGATTTCAATTTTAACTGGACGCAGCAAGTTATTTTTTTCGCCAAGAACATATATATATATATATATATATATATATATATATATATATATATATATATATATATATATATATATATATATATATATATATATATATATAACAGAGAACTCAAAAAATTATGCACGATTTAGATCAAATTTGGTGGGTACCTTCTTTTTGCAAATGCCTTGGATAAGTTGGTTGGCCAGGAAAATGGACCCGGAAAATTTTGTGTTTTCTTTCGGAAAATTTTCATATTTCCGGAAATAACAAAGTAAGGGTAGTCAAATTTGGTACGCTGGTTTATGTCACAAAAAGGAAACTATGTGCCAAAATTTATATGTATACGGTGAAAGGAAAAAGTTATAAGCATTTAAAGAAAGCAATTTTGGGTGCCACTGATGACCAGATAAACGCACAAAAGTAAAATATTTTGTGTTGATAACAAAATCCTATTATGTTACAGACAGGCTAAGTTTTTTTGGCGCAAAAGGTCAAGAAATGTCAGAAAATAGACTTTAAAAATTTGATAACTTTTTCTCTTGAAACGTTAAGTCGCGATTTGAAACGTCAAAATTGGCAACTTTTAGGCAAAGATTCTGAAGCTAATACGGGTTTTGTAGAGAAAATGTTGCAAGAAATGTGTTCTAACAAGCCTTTCAGTTTCAGCTTCAACCGTCACTGTCCTTCATTTTACTAAAATATTTCCAGAAAATCCGTTTCAGATAGACCATTTCTCTGATGCTTTAGCAGTAGTTTTTCTTATAAGAGTTTATGGTTTAATTCTCTATCACTGTTAGCAAATTTTCGTACAAAAAATTAGTTATTGAGGAGACCGCGACTTTTGAATTTTTAAAAGATTCTTTCAATTGAGCGCGAACTAGGGCCCCTAGGACCCATACCGGGGGTTAATTTAAGTTTTTATCAGTTTACATATATACAGGGTGACGCATTTCTATGGTAAAGCTCAATATTACTGTTATTCTAGAAAATACGAGAAATAATTGTATACGTTAATTATAGGGTGTCTTGGGCTACATCTTAAAAAAATATTTCTACAATCACAGGTGGCCCAAATAGTGATACAAACTTTCCTTCTTTTTTTTTTAAATCGAACACTTCTTATATTATTGCATTTTTGCATTTTCCATCGAAGTATAATGCATGTTTGTAAGAAAACAAATTCGGGACGCAGCAAGTGCGTTATAGTAGCGAATTTTCATTAAATGCTTCAAATTTGAATAGCTGCAATTTGAGCGGCATCTTATAAAAATTATTTTGACGATCACAGGTGACCCCATAAGTCGTTGGCGATACAATTTTTCTTTTTTAAATCGAACACCCCTTATTGCATTTTTGCATTTTCCATCGAATTGTAATGCATGTTTGTTTTCGAGTTATTTCAATTGTTTTGCAACTTTTCACTTTTTTGGCACATGTCAGAAATTGTGATACGGCATTTTTACCAACAAAAAATCGAGATGCCATGCACCGGGCGCTCTCAAATAGCGACTGAATTTTAAAAATCAAACCGTCGTAACTCAATTGTTTCAAATAGAACAGTCTGTATTTTGTGTGTTCAGAAGTGAAGGGCATAATAATAAATGTTTAATAAGTTATTTAAAAAATGTTTTTGGATTTTCGTGAAAAAATTTTTGTAAATTTTTATGGCAAAAACTGTTTTGGGAGTTTTGTCGAAAAGCTTATTTGATGAAATAAGGTACATTGTTTCTACTACATAGGTTATACTGGTAACCAAATTTGATGCCTGCTTTCATTAAAAAAAAATACATATTTGCTATTAAAAACATTTTTATGAAAATTCACTACCATAACGCACTGGCTGCGTCACGACTTTTTTTTACTTTTAGCAACTTATTAATCTGTGCCAAAGTAACAGTGTCACTGTTAGATTTATAAATTTGTTACGATTATTTATTGTATGCCTTGTGATTATGAGGTATTCAACCTTAACGCTGTCTTGTGCTGCAAATTGAATCATAACTTCCACATAGCTGTGACAAGTTATTCTCTTCAGAAAGACATTCTCTTGGAATAAATTTAAGACCCATGACTTGACCACAAAGAAAATATTTGTATTTGTCTACCCATAAACTTTTGAAACGGGGTATTACTCGAGTTTTAACACACACAAAAATCAATTTTCAACAAATCACTCCCCATTCAACCCCTACCCCCTGGAAGGATTTTAACCAAAAAACAATCTGAACCGTTCGTTTGTAGGGTGCTCACTGTATACCAAATTTGAAGATGATATCTCAAAGCGTTCTAAAGTTATCGTGGCCACAAAGAGACAGACACCCAGACCGACAGACACAAAAAATTCGTTCCCAAATGATGTTTTCTATATGTTTTGACCCTTTTTACGACGTTTAAGCGAAAAAAAATATTGAAATTTTGGTCGCCGATGCGATACTTCCACGCGTTGTGACAATGTGGAAGTAACATAATTGTATCACCATAAACATTTTGTACAATTGCCAGTAGATATCTAGACAGAAGACATACGTCCATGGCTTGAGAAACAGTTAACCGCACAATTAACCAATGCTGCTGCCGTTACCTTATTAACAATTCGAAAGTTTGAAACAGTGTTTAGTTTCACCTTGATAGCATTCAAGGATATATTGATTTTGAGTTGGTCCGTTCATCCCCCTTGGGATTTTTAGAAGTACAATGCGACAATGTTTAGTATATGCAAAGAGGTTGTAAGGGACAACCTCTTTGAATATATGTAAGAAAATCAAATAAATACATAAAATATAAATGTTTTTTTATGTAATTAATCTATGCGTTTATCAATTAATTTAGCTAGTTTGTAGTAATAGCTGCATAATAATTGTAAATCTGAAAATTCCTAGGTCTTCCCCAGAAATAAACTTTTCTCTGTGGATTCTTGAACAAATTAAGGTCTTGTTAGTAGTCATTGAATTGTTATGTTCGTATAAAAAAAAGACACAGTATTTACAAATTCATTACAAGCAGCTGGAGATCTACGAAACAATATGACATCGACAAGTAACTTGCGAGTAACCATTTCAACAAAAATTAATCGCCAAATTTTTTAGGTTTAACTCGAAAGGTCAACGTTTTTTTTCCATCTATATGGGATTTGTTTATTAATTCAAGTTCTAATATTAATAATTTTCCATTAAGAGATTCCCATAAATATTTAAAGATTATTGATCAGGGATGATCTGAATTGTACGGGTTGCATATAACAGTCCGGATCTATGAAATCTGTTGCGAAAACTATATTACATTAGGGTGAGGACGCACGCGTATGTATGTGTGTTGTAATTTTAAAAAATCTCTTCGTTCAATAAAGTTAAAAACCATATATAACTAGTAGTAATAAGAGTTTTGACGCAGAAAGCGCTTTATGGTAGCACATTTGCATAAACTTATATATATATATATATATATATATATATATATATATATATATATATATATATATATATATATATATAGGGTGGCGCATTGAAAACGAAACAGACCGATTTGCGTCCAGAGTAATTTTTTTGTTAAGAAACGCTGTAACACGTCAATTTTAATATTGAGGGGGACATGTTTTGACATAAAACTCAACTTTGTCACATCAACCCCTTAAGGGTGGTGATAACAACCATTATGTTTTAAATAGGGAATATGGGTCGAGTGTTACATCATTTGAAAGCTCTTTCTTTTCTGTCAGCACACTAATTTTTTTGGAAGTTTTATCAACTCGCCTAAAAATTATTCACAGTTGAAGATGCAAAAACGCATTTCACTCATTCCGATAAGAAATGTGCTGATAGTCAATGTTTTGTTGGTTTGTAAACAAAAAATTGACTATCAGAACATTTCTTATCGGAACGAGAGAAATGCGGCTTCTTATTTCAGTATATCGGTCGGTTTGATACTTGATAGTACTACCGAAAATTAATTTCACAATGGTGTATTCTGTAGAAGAAAGAGTTGAAATAATTACTCTTTTTTCAAAAACGATGACTGTGCCAACCGTATCGCAAATTTGTTTAATGAACGACATCCGAACAGGCATGTTAACAGAAAATACATTTTGGAATTAGTTGCAAAGTTTCGACAAAGTGGTTCAATAGCTAACAAAAAACGGAACCCTGAACGTGAATTTCCGGTTAGAAATGAGACTACTGAGATTTAAGTTTTAGGACAAATTGCTGCAGACCCAACTTTGAGCACGAGAAAATTGGCCACTGTTTCAAACATCAAAAGATTTTGATTGGCGGCTGGAGTTTTGTGAAGTTATGACTGCACGAATAGCTGATAACGGGAAGTTTCTGTTCAATATCTGTTTTCAGACGAGTGTACGTTTTTATTAAACTCTACAGTCAATAGTCATAATTGTGCCTGGACTGGCATTTTTGGAGACCGTTTAATCGGACGCTAATACAATTCAAAGACTTGTGCTGCACAGTAACGTAATTTAATATATCATATATCCAAAATTGCTTGACAGTAAGAATCCAAATTTCACAAACTTCAAATTTTGATATACCAAATAAAATTTCTTTTTGCTTTCAATTTTTTCCATCTGATGTTTTAACCGTTGCTTTCATTTACAACAAAACTTCATATCTTTATTATATTTCCATTTACAATTCATCCTAAAATATCCATATTTTTGCCAAAATAATCAATTTTATTTAATACCAAAAATGTCACTAGAGTTTGACGTTGCTATATACTCCACAAATTTTGAGTTTTCCTATAGCGTGCCTCTTTTTGAAATTAACTCTCCATCCCCGAGTTGCAGTGAAGTTATGATTTTTGTAATATGCTTATAACAAAGCATATTTGCCTTTTCAGCTAAAACCTCACCCTATAGTGGTGCTTTTCTCTCGCTGGCGAATGAACCAATGGTATATCTTCTTCCATTTCAGGATTTCTGGGTGTTTGTCGTTTTTTTTTTTTTTTTTTTTTGGTTTCGCTGTGCATTTTGAAGTAAATCTGGAAAAAAAAGTGTTAGTGCGCAACATAATTAATAGAGATGGTACCTACCGCTTCTATTTTTCCGGCCTTTTTTTTTATGTCTGAAATTGTTGGAGTGTCTACGCTATATTTTTGTGCTCACAAATGTGCCCGCTGTTCCTTTCTGCCCTTCTGTGTTCTTTGCTGACTGCTGTGGGAATGCACATCAGATTGGCGACTTTAACATGTGCAGCATATGCACATATAAGTATCCGAATTACCAAATCACTTACAAATCCGGACTACAACATGCATTATGGACACTAACTAACGATCCGGATTACCAACGAATCCGAAGTACCATAGGTCCGGATTATCGCGACGCTACTGTAATTTGGTTATCCTATCTTAAAGTAAAAATGTTGCGGTTATTAATGAAAAAAGTATATGCTGCAACAGATTCCCCTGTGCATCTTTCGCAAGGTAATATTGTTTTCTCGACACTTTTGATTACATCTTCTCAGATATTCTGTTCGGTGGTTCCATGATCGTTAGAGTACACTCTTCCCTTCAAAAAGCCACACAGAAAGTAATCCAGTGGTGTGCGGTCGCAAGACATAGGAGGCCAATTAACCTCAGCTCTTCAAGAAATTATTCGGTCGCTAACTCTTCCTTAAAATATTGATTGTTTCATCTGCTGTATGGCACCATCCTGTTAAAACACCTATTCTGGACATCCATACCTTCCAGTTCATTCCACAAATGTGTTATAATTGTCCTGTATCGAACTCCATTCACATTAACCACAGCACCAGCTTTATTTTGGAAGGAATCCCGAAAACCACACCTTGCAGTCACCTTTTCTGGATACTGTCGACTCCACTATCTCTCTTGGATTATCCGCACCCCGTGGGGTGAGTAACGCCTAGAATCGGACTAGGAGGTCGCGGGTTCGAGTCCTGTACTCAGACAATCTGTCTTTTTCATTCGAATGTGGAAAGGCCGGCTTGTGATGAGTTATGGGTGGTGTCCTTTGTCTATATATGTATTTAAGCTCCCCCGACACAAGTCGACGACTTCTGGGTGCGGAGTTTGCTGTGAACCTTTACCAACTGACAGTTTGTGGTTTACAGCAACACTGTCTCTTACCGTAGCAATATTTTCTTTTCACCACCTTTGTAAACATGTTGTAGGGTTCTATTGACCCAGAATGATAATTTGTTTTTTCATAAAACTCAATAACTTAACAGATGGTGCAACATTTCTTGCAGTTTCAGCAAAACATTCCTCACTTTGGTAATAAGATATTACAATAAATACGCGTTCTTCAGTGGAAAATCGGTCCATGGTAACCAAGCCACAACCAATCGCCAATTTATAACATATGTCTTTAATAATACAACATTCATTATTTGACATTAAATGTTGCAATCTTGTTGGACCGACCATCCAATATAACTGCTAAGTGATGAAAATTTATGTTTATAATTCTATACATTATATGCTATTATAAACTAGATCTCCATTATTCCTATCAAGGATATTTAACATGTTATTAATTAACCTACATAAACCATAAAATTGGCGAATGTTACAAAGAAGGGTATTTTTTTCTGGTTATGTGTTTTTAACTCCTATTTGTGTTTACAGATACTATGGTCAAGAAAAAGATCACAATGTCCTGGTGATGGACCTGCTGGGACCGTCCCTAGAGGATCTGTTCAACTTTTGTTCCCGCCGTTTCACCATAAAAACGGTGCTCATGTTAGCAGACCAGATGATAGGCCGTATAGAGTTCGTCCATTGCAAATCCTTCATACACCGTGACATAAAGCCAGACAATTTCCTTATGGGTATAGGTCGTCATTGTAATAAACTTTTCCTCATCGATTTCGGTCTTGCAAAGAAGTTCAGAGATTCGCGCACGAGGATGCACATAGCTTACAGGGAGGACAAAAATTTGACAGGCACTGCACGGTACGCATCCATCAATGCACATCTCGGCATCGAGCAGTCACGACGAGACGATATGGAGTCACTCGGTTATGTTCTTATGTACTTCAACAGGGGCTGCCTGCCCTGGCAGGGCCTCAAAGCTGCGACAAAGAAACAGAAATATGAAAAAATCAGTGAAAAGAAGATGTCCACACCAGTAGAAGTTTTATGTAAAGTAAGTTTTTATTACAGTATACTAAAGTTTATATAAACATAACAGCCTCAAAAAGGTGTAGACTTTAGAGCCTTGATTTTTTATTGATATTCCATATTTTGTGTATTGTTTATATTTTTATTGATATTTCCATTTTTATATTTAATATATTACCTATTTATATGTTGTGCAGCATAAACAGTTTTCAAATTTGTCATTCCGTGGGACAATATTTGATAGGGCTGTATTTGCTTGACTAACCAAGTCTATAACTAAATAGGCCTTAGCTGTCGCATCTTTGTGAATCCCTGATTGTGAAGAAATTTAAACTAAATGATCGAGTGGTTTTTTTTTTGTCCCATTTCTTCTAGTGAATTATTATTTTCAGACTTGTTCATATTGGGATTCTGCCATTCAAGCCATTGTACAATTCGTTAACTTTTGTCCATTTCACTTCACTTTTAGTTGCCAAAGGAAGTTCATTTACCTTTTTTTTTTTCCTTCTCACTCAGGTCTCCTTTGCCGCCCCGATAGCACTGCAACCTTTGGCTTATTGTGCATTCATCTACCTATACCCACATCCAAATTATTCTCTTCTAATTTTGCCTAATCCTCTTCTGCCTCTTATTTCTCTATTGCCATTATCGTGTCGAATTGTTTCGGCTGCTTCAGCATTCATTAGTTTCATTAATCATTTCCTTCAATGCCAGTGTCAAACAAATATGATAAATCAGTCTCCATCTCCTCTTCACAAACAGGCAAGCAACTAATTTTTCTACCTTTACGCCATCTCTTATCACCCATTGACGATTTTCTGACGAAATGGAAAACCCGAATCCACAAAGGTCTCTGACAACATTTTTGTACATATATGCGGACGTCCAGTTTTAGGAAGTTATGACACCTGGAGACTTTTGTATGTGATCACATACATTCAAATTTCGCTGCCCCCATACACTTTGAATTATGAGTAAATGTAATTTTATCAAATATCATTTTCCCAGCACAAGCTAATCAACAGAAAAATTGAACCTAAAATATTTTATGATGGAAATAAATTACAAAATCTTACTTGGCTCATAACGGCTCGTTGGCACCATGGTGACATAATGTACCATGAATAGTATTGCTATGACTGACGGTAGCTGGCGACTTGAGTTCCGTTTCTTAAAGCAACAGAAACATTCGTTTACGTGTACAAATTCATTCAGACCATGAAAAATGCATGTATATACCTTCACAAGCGTTTGGAATAAATGTACGCGATCAGTAGTCAGTAGCGAAAGGGTTAAAGCGGTATATGTTGTAATAAGATTTCTAGTTAATGAAAATATATAGCCTTAATTGCTTCATGAACATTTATATTCCTCAATTTATATTCTCTCACACTTTGCTAAACTTGATTTATATTTACAAAATCTAGGGCTTCCCTGCCGAGTTCTCGATGTACCTGAACTACTGCCGTGGCCTACGGTTTGAAGAGGCTCCTGACTACATGTATCTGAGACAGTTGTTCCGCATTCTCTTCCGTACCCTCAACCATCAATACGATTACACATTTGACTGGACCATGCTGAAACAAAAAGCGGCATCGAAAAATAGCAATGTTGGTGGCGCGTCAACACAACCTCAGACTTCACAAACGATTTCGCAGCAGCCAGGTAAGATTATTCTGTGATTTTGCATTTTACTTTGCCTGTAAAAGCATTTTAATTTTCATTTTAAAATTGAGTCGTTTTATTTGTGCTAAATTTCAGTTTACATACCATTTCCATTTCCCATAGAAGTGTGTGTGTATAACTCGCTGGTGTTCTGTGACTCGTTTTTATTAAATACCTCAATTCGCTACCTTACTACAAACTTAACACAGTTCGAAAAAGTGAGATTTTAAGAAAAGCAGACAAATGTAAATTATTTATCCAAGATATAGCTTGTGATCTCAAAACGGGAATGTATATACAGTACAATCTCATTAATCCGAACTAATAATTGCAGTAACTGGTTAAGCTAGATTTTTGAAAGGTTCAGATTATCCCAAAGAGACAGAAAATATTAATTTTCCTAATTTTTTCTAAAAACTTATCTTTATCATCGTTCATCCATAATCATCAAGGGTGACAGTGTTTCAGGTCAGTTCAGCATTGTATGTGGTCTGTCTCAATGTTGATTTCGGTGCCACTCTCAATCCAAATGATGTCCCCTGTGGGTCTGGGGATGAAATAAAAGAAGGCAACTTACTGCCTGTCGTAAGAGGCGACTAACTGGAGTCACACAGACGGGGTCTGCTCCAGACCAGGCCGATATCTGGAGAGTGGTATACAACCGGATTTCGAGGCCCAGACTGTGTGCTTCGAAAAGGAGAAACGACTTCACTTAGGTGATTCTGGGGAGCAGGACTCAGTGGGATGTCACCTTGAGTCATCTAGCACTGGTGGGTGTTAGGTCTAGACGAACCCGGAGAAGAGCTGAAATGTCTAGGAGGAGAGCTGAGATGTCTAAGGGCGGATTATACTTGGAAATTGGGGCCTCCTCTGTGGGCTTCGAAACAGGCAAACGATCACACTTGGATGCTGCTTAAGAGTGGGACTCCATGATAGGGAAAATAATTACTTATAAAAGAGGGGTGAATCGCTTGATTATCAGATCAGAAACATTGAAAACTTATTTCTCCTCAGTATACACTAACAAAAACTCAAAATCATAATGATTATATTGGAATTAAGCTATTTAGCCTTTGCAGATCAAAAACTCAATTCATAATTTATAAAAAGAAGCTGAGAGACAATTTCTGCTCTAAGGAAACTCTTTCCGAACCATGTCATCCAAAGAATGGGGACATTCTTTGTCCGGCTAGGTCTCCTGATTTGTCTGCATTGACCTTTATCTTTGTTTCGCTTGAGAGCAAGGTGTATGTCAAGCGACCCCAAACACTACCAGAACTAATACTAAAAATTAAAAAAGAAGTTGCACATATTACACCGGAAATCTTACAACGAGTAATGGAAGATTTTTGAACAAGGCTACAAGAGTGGGTAGATTGTAATGGTGCTCGCCTGTCGAGCGCTATTTACAAAAAAATAAAATGGCAGTCATTACATTCTCTTTAAAACTGCCAGAACAAAATCCGTATATAACCAGTCCTTAAAAATTTCTTTGCTAAGGCTTTTTCTCTCCTTGGTACATCACCGACAGCGTTTCGCTTCCATAGGCCCGAAGGTTTTTGTGATTTCACCAACACTAACAATCTCATTAATTCAAAGCAAGTTTTTAAACAGCTGAACAGCTATGCCATTACGTCTAAATAATTTTTCACGTGTAATGGACAGTTGTTAAATTCTGTACTTGTTATTAAATTTATCAAGCCATTGTGCTTTTCCACATAAACAAAATTTACAATTTCGGCAAAAATATGGGCTGTTGAGAAAGATTTGTAGTTGGAAAAGTATTATGGAGAGATCAGTATTAATTGTAAATGGAGGTATCGGGTGAAACATTAAAAGAACGAAATGGAAGAGCAAAGACATTTTTTGGAATGTCAAAATTTTAAGGTTGTTGAATTTGGAGTGTTGTCAAGCAGTTTTCGCTGCAACTATGTATATAAAATTATGTTAATATTCAGCACAAGTCTTAGACTTATTGAGTAAACATGTTGTATGATTTAAAGCATTAGACAGTGCATAAATAACTTCCTCCTTGCTCATTTTTTGTTTACCTGGAACTGAGTTGTCAGCTTGGTGGGCAAGTGTTCTTTGGGGAAGTAATTTCCAGAAAAGTTCGCTTTCGTCTACACTGTACCTAGATTTGATCAGGACACGAATGCATTCCTCTAATAGTTTTTATCATGTAATTTTTTTTCCTCTGGGCTCGTCCGCGGCCTTGCCGCCCCGATAGCACTGCAACCTTTGGTTGATTGTGCATACCCTTAGTCTTACTCCACCCATTCCAAAATCACTGTGTCTTGAACTAGTCTGCACAGCGATTGGTAGGGTGAAGTTTTATATTGCTCTGTCTCCGGTCTAGACTGACTGCATTACACTCGCACAAGATGTGCTGGGCTGATTCCTCCCCCTCGCTGCAGAGTCTGCATGCGAGGTCCCCTTCGAACTGCCCGATTTTATGCAGGTGTTTCTTGACGGCCATGTGTCCCGTCAAGATACCTGTTGTGTTTCTGAGCTGTCCTCTGCTAAGATTTAGCAGCTCCACAGCTCTCTTTGAACTGGGTTTGTCAATTACTGACTTCCCATGTCTGAGCCCTGGAGAGTCCGCCCAGTACACCTTGTGTTGGTTTCTGACCCAGGACTTAATGGCTCCCCTGGCAGTGCTCTGTCACGCCCAGAGCCGGTTCTGGTACCATAAATGGTTCTGCTGGCCCTCTCTTCGCGAGACTGTCAGCTTCTTCATTGCCTTTGACCCCCGAGTGACCCGACACCAAGATGAGGGTCACCTCATTCTGCCCAGCCAGGTGGCTCGTCTCGTCTCGGTACTCACTCACCAGCCAGGAATTTACCCTTGGGCTACTTAGTGGCTTAAGGGCTGTCTGTGGCTATGTGGATCCGCTTGTTGGTGTAGCTCCTCCTCTTCTCATGTAATGGACAGGTGTTAAATTCTGTACTTGTTATTAAATTTATCAAGCCATTGTGCTTTTTCACATACTAATAGACATGTATATAGCTGATAATCTTTTTTCCTCTCTAGATTTTTTCCGTAGAAACCAGGTGTACACAGCTTTATCTACTCCAGGATATGCACTCACTTTCAATGTTTTTCATTTATTGATTAGAAAACTGGATATTTTGGCATATGATATAATTTTCATGTCACAAATCGTTGATTTTCGCACTTGTATATTTTTGATAAGGCGGTCACTGTAAACTTTTAATTAGCTCAATATTTTCTTTTATTGATAACTAACATGTTTCCTTTTAAACATAATATTTGGTCTACCTTGTGGTGCATACTGAACTGAGTAATACTCTAATGAATTTGTGCAGCAGGAATCGCTCCCCTGTTTGGATTAACGTATCATTGTATGGATTACTGGAGTTTCTAATGAGGAAATTTTTTGATTAAAGAGGTCGTACTGTATGTCTTATTGCTGTTGACTTGCAGTTTACAGATATCAAAATGTTAGTTAACCCTGCTAGTAAATTTGGAAGCATGTGGCTTTGCATTAATTTCTCAAATAATTAATTGCATATCAAATACTCCAATCTGATCCATGATGTTGAAAATTTGGCGGTTGAGCTATTTAAATAGTAGTGCTAATAAAATCTCTGATTGAAGATTTAATTGTTATTAACTGTATGAATTATTTATTAGCTAAATTATACTATTTCCTGTTTTGTTGAGTATGGTATAAGGTTTGTAGCTTGAATATATGATTAAGGAGGTAAGCCGACGATTATTTGAGGCATGATTGCCGAATGTCACCCTTGCGTTAGACAAGGGCAGGCAATGCACTTGCTTAGCCGAGTTGGAAGTGTATTCAGTCATACAGAATCTAATAAATGCATAAGCAACATTAGGTATTTTAATCTGTGATGCAGGCATTTCTCACCTCACAATTATTTAAAAGCACTTAGCAAGTGGGTGGAGGCTGACCAGTCGAGTTTTGTCGTTGTGACAAGATTTATCGTGAGTCTCCCATGTAATGCTCTAGAGCCTCATGTTCAGCCATATCTTCGTTATAACTTATTTATCAGGTTCTACAGCCTTGATAATTTCCAGGTCCCTCAGTGAATTTTTCATAATATTCGAAATGAAAGACACAGATACACAATGCTTTGTGATATTTATGTAGATTACAATACAAATGCCCAATATTTTCACTTCAACTTTTAAGGCTATGTTACATGGTCATAAAGATTTAAATAGCATAAACACATTCACAGTACAGCTCTATGCCGCCAATAACTAGAACGCATTTTGCATTTTATGCATTCAAGCAATAACATTCGAAGAGAGATGAACAATGAGACATATTTGAGATAGATGAGGATGATGCTATATCATACACAATGTGTTGCGATATTAAAGTTTTCTCTTGTAGATTAGAATACAAATAGCCATATACAAATATTTTCACTCCAACTTTTAACTCTTTCGTTACATGATCATAATGGTTAAAATAGAATAAACACATTCACAGCACAGCTCTATGCCGCCAATAACTAGAATCCATTTTGCATTTTATGCATTCAAGGAATAACATTCCAAGTGAGATGAACGAATGAGACATATTTGAGATAAGATGAAGAAGATGCTATACTTATATTGGCGCATAATGTATCATGTGCTGCTTTCATTGGCGGTTTTGATTAATACAAGGTGATTCATAAGTGGTGACCAAAAATGAAACCTCATATTCTTTGAACAATTTTAGTGAGGGTATGTCCTATAAAAATTTTTCCTATAATGCTTCATTAAAAAGATACAAGGTGTTGAAGTTGAATTTCAAAAAATAAAATTTCCCAATTTTTTAAAAAGTAGTACATATATTTTGCTGAAACTTTGCATGTGTAGGCTCTTATGGAAGGCGCGTATTCTACCATAACAATTGAATCGGCTAATCCAGCAGTGGCGCACGTACCCACATGTCATTGGTTATCCATCAAGAATAAAACGAGTACGCCAATGACATTTTTTTATTTTTTATTTTTTGAATCTTACTTTCATTCGTGAACAAAATGACTCTCTTGATAATTTTCTGTACGACGCTTATTTTACGAGTAAGCAATGAATCAGGTAAGTGTTTTAGAGCACAGTTCATGATTTTTAACCAGTCGTTGTTTGGTAGAAAATCGCAATGATACACTTTTATGCATCCATTGGCCTGAATACACACACACAGCCTCTTTTTGATATGGAAAATTTAATGTCTTGATAATTTTTTGTACGACGATTATCTTTGTTGTATTTTAGTAAGTAGTAGTCTGGTTTGCCAAAGTTCTCATTGTCACTTGACGTTTAGGTTAACAAGTTATTATTTTGAATAGGTGTAAGTGGTAAACTTTATAAAATTTCAAAATTTTCTACTCGTTTACTTCTTATAATGGAGTACATCTCAGAAGAGTATGCAGATATAATTTTTATCTACGGATATGCTGATGGAAATGCTCTAGCTGCTTGTCGGGAATATCAGCGTAGGTTTCCCATTCGCCGTCAACCTACACCAAGTGTTTTTTCTCGATCGTTTTTAAGACTTCGGCAGTGCGGTATTGGACAACGTCCTCACGCTAGAGCTAATGGTAGAAGACAACATCAACTTGAAGACGAAGAGAGCGTGGTGGATGCAGTGATGGATCAACCTTCTACAAGTACTCGAAGGATTGCCACACAGTTACAATATTCTCAAAGCTTTGTTTGGTGAACTTTACATCGAGAAGCCTTACATCCATATCATCAACAGAATGTTCATTGCCTTCTACCTGGAGATAATGTGCAACGACGAGTCTTTTGTGAATGGATGTTGGAAATGAACAATCAAAATATCTTATTCCCTAATCTAATCTTCTGGTCTGACGAATCAACATTTACAAGAAATTGTATTTAAAATTCTTATAATGAGCATGTCTGGTCATTGGAAAATCCACATGCAACAAGGACTCGCAAATTTCAACATATATTTTCGATTAATTTATGGTGTGGTATTTTTAACGGCTCACTGTTCATGGAAGTCCTGCCACAACGTTGAAATGGATCTTCATACTTAGCACTCCTAGAAAACCGTGTAGAAAACATTCTAGATGACATTCCACTAGCAACAAGAGGTATAATGTGGTATCAGCATGACAGTGCACCAGCGCATCATAATCGAAACGTTACATGGATACATGAACATTATAATGAAAAATGAATTGGCAGAACTGGACCAATACATTGGCCTGCAAGATCACCGGACTTAAACCCACTTGACTTCTATGTTTGGGGTGATTTTAAGCGACTGGTCTACAGTGGACAAATAAATACACCAGAGCAGCTACAACAACTGATAAATAATGCTTTTCGTCATATTCAAGCAACAATGAATCCTCAAATTTTCCACATCAAAAAGATGTTCTGCGTGTATTCAGGCCAATGGAGGCATTTTTGAACATTTATTGTAATAAATAAATTACTATAAGCCTGATAAAGGTGTATCATTGCGATTTTCTACCAAACAACGACTGGTTAAAAATCACGAACTGTGCTCTAAAACACTTACCTGATTCATTGCTTACTCGTAAAATTAGCGTCGTACAGAAAATGATTCAAGAGAGTCATTTTGTTCCCGAATGAAAGTAAGATTCAAAAAAATAATAATAAAAAAAAACATCATTGGCGTACCCGTTTTTTTCTTGAAGGATAACCAATGACATGTGGGTACGCGCGCCACTGCAGGATTAGCCGATTCAATTGTTATGGTAGATACGCGCCTTCCATAACAGCCTGCACATGCGACGTTTCAGCAAAATATATGTGCTACTTTTTAAAAAATTGGGAAATTTTATTTTTTTAAATTCAACTTCAACACCCTGTATCTTTTTAATGAAGCATTATAGGAAAAATTTTTATTGGACATACCCTCTCTAAAATTGTTCAAAGAACATGGGGTTTCATTTTTGGTCACCACTTATGAATCACCCTGTATACCAAACAGCAGCGGCATTGCTGTCATATATTTCGCTAGGTAGGAGAAAAATATTTCACATGTCACTATCTTTGTCTCTCGCACACACTATACTCATGCAATGTATGATACAACTAAATTGTCAGCCTGCCTCTTTAATTGTGTATCTGTAGTTTGTAGTTCTTATTTTGCAACTTTCGTTGGGTCATAGACTATTTTTCTTTTAGTCCCCTCTTTTTTTAAGAAGTATTCAATGGCTCTCTTAAAAAAAAACAGCTTAAAATAAAACTGTAAATCCATATAATTGAAATATTTTTTTATCTGCAATTAAAATTCCCATACAATTTGTTTGTGCATGTATGTAAATAAATTCACTAGTCCAAATGCCATAGTTGTGAAGTTTAGATTATGACATATTACACCTTTTTTTTTTTACACAAGTGTACATCAATTGCATTGTGCAAAATTGCAATTGCATTGTGTAAAATTGACATTTTTTTATAGTAGAGGCAGCCTAAAACAAAACAGTTTAAATTTCCAAATCCACTTAATGTTTATGTTATTGTTTACTTGAATTAGTATGAAAATTGAATTCAGTGTTTGTAATTGAAAATTAGAATATTAGTACAAACATCCGATTGTCCAGTAGAAAGAACATTGTTTTCATCGATCATAAATGATGTCATAAGTACAGCTCATTCACCACCAATTTAGTAAATATTTGTAATTGTTGATTAGTTTATAATGTTAACAGGGAATTTTAGAGGATTCACATTTAGTTATCTAATTTTTTAAAAGTAGTTCAAGCTTAGTTTCTTATTAGTGGACATTTGGCAAATTGCAGGACCCTAAATCAATCAATAAATATGTTACATGTTTCTTGCTTGTATCTATTTCCTTCAATATTTGATATTTATAGCCTTGAATATTTAGAATACTTTTGGTTTGGTAGCATTTTGATTTAAGGTTAATTAAATCATATGAACTAGTACTTGGTAGCTTCAACTTCTTGCATTTCCCCCATTTCTTTTCCTTTCTGGCCAATCACCGACGCCAGGGAACAGTTACACCTCACTATCCTGGAAATTTTGCCAAAACCCTGCCTTTCTGTAAGGAGGGTGGGGATCTTTAACGTGTCCAACATCGCATGGACACGGGACCGGCGACTTTACGCCCCTTCCGAAGGGCGGAATGCGCAAACATTCAACTTACTCAAATACAATGCCCGAACCTTTTTTTTCCCTCAGGGCTCGTCCGCGGCCTTGCCGCCCTGATAGCACTGCAACCTTTGGTTGATTGTGCATACCCTTAGTCTTACTCCACCCATTCCAAAATCACTGTGCCTTGATCTGCACAGCGATTGGTAGGGTGAAGTTTTATATTGCTCTGTCTCCGATCTAGACTGACAGTAGATCAGTTGTCTTTTGCGGTCCAGAACTTTACACTCGCACAAGATGTGCTGGGCTGATTCCTCCCCCTCGCCGCAGAGTCTGCATGCGAGGTCCCCTTCGAACCGCCCCATTTTATGCGGGTGTTTCTTGACAGCCATGTGTCCCGTCAAAAGACCTGTTGTGTTTCTGAGCTGTCCTCTGCTCAGATTTAGCAGCTCCACAGCTCTCTTTGAGCTGGGTCTGTCAATTATTGACTTCCCATGTCTGAGCCCTGGACAGTCCGCCCAGTACACCTTGTGTTGGTTTCTGACCCAGGACTTAATGGCTCCCCTGGCAGTGCTCTTTGTCACGCCCAGAGCCGGTTCTGGTCCCATAAATGGTTCTGCTGACCCTCTCTTCGCGAGACTGTCAGCTTCTTCGTTGCCTTTGACCCCCGAGTGACCCGGCACCCAGATGAGGGTCACCCCATTCTGCCCAGCCAGGTCGCTCGTCTCGGCACTCACTCACCAGGCAGGAATTTACCTGTGGGCTACTTAGTGCCTTAAGTCCTGCCTGTCTGTCTGTGGCTATGAGGATCCGCTTGTTGGTGTAGCCCCTCCTGTTGTTCTTCCACACACAGTGCAGGATGGCGTACATTTCGGCCTGAATGCCTGAACATTAGTTGATGTTAATTTATTACAGCATGTACTGAAAAAGTGGAAGGGAAACCCTGGGAAACGAACCCAGTACCCTTAGGTTCAGAGGCACAAGTTCTTACCCCTGGACCACCGAGGCTTCTAATTTCTCCTCTTTTCTAGATATTTCACCTTTAAACATCGTCAGGCAATTAAGATTGCTACTTAACTAATTTAAAAAATATTTGCATTAATACTCTGTCTGATCCTCTTCTCAGTGGCAGCTCGTCAGATGATGCAGGTGATATATTTTTCGGTTAAATTAAACTTTTTTATTCAAAGTCCACCATAATTTTAATTTTCTTCATTCTCCCAAATTCATTTGGTACAACCACTTAAAAATGTTTTGTTACATCGCGCCGCAGGTGATAATGTATTTTTATAGTAATTTATGCTACAATATAATTTGCAAGCCCCGTCCCTGACCACGGAATTGAATATATACATGCCGCAACACGCAGCGCTTACCTATTGTGGAACTCTAGAGCGTCAAGCAGCTGCTGACTGACTCTGAGCCAGATTTGTTTGTATACAAATGCTGCCTCTGTTTCGGGACGCTTACATGAGACGGTTGCCATGGCAACGGCACGTGCATTGGTTTGTGGGGCCTCAAAAGTGATGCAGCCTTCTGAGCCTGCTTCAAATCTTAGTTTCTGTCGTTTGTTTAGATTTAATCGGATCGTCAGAGGCGTATTTTTATTTTTACTATGGTGCCCTTAAATAATCTGGTATGTGTCACAATTACAGACTGAAAAGCTGGATTTTTCATGTTTCTTTTTGGTAAGTGGAATTAATTTATTATCACCTCTTAAAGGAATGATTTCAAAATAATAAAATATTAGATATAAAATTTTAAGTTGTAAAAAAAAATAGAAAGGCCTTGAATTTGGAACAAAAATGCTTGTAGCTCTTCCCTCTATAAACAGATTTTCATAGGTAATACGCGCCGTATTATATTACCGTATGCATGCGTGTACAGTATGTGTACAGGGTGGCTCAAATTCGAGCCTCATCATTGGTATCTCTGAAACTGTAAGAGATACAAGGTCGGTTAAATTATGGCAAAGTTGCGTAATTTAATGCTTAGCAAAATGCAGTTTAGAAAATTAGAAATTTCCGAATACTTCCGGTGATAATCGGAAAAAAACGAAAACTCATAAAATCTGTTTTATTTTTTTCTGGTGTTATTTGAAAAGATATAACAAAATGAATCACACTTCATCAAGGTCACTTTTCCACTCCTACAAGATGGCATTTTCAAATTTGAAATCCGATGTTTCGTCTTTCAGAAACCATCATAAACTCCATTTTTTCAAATACGGCCCTGGGTTTTGTATTTCATATTTTGTTACCTTTGGACTACCTCAAAACAGTGCCTCGATAACAAAAAATGACATTTTCAGTATTTCTGGAAAATATTTAATATTTACTTAAGTTTTAAAATGGACTAATTAAAAAACCTAAAGTAAATGCTCGAATAAGCCTTGGACTTCTATGCATTTTTGCATACGTCTTTACAGATTGTTCGTAACAGCCCGGTGGATTATTCTTCCTCTTGCTCGTAGAGTTCTGAATTCTAACACTAACTTTTGGCGCAAAATGTTTATATCATTCGGAAAAGTATCATTGAATAAGCTATTTTTCAAGAATCCCCATAAAAAATAATCCAGCGGGGACAAATCAGGACTTCTGGCAGTGCACCACTCCTTGGTTTCCAATTCATTGATTGGGAAATGTTTCATTGAGAAACTCGGTTACTGCCCTTCCATTATGGGGTGGTGCACCATCCTGTTGCCGCCACAGCATATTCAACGGTTCATCTTCAAACGCATCGAATATATAATTATGGTTTAAATTAAGATACCGTTTAGTATTTAAGTTTCCTTCATAAATAATTGGCCCTAAGATTTTGGTTGATGCATTCCAACCCAAACATTGAATGCTTTTCGTCCCTGTCTTCGAACTTGCCGATTTTGGTACGGATTTTCTACTGCATAATAATGCTCATTGTTTCTGTTAAAAAGGCCGCTTGTGAAAAAATTACATTCATCTGTCCAGATGATTTTATTTAAGAAATCATCATCTTGTTGCATTTTTCCATCAAGCCAATTGCAGAATTCAAGCCTTCTGTCCCTGTCTCCTGGTCTTAGTTCTTGGCAAACATGAAGTTTATAGGGATGATACTTATGTTTTTTGAAAACCGTCTGAATTCGGCTTCTAGTCATATTCAGTTCTGAAGCAAATTGCAATGTTGAACCATGAGGATTTTCCGTAACCTTTAACAAAACGTTTTGGTGAAATATCTTTGACATGTTATCGCAAAATATTACAGTAATAAAAGATTGCATAGCATCATTTCATAACGATACTTACAGCATTTAAAACAGCTTCTTCATCTTCAGCTTCCATTCGTTAGCTGTACGAATTTCTAGGTTTACCAAAACTACCAAAGAGACCTAAATTTTTGTTCAAATTGTTAAAATATGAATAATGGGGTTGTGGACGCTCGGGGTATTGCTCTGAATACCGTTCGCATGAAATGTGCGAGTTTCTGTTATTATTATAATAAATCCGAAGCATATCACGTTTCTCGAAATTGGAAAACACCATTTTTGCTCTTAATGTTTATTTTGAAAGTTAAATTGTCAAAAGTTCTATTGTCATATTATGACAAGCAAGCTTGATATTTCGGAATATCAAAGCCACCTAGATGAACGAACAGACATGTCATTGCACTGCATTGGATTGAACTTAAAATATTTGACTCATAATCATAAATTCGGGTTCATCTTTACCTACCTATTCAAATTATATTATTGAAGACATATTTTGTTTTAAAAGCAGTCGTATTAAATAATTTCAAGAAAGACGGAAAATGTCATTTTTTGTTATCAAAACGTTTGAAATTCAAAAGTTGTGATGAGGCATTCTTTTGAGGTAGTCCAAAGGTAACAAAATATGCAAGATGAAACATCGGATTTCAAATTTGAAAATGCCATCTTATAGAAAAGGAAAAGTGACCTTGATGAAGTGTGATTCATTTTGTTATATCTTTTCAAATAACGCCAGAAAAAAATAAAACAGATTTTATGAGTTTTTGATTTTTTCCGATTATCACCGGAAGTATTCGGAATTTCCTAATTTTCTAAACTGCATTTTGCTGAGCATCAAATTACGCAACTTTGCCATAATTTAACCGACCTTGTATCTCTTACAGTTTCAGAGATACCAATGATGAGGCTCGAATTTGAGCCACCCTGTACAGTATCCTCTCATCGAATATTCCTGGTCATTATTCTGAAAATTATTCCTTGTGAAAGTCTATATTTTTGTACAAATGGATTTTTCATTTAAATACTGAAGTGTCAGGAGAATGTGTGACCTTGAAAATTAAAAAAAAATCGTCTGCGGCGCAGGGTCTTCGTCTCCCTGGACCCTCCTTTGGGGCCAAGCCGATTCTGCTTCACCCACTCCCAAAGTCACGAGCCACCACTGCTTCTTCTACCTCATGTGTGTGGAGATAATGATTATTCTCCTATTTTTGATATTCTCTGCAGTTATTTTCCCTTGACTTCAGTTGAAACCGTGGAAAATTTCCCAGGACGAATTTTTTTGATGTCTTTATTTTTTTCCTATTTGGTTTTCATGTTACTTTCATCTGCCATCTCCTATTTTGCTGAGAATTCATCTCGTCTGTTATACCGCTGCCTTCTAGTCTTGTCCCTTCAGTTTTAAAATTGTCATTTCATATGCTCTTGCTTTTTTCTTTGTGTGCCTGTTAAAATCAGAAACTTGCTTCTTCACTTTAACGTAGGTGCAAAGAGTGCTCCATATATTCCCACTAGTTTCTTCGATATTTATTGATCTTATGGCCAAAACTTTAGAAATTAAAGTTGATTTATGACTAAAGAATTTTTTATATTGTTCGTAAATTTTGTGAGATGCTTAGTTTGATGTTTTGTACTTGTAGAATTATTATACCTGGTGTTTTATTAACAATGGAACACACTATAACTGGTGTCAAAATAAAATGGTTGTCCTATTATTTATAACCACCAAGTTACTTGAGTGAATTTCCAAAAAGTAGACCATTTCCAAAATACTTTTTTTTTTGTAAAACGATTTCTTAAAGGTTGATAAATTATCATTTCAGATAACATGGGCAGCTTCTTGGTTTTTTATCAAGGTGTTATAGGTTCCTTACAAAAATCACTAGGATTAAAGGCCGAGCTGCAAGGAGGTCATGTAAATTTGGTGCCTTGACTGATGTAACAATGTGAAAAACGTTAATTTAGCTACTTTACTGGCATCGGTAGTTTTATTTTGATACCAAGTATAGTTTTAGTTTAATGAAACATCTGGTATATGTAAGGTTTACGTTCAACTCCGAAGACTAACTTGAACGTGTCTACTTAGATGCACAAATGAAATATGTTTTTAATTGTTGTTTTGATGGCATATGGAAAAAGGGGTAAAAAAATACACAGGGCATCGCTCAAAGTGGTTATTGGTATTTTAAAAAGCTTATCATCACTTTTGTTTTTCTTCTGAAACTGCTTGGATAGCCCTATAAAGATTTAATTTAAATTTTCACTGTACAATTATTTCTCTAGCCTGTAATGCTTTTAAACCAAACCCGATTAGCCTGTGTATACCTCTTTAATTTAAAAAAATATATGAGATTAGCCTGCCTCTACCCAATACACTTGTCATTTTTTCCCAATATTTGAATAAAAAACTAAAAATGCACCTATCAGTCTCAAACAGACCATTGTTTTTATATTATATCTTAGATTACTTTTTTTTATTAGAAATATGTTTTTTTTTTCATGTGTAGGTAAACTTGGAGTCACCACGTAAACCAACTGCTAAATAAAATACTTTAATCCAGTCTGTACTTAAAACAAAAAATCATTGATATTGTAATTAAACTGAAAAAATGTAGTCAAATTAAAAAAATGTTTTGTAAAAGGTAGCGTTTAATTCCAAATTTTTCATATTTACATCCATGAGAAAATCCTGTTTTATTGTGTGTCTTATATATCCTCCTTTTCAGCAAACCGTGACAAAAAAGATGACGAAAAGAACAAACAGAGTTCTGCGAAAGGTACTACACATAATAATAAAAAAATTCATCCTTCAGCCACAGACCTTGCCAAACCTATTAAAGGCCATTAGAAACCCTTGCACCCTTCATCATTATATAAACTTAATGTTACGTAAATGTCTCGTTTAATCATAAAATGACAATAAAACAATTCTGGGGTCAACAAGCACAAATTAAATTTTGTATTGAAAAAAAAGTAAACAAGCAATCAGTTGTATGATTGTAATTTTTTCCCTAGAAGCATTTTATGATTGGTGAGGCATTTGCTTATACATGGTGTTTTATTTTTGTCTGTCCTTAGAATGTTGTTTTGTTTTCTCTGTACCTGTCCGAATACGTGCCGGCAATATGACACTTATTAAATTTACTACCTATTTAAATATTTGTTTTTATTTTAACTCTAGTTTTGGTTTTGAATACAATGTAATGTTGAAAATAAACGTTTTGTTACAGTTTCAGATTGCTTTATGTATTTCTTATTGTACACGTGATTCACATATGATTCATATTCAGTTTTTATCATTCCGCCAAGTAAGTTTCTTTGAGTTAGTCAAAATATTAAAAACAAAAATTGTAGAGAATTTAATTTTGATTTTAATTCAAATTTCAGAAAAAGAGCTGCGTTTTTGCTATAATATTTCATACCGTTACTGTTTTGTAATCTATTAATTTTCTAATAGCCTTAGTATGTGCATGTCATACATTTGTAAGTGCAGACAATGGCCCTATTTTCCAGCAAGATGGCACGCCTCCGAATTATTATTTGCCAGTAAGGCCCTTTTTGATAATCAATTTCCTGGTCGCTGGATTTGGCACTGTGAGCTGCCTGAATGGCATGCACGTTCTCCAAATATTACCTTACCTTTCTTTAGATTACATTAGAGGTGTGCGAACCCATGTTTTGTTCGAACCGAACTATGAACGAACCCAAGCAAATATGTTGCCTCGAACTTCGAACCTCTGAAATAGTATGTCTAAGGTTCACAGTCGAACTTCGAACTTCTTAGAATGTTAAAATCGAACATCGAACTACCCAAAATTCTTCAGTGTTCATATATCATTTCCTTAAACACAAAATTTAGGAATATTGTACCATACAATATTTGATATGTGAAAGACTCCCATTCTTTTAACAAAAAGGAAGAGTTCGGCAAATTTGCAGGCTGATTGGGTGAAAATGCCTTCTGGTGCTGATCGTTTTGGCTCATGGTGAAATAAATCATGTTGAAACCAGTGTTTTCCAAAGTCAATCTGCAATTATCCTCATAAATTCTGAAACTTTACGTTACCGATCGTTTTCGAACACCGCCATCATAATGTTGTTACTGAAGAAGGTATTGGGAGGCTAGGATATATAAGAAAAATAATTCTGTTATTGATAAATGGCTCCGTAGTGTCACAATGTGCCCACCAACTGTCAAAAATATGCATGAGTGAAATCTCCTAAAATTATGCTATCCACTCAATGAGACCGATAACGAGTTTAAAGCGCCGCTACCGAGTTAACGGGGCCGCAACTTCGCTATCTTTGCCAGCATTCAATGCCTGTAAAGTTAAATTTCGAAGTATTTTTGAGCAACGAACTTCGAACTATTTTGGAGAATTACATATTTCGAACTTCGAACAACTTCAACATCGCTAGTGCCAACATATTTTCGAACCGAAGGTTCGGTTCGAGTTCGGGTTCGGTTCGAAATTTCGAAGCTTCGCACACCTCTAGATTACATACATATCTATGAAGTATGAGCGAGTTTACTTAACTTAACCTACTGATTTGAATTATCTACATCAAAGAATAAGGAACGTTTTTGTAAGTCTGACTTCCCATAACAGACAATGTGAGGCGTGCATTTCAATCTGGTCTTCACTATTGTCAATAAGCAGCAGGTGACAATTTTGAGCACCCCTATGGGGGTAATAAGATACAGTTAGGTTTATTACATATTAAGGAGTTTTTGCAAACAGTAAAAATAATTGTCGTAACATGCTAGACTCTGCTACTTAGCGACAGACGAATTAAATTATCTATATGATTGACTATGTCTTACATATCTTGGGCAAAACTGTCTAAGAACCAATAAAGTAATAAATAATTTAGCTGATACTGCAAGTTCTTTTACATCTTTCAAACTGCTCTCATTGACTAGCCATGACCTAGCCATTTTAGATTTTCGACACATTTCTTTAAAGCCTTTAAAATGAGGTACCACATGATAATGGGGAGCACTTATTTGTGTTCCATCCCCTGAGAGTTGGCAAAAGTCTAGGTAGGTATAAAAGTAGATCTATTTAATGAAAAAATGCTGACAAATATATTTCTCTCAACGCTGAGGATATTAATATAGACTAAAACTTTTCGGACAACATGTAGAAACAATTTACATATTTTGATAAAATGAAGAGAGATCTTTCATTTATATGTTCAAATTTTGTTGTGCTCAAATTCAAATAGCGTAACTGTCTTTGAATAACTGCAAAAATGCCTTTGTTTTTAAACTTTCCAAATAAACATGCTTCAGATCAAACCGATAGATCCGTATCATCACCTGGTTTGATACAGCCATGCGGTCAACCTCAATGGCACAGAACATCTTGAGCACAATAATTAAAATTCATTCGCTAGAAACTATAAATTAGTTATAACTGCAATTAATTATTTGTAAAGGTATTTTTAAACAGTCTGAATATGGTGAAGTTTTGTAGCCAAAATGAAAATCTAATGTGGTCAAGAGATACTTTAGAATTAAAGTTGATGTTTGCTAGAAAGTATTTTATTTTTAGATATATAATTGTTAGAACTCTTTGGCAGATATTCAGAATATGTTATCGTAATACAAAAAAATTAACAAAGCTTTGGTAATAATCCCAAACCTGTCCAATGAAACGCAATCTTTTGTATTATCCACTGGACCTCAAAGGCGTTCCACAAATGCCTAAAATCAAAGTTCTGGCGAACAGCTAAAGCAAGTATACATGAATCGATGGATCCAAACAGTCAAATAAGAAATCACGGGTTAAAAAAACTAGGCGTTTTGTTTAAAAAATAATTGTATCTCACAAACAAATTTTAATGTCCAATCATTCTATTTATTTATTTTTTTTTTTTTTTTTTTGAAGTGGATTAAATTTAAAAGTTTGTACAATAGCGTTTTTGTCTGACTCAAAAAATAAAGTTTATGGAGGGTAAAAGCTTATGTGAATCACCCTGTACACTGTATCAATGATTTAAATCTAGAGGTATGCGAAGCTTTGAAAATTCGAACTCGAACTGAACCTTCGGTTAGAAAATATATTCGCACTAGCGATGTTGAAGTAGTTTGAAGTTCGAAATATGTAATAGTTCAAAAATACTTCGAAATTTAAATTTACCGGCATTTAATGCTGCCAAAGGTAGCGAAGTTACGGCCCCGTTAACTCGGTAACAGCGCTTTAGGCTCGTTGAGTCAATGGTGTAATTTCAGGAGATTTCACTCATACATATTTTTGACAGTTGGTGGGCATTTTGAGACACCACGGAGCCATTTAGTAATCACAGAATTTATGAGGGTAATTGAAGATTGTCTTTGGAAAAACATTGGTTTCAACATGCTTTATTTCACAATAAGCTAAAACAGTTAAATATTCACAATCACGAGACAGTTCAAATTTTAAGTGGTTATTTTATACCACTCATGCTCACTTTGAACCCTCTCAATCTGTTTGCTAACAGTGTCTAGCCAGTGCCAAACAACAACATATTTATAATTGAGCTTATCTATAGATCTAAAAGTTTAAAATATTTTTATTTTTTTGTATTTTTGATTTAACATTGACCCATCTCCACAACTATCAGCATCGGGAGGCATTTTCACCCAATCAACCTAAAAATGTTGTCAAACCCTTTTTGTAAAAAGAATGGGAATCTTTTACATATCAAATATTGTATGGTACAATATTCTTAAACTTTATATTTAAGGAAATGAGATATGAACACTGGAGAATTTTGGGTAGTTCGATGTTCGATTTTGAATATCTAAGAAGTTAGAAGTTTGACTGAACCTTAGACATACTATTTCTGTGGTTCGAAGTTCGAGGGAACATATTTGCTTGGCTTCTCTCACAGTTCGGTTCCAACAAAACGGGTTAGCACACCTCTATTTAAATGAATTGAATTTTACAAACTTTTAAGTTTTATTTAAGCATAAAAAAAAGCAGGTGTTACTTCAAGAACAAACTATTGTTTGTTTTATTTCTGAATTTTTGTTTAATTTTACGTTTCTAACTACATTCTTTTGTGCTTATTTTTGAAAGGTATAATTTTTCTTTCAATTTTTTTTAAATATATTATTAATTTAAATTTATCCTTGCCTTTACTGGATAATCGTTAGTTTAATAAAGTGTATCAATGGAAAGTAAATACGGTCTTATGGTTTTATTTTATACATGGAATACAACAAATTCATCGAATTCATTATAATGAAAGAGTATTAGTTCAGAGAAACAGCTATATATACACTCTTCATCATTTACATTTAAGCTTACTGAATAAAATCATCAATTTGACTTTTTGTGACTAAATCTTGCAGATACCCTAGAAACCGGTATCAGAGTAATGGGCCAGTTATCCTAGGTATCACACAGTTTAGTTTTACAATAGTAATATGTAATCATAGAAAATTTTATATTTGTTATTTAAATATACAGTATACCCTCGATTATTCAGGTTTGGGTGGGCGCGTGTAAGCAACACAGATAATCGAAAAGCACGAATAATACGAACGTAATAAAATTTATATACATACAAAAGGTTTAACAGATGTGCCTTTCTCAGGAAATGTTTGTCTTGTGAAGCGACCTTAGCATAAACATTCCCGGATATGAATCCTTCTTAGCGTTCCTATTGCAGTGGCACGTTCGGATATAAATATGAATTCATCAGAACAGTATAACAAATCTCTTGACATTTCATTCTGCTTCTGTATACATACTACTACACTACAGGTTCTGACGAATTTCACAGTTTTATTTTTCTCATGATTTTTGCAACCTAGGAATTATAATAGGCAGACCCGTACTTAGATGGTCGTTGGTTTTTATTAGCGATATTTATTATATTTGTGTGAGGAAACGAAAAAATATATTGAAATTTCTATATATTCCTAATTTGAAATTTTGATGATATTCTCAGCACATATAATCCACACATAAATAATCGAAAGTGTACTGTATTACAATTTTTCTGTTGTAAGACTTAAAGTGCGATTCTACTTGACATCACTGGTGATAAAATAGCTAAAATCAAAGTGCCATAGTTTGTTCACTACTGAATGATATTTTGTACTGGTATCTAGGATCTTGAAATATTACAAACTGCAAAGAATGTAGAACACTTATAAGATCTGTTCTAAAGATTTAATAAAAAAACAGCCTTAGAATATTTCCAGAGGAAGGTACTAAAAGAATATATGGAAGAGTTAAGCGAAGAATGAAACAAAGAATGTATATCAAACTCTACTAATAAGATTATATATAGTTGAAATGATGCAAGTCTGCAAGATTCATTAAGGATTTAAGTTAAACCAAAACTACCAACCTTCAATGCTGGAAATGGTGAATCTAGGCCTTGGAGAACAAACAGTAAACTTATGATTTAATCTAAATCTAATGGTAGGTCATGGAATTGGGATAAAGTGTGAGACCAGGCAAGGAAATCATTGTTATGGGGTATATTTATAGGACACCGAAAACAAAAAAAGATCAGTAGTCATCTTTTGGGCACTTCAAACATTTTATTCATTATAATTAGACCATTTTCCTCACCGAATTCCATTAGTTCTCTTTCTCACATTTCTTTTATATTCAAATACATATTTTACACTTCCTCCATCTTTACGATGACAACTTACATTATCCCTATATTCTGAGTATTTGCTTCAATTGTCACTGTAAGCGTTGTATCATTGACATGGTGTGTATTCATCACTTTATTGGCCCATTTGCTCTGTTAATGACTCCATTTCTTTCTGAGCCTTTGCTCCCAGTATCTTTTGTGATTATTTTATTTAATACATAATATTCTTTGGTATAAATGAATAATTGATAATTAAAATTTTACTAATTTGGTTTAACAAAATCCAAGTTTAAATGCCACTTTAATTTGCCCACCTTTTATATATATATATATATATATATATATATATATATATATATATATATATATATATATATATATATATATATATATATATATAAAAGGTGACTATCACTGGTTTACTCTTTTCAAGTGTCTTATGATCAATTTTAGCATCATGCAAAGTAGAAGACTGTAACACCTTCTTATATTTTTTCGGCACATATGACAGTGATGTCGTAGTCCTTGAAAATAGAAACATACTGCTGCACATCAACCTTTTTCTTGTGTTTACAAAAAAGTGGTAGGATTTCTTTCTTGTTCTTTCCCAGTGCCCAGGCGACAGTTTTTTTTTTATATTTTATAATGGAGAGGTATCGATGGTGAGACTTTGCAAAAAAAAAATTTCAAATGAGCGCAAACTGGGACCCCTAGAATCCATATCCGGGGTCAGTTACAGTATTTATGTTTATATATATATATATATATATATATATATATATATATATATATATATATATATATATATATATATATATATATATATATATATGTGTTTGTATGTATGTATCCAACCGATAACTCAAAAAATAATTAACCGATTGATGAAACTTGGCAAGTACCTTTCTTTTATTAATGGCTTGAACGAGTTTGTTAGCCAGGAAAATCGAACAATCTGGGAAAATTTTGGGTTTCCTTTCGGAAAAAAAATCTCTGAAGGTTACAAAGCTATTTAAATGAAATCTGGTGGCTATGTTCCCTTGGGAAAGACCTTGCTACATACCAAAATTAAACTTTCTAAATTTATAGAAAATGGAGTTATTCAAATTTGAAACATTTAATGAAAATTCACTACCGTAACGCACTTGCTGTGTCCCGAATTGTTTTGGTTTTTTTTTTTGCCCAGAAGTTGCTTTGCCAGTGGTATTGATGTCAAGTAATGTGGTCAAGTTTTTGCCACATTCCAAGACAAGTGGGGCACAACAACATCGTCAGCTTTATTGCTAAGCTGAAGGGGGCCATCTGGTTGTCTGCTAGGATATATTTCTAAAATTAAAACAAAATATTTTAGCATCTACTAATGCATATATTTTTATACCGTACGTTGTGGGCTTATTAACTATATACTGACGTAACTTACATCAACCTCGAAATGCAGGTAACATTTCATCTATTGTTAGGAACTCGCCTGGTTCATGACTGTCGATGCATCTTCTTACAAATGCTTCGAATACCTGCCTGATGGGAGCCAAGTTGTCTATTGCCTTTCATTCCGGTCTGGTTTTTATGTTGTCAAAACGGAGAGCTTCTAAAAGGATGTACAAACTTCAAGCCGAAATAATGGCACAGAAACATTCTGCACTTGTGCCGTCATTGACCCAAAGTTCTTTTGTATTTAAAAGAGCGGTTTTGTTTGTGCCCGCCATATAAAATAGCCCAAAGAGAGCAGTTATCTCTTCTGGTGTAGTGTCCGGACAATCTCACGAGAATACTTTCCTCACATTTTTTGCAAATAAACATTGGAATACCTTACTATGTCCAGAATCAAGCGTGGTGGTTTTTTCATTTCCTTTATAAATTAGTCCTTGGTTTGGTGGTTATCTTCTGAATTTGAACTTTCTGCTGACTGTAAAGAATCACTCAAATGTTCACCGTGCATCCAATTCATGTCCATCTAATTGCCGCTCCTCATCGGATTCACCAATATCCAGCAGTGGTTCACTCTGTAGCCATGAAGGGGTGGCTAAAAATAATAAAGGAGCTAAAAAAGTGGCTCCACTATAATTGAATCGAAAATAGCTTGAATTGCATGCATAAGCGCTGGATTGGAAAAATGTGCATTCAGAGAATTACTTCTATGTAAATTTCAACAACTTACCTATAACATCCTCTTGTTGCTGTAATGCAGGCTCAACTGGTTTTTTGCCATGGCTCGTCATGCAGCTTGATGAGAAATTCCAATATGTCGCTCACAGAGAAATTCTCGCGCTCGCGTCCCTTTTGAGATACATGGTTGGTCGCTCACTGAGAGAAATGCTCACGTCACTACTGAAACCGACAGGGTGTAGAACGCAAATAGCCAATCCAAACCACTATTCGATGTAAATAGCCGCTATAATAAGCATAAAAACTAAAATAGGTGGAAGGTCAAGATTGGCGTAGCCACTGTTTTAATGCCCAACAAATGCCAGGGTAACAACAGTTTTATGGATACCTTCAGAATCAATGGCTATCAAAATTGCATTGGATATACGAGCACAAGCTTATTTACTTATTACATAATGCAATGTATAATTTATATCAATAAATATTGTTATTACTACTAATAGTCTGTTCTTTGTCTGAATTAGCAGAAAGTTATATGTTTCTGTCGCACCATCCTTTAGAAAAGTATATTATTTTTCATGTTGAAATGAAACCATCAATTCTGAGAACCTAAGTATCTACTACTATTTAACTGCACTATGTATGTATCGACTTGCATCTGCTAAGATTTAACTTTCATAAATTAAATATAATTAAATATTTGCAGTTACACGTGAATATATACTAGAAAATCATTCTGCGTATTAGAATAGACAGATAGGTAGATAGATAATATATTGGCCATGTTACATAATTAGTTATGTTTACAGCAAGTCAGTGTACAAGTTAAAAGCAGTCATGTCAATACAAATTCAAAAACGCCTAAAATTAATCTATCCTAACAACAAAACACAATTAACCAGCAGTCAAAGCACAGTAAAAAAAAGACAAAAAAACATCAGTCCAGATCAGAACACTGGCATAGCCACATTAGTATATTCGTCGATGGAGTAAAAACAATGCTGCAGAATAAATGACTTTATCATATACTTGAAGGTTTCCAAGTTAACGGCCCTAATCTTCCCTGGTAAACGATTATATAGATCCACTTCCACCGAGTTTCTGGAAGACATAGCTAGACTACAACGTGGAACCGATAGTAGACTGGCATTACGTGTGTTATACGTGTGAATATCACTCCGCAAAAAATAATTCCCTGCTGTCTCATGTACCCTCAGAAGGGTGGCATAAATATACATCGAAGGAAGAGGCATTATCCCATGCTTCACAAATAGAGGCTGGCAATGCTCCCTGGGACCAACAGCCTGATAGCCTGCTTCTGAAGTCTAAAAATGGCTATGGAGTGGGTAGAGTTACCCTATAAAATAACACCGTAACTCAATTTAGAGTTAAACAATGAAAAATATGCCGCCCTCAACACACATGGGCTCACTAGATGCTTCAATATACGTAACAGATATAAAGTAGCAGAAAGTTTTTTTCCTAATGCTCAACGTGAGGCACACAGTTCAGGTCACCATCCAAAGTCAGACCCAACAGTCCCAGCGGTTCAGCACCTGCTATGTTATGATTTGAAGAAACAATAAGCTATTGTGTCTTATCAGAGTTGAGTTTGAGCCTGTTACTAGTGAACCACAGCTCAGCCAAACAAGTCGCCTCTCCAATTGAGTCAGTCATATTGATAGTTTTTTTTTGGTGCAAACTAATGAAAGTGGTGTCGTCGGCATAGCAAATAGTCTTAAATTGCATCATGTAGGAATACAGATTATTAATGTAAATAATAAATAAAAGTGGTGACAAAACCGAACCCTGGGGTACATCGTAGCATTAACTATTATTTCGGCAAAATGAAAGACCCAGTCAAGTGTTTCTATATGGTAAAGACAAAGAGGTTATTGAAATAGAAGCTTTTATTTAATGTGAGAAAAAATAACCTAGTATCTTCAGAATCAGTGAGGTTTAGTTAAATTATAATAGTTATTTATGTACCAAGGGTATAAATAGATGTTTATGCCCGAGAGCGACGATTTTACAAATCCGAGGGCCTCCGACCCGAGGGTTTGTAAGTCGCTGGAGGGGGCATACACCTCTATTTATACCAGCGGTGCATACAAAATTTTATGCCATACTAGTCATACCCAAACAATGAAACACGAATCACTGTTTGCTGAAGGCAACCTAACTATCACAGGATCTTTTCAGAACTGTCAATTTTATGTTCATTCAACTAAATAATGTTAGTTAAATATTTACATATTACTTTCATTCCATTATCTGTAATTTCATTAATAAAGGTTATTAAAGAAGTCAAACAAAAATTATTTGTTTGGATGTGCGTGCGGGCCATAAAGTGTACGTTTTGCCAGCGCAGGCCATAAAGTACACTTTATGGCCCTTGGGCATAAAGTACACCATTATGTAGTTGGTAACTAAGCAATAAAAACACAATAATGAACTAGTATGACATAAACATATTAAGATACTACTTTTTAAAATTAAATTCTTTTAGTTTTTATTATAATTATGTACACCTAATTAACAAGAGCTGTGAGTTGTGATCTAGCATCTGAAACTGATTACTTCAAGGTAGATGAAAATAAAGCACATTCATTGAAGACACAAAAACTAAGTCCCATTCAACTTTTTCCTCGCTTTATTTTTCCTTTACTTCCAGTATTCCTTTTTTAATTATTCTTTTTTTTTCTATGTATTTTTCTGGAAAGTGAGTATATAAGAATAGCAAAAAAGAATTAACAAAGCATGAGTAAAACTGCTTTATCTGTGACATCGTACAAAAATGAGATGTTCATTTGTTACAAAATATTTTGGATTCCACTTTTAAATCGTGTAGCTTGTATGCGGTTGAAAGATGGTGTTTGGAAGCCCAAATTGCAAACTACTCCTACTGTTTTAAATTTTTTGTGTTCAAGAAATTGGTAAACACATTCAGAAGGTGTGATACAAAAATTATTTGAAAATAATATCTTGGGCGGGCCTTTTTATGATATGGTCAAGTTACATGTGTTAATGTAAATAGATTTTATGATGATTCCAGTTATTATGAATTTAATATTTTGTGTGGTTCTGATTTAAATAATGAAGTTGCAAGAAAATGTCGCAAAGAATAAAAAGTATGAATAATCATTTCCCAGCATCCAAACTATTTTTTTTTATATACAATCAAAGTGAATGGTTGTAACTTGCGGATATATACCAGATACAGATTTACTATTATTATTTATCATTTTAATCAGAGTGGGTCAATAACTTTTAGCAATTGAAAGTGTAGATTTGAAGACAAACAGAAACTATTAAAAAATTAACGTTCAATATGTTTATGTCGCCTACTTTTTCAAATAAAAATTTACTACCAACTTTCGATGATAATAGTCTAAAAAAATCTTCATATGTGTACAAGTTACACCTCATAGAACATTCTGTTTAATAAAGTTTTCAGCTTTTTTTATACTGTACCTGAAAAAGCAATAGGATGTACCAGAATTTAAGTATGCTGAATGCTGAAAGGTTTAGACCCCCTAGTCAACCCTAAATAATCTAATAATTTTATCCAGTGAAGAAAAAATTAGTGGCTTTTAGAGGGATGTGTGCTGGAATGAAAACTGAGAGGGCCATGGCTGACAAAAAGGAAGCATATAGAAAAAATAATTAACGTCAAAGATGTGAGAGAGAAGGAGAAGCACCTGGTCGAGTAGAGAAAATTGAGATGTGAGTGCAAGCGAATATTAATGACAGTGTCTGAAAATAAAAGAGGCTAAGAAGATGCGGAATCATTTTGAAGGAATGAGGAATTGTTTTCAAGTGTATAAAAAAACAATACAAACCGAAAGAAATAATATGATCGTGGTGAAAACACAGAATGCGGACATAGTATGGTACTAGGTGTGAGAGAATGTTTGAAAGAATATTTTGGGAAACTGTATGGGAGCAATAATACAACAGGGGCTCTTACATTAACACATTTCTTGTTTGGCAGCGTACGTCCAAACAAAAACTGCCTGGTTGACTTTAATCTATATTTATGTACCCTGAAGCCTGTTTATCAGTTGGAACGGGAGCATGAGGGTCTTAAGGCCCGAATTATGCTTTATTATGTGCCTCATATAATACACTAGTAGTTAAAGTTATCATTTATTCTTATTTTAATGAAGGGATTTAGGTTGTCTGCTCTTCAAATGAAGCACCGTCTTAAAGTTTAAAATTACTATATATACTTGGATGATACAAGACAATACTATAAAAGAAAAATAAAATCTAACAAGACTCTAGAGTTATTTACACTCCCTTTCGAAACTTAATACGTCTAAATACCTATACTTCCTCTAGAATAACATAAATATTAGTTTAATTGAAAACTAGGGTTATTTATTGATACCCTTTGTAAATCATTATAGCACCTGAATTTTTCTATCATCTACAAGACTCAATTTACCTTACTTATACAGTACTTAAGACAACTACCACTCGCATGTTAGTTAAAAATTTTGATGTATAAAAATTTGTTATTAAATCTTTTAGCGATTAATTGTTAGAGAAGTTAAATAAAGCATAGTAATAATAATACTAAGTTTATTTAAACAAATTAAAACCACCTATTCTTATGTGGGAAACGATTCCATTTTCGGAACAAGCAAAATATCTGGGGGTTACCCTAGATAAGAAGCTCAACTGGACCTAGATAAGAAGCTTAACTGGGACATACAGTTAGAGAATGTAATCCGCAGGGCTAAACTGTCCCTGTGGACATGCCGGAGAATCTGTGGAAACAACTGGGGAACAAACCCCTACAGATGTACTGGCTCTATGTAGTGGTTATCAGACCAATGATAACATATGGAGCCATAGTTTGGTGGCCTAAGGCACTTCGTGGTATCGCGAGGGCCAAACTGGCTCATCTACAGAGACAAGCTTGTCTGATAATAACAGGAGCGATAAGCACCGCACCATCAGCCGCTCTGGAGGTCCTCCTTAATATTCCACCTCTTCACATATGGTTGGAGAGTGTGGCGAGGTGGACAACGTACAGACTAAAACAAACGGCCGACAGTATGCCGAAGGAAATCAGTCTGGGAGGGTCCGGACTCCTCGATGACATTGAGGGTCACCGGATTTTGGGAATGGTCTCACTTGATGCCTACAAAGATCAGTAGAGATCTGTCTTTCAAGACCGTCCTCCCGGAAAGGGAGGACTGGGAGCGAAATCAAACGACCCTATTGAGAGCCAATCTCTGCTGGTACTCTGACGGCTCCAAAACCAATATGGGAGTAGGAGCCGGCGCATATGGGGGCAGCACTGATGCTAGACTATCAGCTAGCCTCAGCAAGTACGCAACCATACACCAGGCAGAAGTGTATGCCATCGAGATGTGTGCAAGGGAAAGTATAAAAAACCAGTGCACACACAAATCGATTAAGATATATGCAGATAGCCAAGCTGCAATAAAGGCTCTTGGTTCCTACCGGTGTATTTCAAAAACGGTATGGAGTTGTAAATCTGCCCTTAACGAACTGGGCAGCTGTAATGAGGTGTCGCTGGTCTGGATACCGGGTCACTCGGACCATGATGGCAATGTTGCGGCGGCGCGCTTGCCAGGAGTGGTGTTCAGAGAGACTTTGTTGGACCAGAACCGGTGCTGGGAATAACATCATGCACAGCAAAACGCACCTTAAAGACCTGGACAGAAAGAATGACAATCCAGTATTGGCAAAATCTTCCAGGATTAGCCAACTCTAAGGCCTTCATAAATGGCCTGTCTGAGTCAAGGGCTAAAAAACTTTTAGAGTTAAACAGACAACTGAATACTTTAGTCGGCCTGTATAAAGGACACTGCTGCTTACGTCACCACATGCACCGTATTGGGGTCGGTCAGGAGACTGAGTGCCGGCTGTGTATGGAGAGTGACGAGACAGCAGAGCACGTACTGTGTTCCTGTCCGGCAGTGGACAGGACTAGATACCTGCTCTTTGGCAAGATAAAGCTTGCTCCGGAGGAAGTGCATCAACTTTCGCCCACAAAGATTATCGACCTCTGCAGGAGGCTGGCTTTGTTGGGCGAAATATAGACTATTAGGCGTGAGCCACAATAGACCTTATGCTCGCGGTGGAGGGACCGGTGTGGCCCACTCACAATCAAACCTAACCTAGCCTAAGTTTATTTACAGTATCTTCCATACAATGCAAGCTACAAAAATATTTCAAATTGCCATATTAGCTTATAGATCTAATGTAAAATTAATCTAAAAAATATTAATCAAAACTATTGGTATAATAAACGAAAGTTATAAACTTGTGCGTTAGCATTTATTACAAAATAAATAAAGAAACATTCGATTAACATACTGGTATATATGTGTATATATAAACAACAAATATTATGCAAAAGTTACTATCGACAAATAAGAAACATCCAACAACAGTACAATTAAGAACACACTGGTTGGATATGGGTAAGATTTATAAAACCAATTCACATTCAGAGTATACAGCATTTTCTAATGAAAAAAATCAAAATTTTAAATTGCTTACTCTCCAATCCCTAGAAGTATGAGGACAACTTGTATAATTTGACACCAGTAAATACACAGGAATACCGAAAGTTTGTCAAATGGTGCCTTGACATGGCAAATCTGGCACTATTTGTATAATGTGCATAATACACTCATTTATTGTCAACATAATATATAAGCTTTCTTTTAAAAAAACAAACAACAATAGAAGAATAGAAAAACCTGTACAGCATTATTCTATTCTTGTGAAAAATATTTGAAAGGTAGTATAGTACCGTGAAAAATATTTGATGGGTAGTATATTACCAGTTGTATAAATTTATAGACCAAAAATAAGATAGACAAATATCAGCCTGGACTTTTTTTTTAATTTTTTTTTTTTTTTTTTTTTTCAACAACACTACGGGGGCTTACAGCCTAAATACTATCGTACCGTGGGTGTTGACAAGGAGGAAAGAGGCAACTTGTTAATTCTGGACTTGGAGATTCGGAGGAGAAGGAAAAACATGTGCCGGCAAGGAATTCCACAAATTGGAAGTCCTCGGGACAAAAGAGCGGGCATAACAAGATGTTCTGTGTCTGGTGACCTGGACAGTAAAAGGGTGCATTCGCTCTGTTCCCCTGGTAGATCTGTTGGGGACAGCAGGTGGGGGAACTATGGAGGAAAGCTCCTCTGAGCAGTGCCCGTGCAGATATCTATAAAAGAGAGAGAGAGGTCACCAGCAGCACGTCGATGGGCAAGGGATGGCAGCCTTTGGGTGAGGGTAGGGTCACCGATGAGACATATAGCTCTCTTTTAAATGGAGACCAGGATAGCGAGTGTAGAAGCGACAGCTGCACCTCAGATGTGGGAGCAGTATTCGAGGTTTTTCCTTATTTGTGAAGTATATAAGGTATAGAGATTAGCTGGTGAAAAGTGCTTGTGAGCCCAGAAGAAGAAACCTAATTTCTTAGCAGCCGCTTCTGCAATTGATGTGACATGTTGGTGCCAATTAAGATAGCGATCCACAGAAATGCCAACAAGAGAAAAGGACTTATTACTTTGAATAACTTGGTTGTTCATTGTGATGGGTCCAGGGCTGGTGTATCTCTTATGAGAAAGAAAGCAAGACTGAGATTTGGTGGGGTTGAATTGTACAAGATTTCTACTTCCCCAGTCTAATATTTTTTGGAGATCCACAGAGACAGAACCCTCCATGAGTCTGCAATCCTCATCTAATGGGGTAAAGGGACAGGCTTAGAATATTGTATATTTGAGTGGAGGGTGCTGTCGTCCGTGTAACTGTTAACTGAGTTGGATGTGCTAGAGAGGAGCTCATTGATGTGGAGAAGAAATAAAGTAGGGGCTAAACCTGAACCTTGAGGAACTCCTGCATTAATTGGATACAGTTTAGAGGAATGGCCATCCACAACAACAGAAATGCTCCTGTTGTAGAGGAAATTTGCTGTCCAGGTACAAAGTTTTGGTGGTAGGCCATAGGTCGGAAGTTTATTAAGCAGCGTTGCGTGCCAGACCTGGTCGAATGCTTTGGATATGTCTAGAGCAACAATCTGGGATTCACTGTGTAGTTCTATAGACTTGTTCCAAGAATGGGTGACAAAGGAAAGGAGGTCGGCAGTCGATCTGTGCTGACGGAATTTATACTGCCTGTTGTGGATTAGACTGTGTTTTTCAAGAAATTTTAGTAATTCGGTGTTTATATACTTTTCCATCACTTTAGAGACTACTGAAAGGAGAGAAATAGGCCTGTAGTTGCTAGGAAGCGCTTTGGATCCTTTCTTGGGGACGGGTTGTACTCGACCAGTTTTCCAGTTACTAGGGAATATGCCTTTATTGTAAGATATCTGAAACAGACGACTCAGGACAGGAGCAAGTTCTGGTGCGCATTTTTTGAGAACAATTGCTGGGATCTCGTCAAGGCCAGAGACTTTCCTGGTATTAAGAGAAGAGAGCATCTATCATACCTTTTTAGAAGCAATCTTAGTTGTGAAATATTTACTAAATAAATGGAAGTGCAAAAGATGAACATGTTATAATTGTAATTTATTTAGATTTTAAAGAGCTTTTGAAACAGTGTGTAGAGAGATTAAAAAAAAAGGATCGAGTTTTAAAGGGATTGCTTTGGATCAGTTCAGAAGTTATTTAGCTGACCATCTTCAGAAAGTCAGGCATAAAGCAAAGAAGTCTTGGTAAAGAAACCAAAAAATTAGGAGTTCCGCAAGGAAGCATAGTGGGTCCATTTTTATTTCTGTTGTATATAGATGGTATCAGGAGGATTCTTGATTATTGTAAGTATATTATCATTGCAGATCATGCAGTGGTATAAGACGATTTAAAACAATTGATTGGGATTGAATACAAAGGTGAATCGATGGTTCATTCTAGTACTCTCCTAACTAATGGTAAATATAATTGAGAACCTCCTTAAACGCCTCATTTTCATGGGCTCCATTGGTAAAAACGCCGTATCAAAATTCTTGATATGTTCCAAAATGTAAAAAATTGAAAAAACTCAAAGGACGGGCGATGTAAATGTTTTCTACTTACAAGCATGCATTAAAATGCAATAATGCTAGAATAAATGGGCAGTTCCATAAAAAAAAGAAAACTTGTATCACGACTTATGGGCCATCCTGTGATTGTCAACATAATTTTATAAGATGCAGCTCACCAAAGATTGCAGCGCTATCGGGGCGGCGAGGCCGCGGACGAGCCCTGGTGGAGAGAAAAAAAAAGATGCAGCTCAAAACACCCTATAAATAACTTTTATAATATTTTCCCGTGTCTTGTATAATAACCGATATATTAAGCTTTACAGTAAAAATGCAACACCCCCTGTATATATCTAAACATGTAAAAACTGAAATTGACCCCGAAGGCGCCTAGTTTGCACTTCTTTGAAGAAATATATAAATTTTAAAGTCACATTCTTCTCAACAATGATTTTTTTTTTCTACGAAAATTCGCGAAAAAATATAGATTATTAAACCACAAACTCTATAACTGAAACTACTTCCAAATCATCAGAGAAGGGGTCTATTTGAAATGAATTTTCTGCAAATATTTTAGTAAAATAAATGACAATGATGGTTGAAGCTGTAACTTAAGGCTTTGTAAAACACAGTTATTATGACATTGACTTTACATAGCCCGTATTTGTTTTAGGTTCTCCGTCTGAAAATTGCCAATTTTGATGTTTCAAATCGCGACTTTGACATTTTAAGAAGAAAAACTATAACATTTTCAAAGTAATTTTTCTGTTATTTCTTGACGTTTTTGCGTCAAGCAAACCTAATATGTCTGTAATATACAATAGACCTTGTTATCCATACAAAATATTTTGGTTTTGTACATTTCTCTGGTCATTAGTGGCACCCAATTATATTTTAAATGTCTAATTTTTTTTCCTTTCAACTTTGAGATCTGAAGTTTGGCATGTAGGGTAAGTTTAATAGTGTAAACCTAAGTAATTTTTTCATGAAAAGCTTTTCCGATTTTCCTGGCTAACAAACTTATCCAAGCCACTTGCAAAAGGACGGCACCTACCATATTTTATCAAAATCGGTCTATTATTTTTTTGAGTTACCGGTGTGATATATATAAACAGATCTCATCAGAAGTAATTTTTTTTAAGAAAATTAATAAATAAAAATACACAATTTTACAGAGCAATAAAGTCATACAATCAGCATCTACAAGAAATGAAAGCTTTAAATGTATTGTTGTTTCTTGAATTGTGGCTGTGGCTTTTTTACCACCAGCTCATTTTCCAATTTAGGAGCATTAAATGTAACAAAATTTCATAGAAAGGTGAAATTCTTTTACCAAAGGTATCTATGATATGCACGTGTTCGGTAACTGGAGGACCAAACTAAAATATCATGGAAAATCAAACTCTAAGCATAAAATAAAAAAAAATATTTTCCTACGTCAAGTCAGGTTAACTAGATATTTCAATAAATAAAAAAGTAAAAAAAACACTAACTGCGGAGTTCTATTCAAAACATTGTGACAGTAAATACAATTATTATACGTTAATAAATGTTCAGAAAATGTCACCATATACGTTGATGCACGCCTGGCAATGCAAAATAAGTGAATTGTAAACTTGTAGGAAATTTACCTCACGTTTCGCCATTCGGAGGGGACGTAAAGCCGTCCGTGTAGCATGCGATGTTGGGCACATTAAAGATCCCCACCCCATAAATGAAGGGTTCTAGGATGGCAAGGTGAACCCGCTACTTGGCATTGGTGATTCGCCAGTTGTGGAGATAGACCTACATTAAAGAAACAAAATATAACACAATACAATATTAAAGTTGCATGGGAAAGGGGGGCTTACTTACTGCACCCTGGAATGTAAGGTTGGTGAAGCAATTTCTAAAACCTTTAATTTAGCTTCTTAAATTTCTCTTGTCTTTTCACCTGCTTGACACGTAAGAATTTCGAAAATTAAACACATAGTTTCACTATCATGCAAAATATTTGTTTTTAGGGCAGTCAAATAGGGTGAAAAAATTCCGAACTATCAATTGAAAGGTAATAAGCTGAAAATTTGCATAGACATTCCATTTGACATTCACAACAATCCTTCAACAGTCATATTGTTTCGAGTTTTGAGATATTCAAGATCAGGGGGCCCGAAAATAAGTTTTTTGAAAATATATCACCTCCTATGCGCCAAATGATTTTTAAAGTTTTAATAAAATTTGCAGAGCATGAAATTCTTTATAATTTACGTCTTTAACAAAAATTTTTATCGCCAACCGTTTTTGAGATATCTCACAGAGTGGGAGTCCGTATAGGTCAATGTGATGTCATATATCATAATTAATAATAAATTTTAATTATTCATGTATTTGTCGGTGATTTTTTATAGATCTTACTGTGAACTAAGTCTGACAAAATATTTTAGTAAATTCATATAAAAAGTGAGGTGCTGAAATGAACTGTTTTAAATTATATTATTATAAATTTTTTATTATTGCAGACAGAAAATGTGTTTCGTTTTAATAAATTACAAAATATAGAAATAAATGTAGTAAATATTACCCGTGCTTGTCATCATCAGTTCCACGGGCTGCATCTAGAGTGATGAGAGTGTTTAGGCCTCCAATACCAAGGACTAACTCGTATATGAAATCACCTGTGTACACAATGAGCTCTGACTT